>CM025655.2:7593666-7638324 GCA_014621495.2 Entosphenus tridentatus
ATTCATACTCTTAGTTTTTTCGGTAAAGTCACGTAGGTGAAAAAATGAAATTAAAATTTATAAAAATAAAATTATAAATCACGACGTTTCGGAGGCAACACAAGCCTCCGTCATCAGGTGGGACCGTCACAGCCAGATTTACAGAGACTCGTGTTGCCTCCGAAACGTCGTGATTTTAATTATTTTATTTTTATAAATTTTAATTTCATTTTTTTACCTACGTGACTTTACCGAAAAAACTAAGTATGATGCCTGTAATGTGTTACCCAATCACATGATGCCAGCTCCCTTGGAACCAGGATTGCAACTTGAGGTACATGGGCAGCAGCTGCTGGCCTTGCAGTTGGCGAGCTCCTATTAAACACACAGGATTGACGAATTGGAGTTAATATAGTGCCAATTAATATTCAAGTTACTGCGCGTGGGGAGAAATCCTCATTGCTTCTTTGCCACGTCAAAAAAGTGCAACCAGAGGAGAAATCTTTAGCCTCGGATGTGTTTAGTTTATCTTGGGTCTTAACACTTTTTTTTTGCTGCAAAGTGCAAATTTCGAATGGGGGGTCAATATTATCACCACCACGACCACCATGGTGTTGTGAACTTTGCTTTCTGACACAATTAGGTCTCCAATTGCATGATAACGCACAGCATGTTTGTTCATATATATATAATGTCAAGACTTGAGCCGCATTTATTTTAACGATTCCCACGCATGCAATCTTTTAAGTCTGTTATTTACATTCCATGCAAATTATATGCAAATAGATTGATCATGTTAAACGTAACAAACTCGTGATCATTTGCTGTAGAGCATTGTGGCTAAAAGAAAATGTAAAATATAAGCAGAAACTCTCTTCTGTCTCCAGACGCAAGTAAAATGTGTTTTGGGCCTGTCAACAACCCATTGCATTTCAAAATCAATGTTGTCAATCGGCTTGTGTTCACGCAAGCAAAACCCTGGGCCGGTCTCTGACTTGTTAGACGAGTACTGTTATTGGCGAGCGCGCTCATGGAAATCGTGGGGCTTTGTTCGACGCAAAAAGCAATACCATTCACAAACTCGTGTTTTTATGTGGAAATTGAGAACGGATCGTGGAGGCAAGAGGAGCGATAACAAAAACGCACCAAAATGTGGTGAAACAAATGAGACGCAACGTGTGAACGTTGCTGTAACAAAAATGAGACCTCAGAATTAATTTCTCGGTGACGATTCATGACATCGCTGTGGGGTTGAATCATTCCATGCCTAGTGTTTTACATACCGTGGATGCAGTTGCAAAGCAAATACAGACCCGAAGTTTTATTTTGTCCTAGAATATTTTTTTTCATTTGTGGTTAATGTGCGGTTTGATAAAATCTTTGTATAACCTAGATTTTAATTTTTGTTGTTTATTCTGGCCAGTTGGTGCCATGGTTAGAGCACATGACTCCCAATTGGAAGGTTGAGTTTTTTAAAAATCTAGCGGAGGGATCTGCTCATCCTATCATCCGTCTCATGGTCAATAAATGAACCACCAGCAGTGAGTGTACCCCTTGGGATAAAGTTAAGTCCACCATACGAACACGGAAATTCCACCACCATCTCAGGACTGCAAAACGGTAGTTGAGCACTGCAACGAAATACCAACTCTGAACATCGCCTCCGATTTTCACGCGTCTTTTTCTTTTCGTCCATCCATTCCCAACATTTGGCAGAACTTCCTGCGCTGCCAGAACAACAAGACCAACTACAACCTGGTGTGCGAGACGCTGCAGTTCCTCGACTGCATCTGCGGCAGCACCACGGGCGGCCTGGGCCTGCTGGGCCTCTACATCAACGAGCGCAACGTGGGCCTCATCAACCAGACGCTGGAGAGCCTCACCGAGTACTGCCAGGGTCCCTGCCACGAGAACCAGGTACGACGCTGCTCTAGAGATGCCATTTTACCACTGGTGGGAATTTCGTATATATTGTTTTGATTATCACTCAACATGGGCCCAGTACAAATCACTGACCGTGCACTGCAAAGGGGCGGGGGGGTGGGACAAACTCCATGAACAAAAGCCTAGGCTCTGTGTGTAGCAAT
This sequence comes from Entosphenus tridentatus, assembly GCA_014621495.2. Lineage (NCBI taxonomy): Eukaryota > Metazoa > Chordata > Hyperoartia > Petromyzontiformes > Petromyzontidae > Entosphenus > Entosphenus tridentatus. Next base: position 7,595,733 of record CM025655.2, read on the forward strand.
TAATAGTCCGCTCACTGTGCCATGAACCGGATTTAACCCGAGGGTTCGATTCCCGCTCATGGCAAACACCAGCGACCATTATCTGTACCGGTCCTGGGCCTCAACTGAGTGCCTGGTGCGATGTGTAAACATCGCCAAAAGAGAAATAAAGGTTGCCGGGCATGTGCTATACCAGCCTTCATAGGTGCTCGCTTAACAGTACTTGCCCCAACAGTCTACGAAGGCTATGCAGGGGATCTTTTGTCTTTGACCCTGGGGTGCAAAATGTTGTTGTCCTTTAGGTGTTCGGACACCCACAGTGGCTGCGGCCCTGCCACTAATGTGCCATTTTTTAAATAATCGCAAAACGGTGGAAAACAACCTGGCAGTTGAGGCACCCTGGTGTGGCGACGTGTTTGTAATTCTGATGATAATGCCGATCTCCGATAGAACTGCATCGCTACGCACGAGTCCAACGGCATCGACATCATCATCGCGCTGATTCTCAACGACATCAACCCCCTCGGCAAGGATCGCATGGAGCTTGTGCTGGAGCTTAAGGTAAAGGGACACATGGGCAGTGAGCAGCCCCCCTCCCTTTGTCTTCATGGTCATGTAAAAGGGGGCGGGAGCTGACAAAGATCCCCTGGATAGCCTTAACAGACTGTTGGGGCAAGTGCTGTTTAAAAAGCACTTGTGAAGGCCGGCACGGCACACGAGAGGGGATGGGTGGGCCAGCACCACGCCCGACTGCCTTTGTTTCCCGAGTGGTGATGGACTCATTTGAGGCCGAGTCGACCTAGGGGAGGCGCAGGACCAGTGACGATTATCGGAACCGGTGTTGGCCGTGAGCAGGAATCGAACTCGGGTCACCGGGTTCGTAGCGCAGCGCGCTAACCGCTACACCACCGCTCCTGACCATCCCCACCTTGTCACTAGCACCACCCACTTTGTGCCACTAGTTCCGGCCACTCTGCCAACTCCACTCAATCCTCCGGTAGTGCCCCCCGCCCCCCCCCGCCTTTTGCCTGCTTTGGGATGGACCGTCCCAGCCAAATGCTGATGTTTGGAAGGTTTAGCTGATGGTAACCGGCTCTCAGCCACTGCTGTCCTTGAGGGACCAGCCTTCACTCAACACCTTCGTTAACTTGGTCCGAACCCATGCCCCATTTTGGGGCTCGCTAACTTATTCAAATTCGCCAAATTCTCGAACTGACGAAATCGCCATGGTCTTGTCGGATGAAAGCAGACTCTTTAGTAGGGTTCAGGCTGGCTCTGACTTATTTGTGACCTTCTTTGGGAATACCAGAAGCTTTCCCACCTGATGACGGACGCTTGTGTTGCGCCCGAAACGTCGTGGTTTATTTGATTTTATACCTACGTGACTTTACCGAAAGAACCAAAGAGTATGGAATACCAGATGTTGTGAGCCTTGCACTGCAATATGGTCAGGAGGGGATTGTAATGAATCAATGGATTCTTGACTCTATCTGTGCATGGTTTCGTTTCCCCCCCCTTCCCATATTGTGTGTTTCTGGAGTTATCCCAGTTTCCTACCACATGCTTCATCTTTTCTGGGTAAATACATGGCATTATTATTATTTTACTGGTGGCAATGCCAACATGGTTGGCCATGTCAGCTCTGGACCTGGCTTTAGATAAGAGACTGGTTTGCGCCACGAACAAGAGCTGTAATTCTTTCCACATCCTCTCCTCACCCTGATGTGCTTCTTATTAAAACTGCCGTCCTCCAAAACTCGCGCAGGACAACGCCTCCAAGCTGCTGCTGGCGATCATGGAGAGTCGCCACGACAGTGAAAACGCGGAGCGGATCCTCTACAACATGCGGCCCAAGGAGCTGGTACGGCCGCCACCAGCTCCACGCTCCGCCGAAGCCCAGCTCGAGAGTTTGACTTTGGAGATCTCCGATTTTTGTTGAATTTCATTGCGCCGAATTTTTTTTACTAGCGGAGTGTTGCCTCGGCATCTAACGATGCATCGATTGGAAGCAATTGTTTACAATGTTTGTGAATTGTATGCTCGCGTTACATCTGTGCCAGTGAAAAGAGAAACTCGACAAATAATACATACAAACAAGACGGTAATTACAAATCGCGACTTTTGATTCGAGCATTGGAGTCGGCGGGGGGGAGTGACCCGTGCCATTTGCTTCTGGACCAGAATTGCTAATGAGGTAGCAACTCTTAAGCAGTGAGCCAAACCTTTTTGTTGGTGGAGAATTGAGCTCGAATATTTGGACATGATTACAAGTCATTATGTGATTTTTTTCCAACCTGTGCATGGCCAATTTTCCACTTACAGATGGATGAATGAATGATTGCGCAGGAAAATTAGACATTGACTGATTTATTTTAAGGAACGGTGTGGGAAGGAATGCATCAGGTTTATATTTCCACAAAAAAATGAGGTTCGTGCAATCCACTTTTAAGACGTCATAATTGTGAGCCCAAACTCTTGAGCCATGGTTTTAATGACAGTTTTGTGACCACAGATCCAAGACCAGTTGTGCAGAGCAGCAGCCAGCAAACGGAGCACGAATGACAGTGCACCAGATCAGAAAACGTTTGAACAGAATTCTGGTTGCGGGAATTTGGGAAGAGTGACGAATGGAGGAAGTGCCATAGCAACTACGAGCACGAATGGTGATACAGCAGATGAGGAATGAAAGCTTTTTTTTCTTGAAAGATTCTAGGAACTTGGGGGGGGGGGGAAGAGTTAATGGGAGGGAATTCCCAAACTGAGCGGTGCGAGGAAAGGAGGAAGTTTGTCTTGCAAATGTGGTGGCTGAACGTGGCATGAATCGTAAGGGAACGGGTGACTTGGTGGAGTCTCGAGGTGTAATAAGAATTTTGGGGGAAAAGATGACCTGTAAGAGAAGTGACAAGAAAGTGAGCCAAACTAAAGTGAGTGGCTGGAGTGACTTTTCTGAGTGCCGGATCTTCAATGGACCGAAATGCTTTTCACGTTTGTTTCTATCGCACTACTGAGTCGGCTACAAACTCGGTAAACTACGCCAAACATTCGGTCCATCTCAGGAATGGGGCTCTGCGTCCAGCGGTTAGAGAGAAAGTCTCCATTTCCGTTGCTCGACGAATGGCCTCTCGCTGCCCTTTTCCCACACGACCCCTCGTCGTTGCCCGCCCTCCCAGGTGGCCGTCATCAAGAAGGCCTACCACCAGGAGGACCAGCAGGATGGCGTGGTGGAGGAGCAGCAGAGCACCTCTCCGAAGGAAGTGGGACACAACATCTACATTCTGGCTCACCAGGTGCGCACTGGAGAGGTCGACTCTGCTCGCCGTCTATCGCAGGGGAGCGCATGGGGTCCCCCAAGCTCGTGTGTGTGTGTGCCTTTTTTTCAACTTGGTCTTTTAAAATAACTTCACTCGCGCATGGTAAGCATTCCATATGGGCCCTTTTGCGTTGTTTCATCATTTTCTTATTGTGTTATTGACCTAAAGTATACCAAGGCCAACCTTTTTTATAGAAGTTGAAATTGTAACGATCCAAGTTGGCTGTTTTTGATAGTACACCCCTTTTTTTTAATCATGAATGTTCCTGCCCTCTCCTCCTCCCGACTCTTGCACACCTTACCGGCCTTTACAAGTGCTCACGAGCAGAGCAGAGCAGCCCTTGCCCCCAACTGTCTGTTAAATGCTTCGTGGGGGGCAGGGTGGAATCTTTGCCTTTTTGTTCTCACCTCTGTGCCCCCCCCTCCCCCACGACCTTATGAACGTCCCTGGCCGCGCAGCTGGCTCGACACAACAAGGAGCTTGACCAAATGCTGCATCTCTCGTCGAGCCCAGGCGAAGAGGGCAGCGAGGCTCTGGACTACTACACCAAGCACACGTCGCAGATAGAGGTACCCTGGGCTGCACCAATCGCCATCCGCCAGACCCCCGCCCTGTCCATTGCATAGCTGCTTCTTTTTTTTCCCACAAACACTCAGAATCAGAATCGGTGACGTTGACTCTCACTCATGGAAACTGTGCCGCGAACGGGGGAAAAAAATGTCCCCCCCCCCCCTGACCACCACGTGTGCCGAGGTAGCCGAGGGGATGCTGGGGTTTGAATTATTGCGGCGACTCCCTTGTTGAGGATCGAGCCGGCGTATTACGTTGAAATAATTCGTGGTCACTAACGCCCCCTGTCCAGCCACTTGCATGATTGACAGACGGTGTCTCGGGCAAGACTCATGACGTTTCTAAAATGTAGGTGGTCGATGCTGCCCTGTTGCGCAGCGTGAAGGGGCAGCCATGTGTTGTGCGGGAGATAAAACTGCTTCACTTGAGGCTATGAAATGCGTTGGCGTTTGCATTGCCCTTGTACTGTTCCCCTTATTGGCGTCCTCTGGTCTGACACTGGCGAGGCTAGGCCCTATAGAGGGCTGTCTCTTGTGTACACCAAACGGTTTGAAAGACAATGCTATATATTATCAGAACGTGTTTTTTTTACATGTTCATGTGTGCTTAATGTAGACATGATTCCTTGCAAACGGTTTCTATTTGGTGTTTGAACAGCTGAACACCTGCTTTTTTTTGGCCTTAAAGGGTAAAACCTATTCTTATTTTGTCACACTATGATACTGGAAAAAAGATCCCATGTTATAGCTCCGTTTTTGTTATCTAGTATTGTTCCCATCTCGACTTTTTTCCACCTCCTGCAGTTTGTTGGGAGCGTTTTGTGCTGCTGCAGATGAAACGTCACCTGTTTTCCAAGAGACAATTTCTGTCACCAATTTCCTGATTTAAAGCTATGAGTGAGGGTTCACGAACCCGGTTCGGGCACTGAGGTGGTTTTAAAATTCATATCCCGGCCAAGGGTTGGCTTGGATCTGAAAATAACCAAGCGTCCTTCTCTATGTAAAATAAAAAACGTGTTTTGTGTGACTCCACTGTTCAGAATCAAAAGAATGACTACAATAGAGTACAATTTCCATTTATGTAGCGTCAAAATACAAGCACATCTCCAAACTCTTTACAGAAAATGTAAAGCATCAGTAGTTGTGTATAGACAGGGTGGTGGGCATGAGATATTAAATATAATCAATGAAATGTAAAGAAAAATGGCAATACAAAGCACGAAAACCAGTCTTGTCTTGAATAAGGAACAGTCTCAAATGCACGATGTTCAAGTGACAGAGAATTCCACAAAGCTGCAAGCTCCATTGGAACGAAGGTTGACTGAGACGGAAAATTTAATTTCCCACCACTCGTTTCAGGAAAATAAACTAATTGCCGTACAATCCACGTGTGAAGTTTCCACTTCTCCCGGTGCAGGATGTTCCTTAAAAAAGCTTTGGGATTCTTTTGCCTTTTTTAAATAGATATAGGTCGTAAAAATAAACGGTTGAATACCACCTTTTCAGATGGTAATCTTAACAACAGACACAAAATTAGAAATTATTGTTCCGGTCACGCTGGGACAGATGTTCAGGAAGATGCAAAACCTGATTAAGTCCAAAATTCACCGAAACGAATAAAAGGAAATTGGAGATTTATAATTCTTTTAATCTCTTGTTTAGCAGCAATATGATGTTACCAAGGTGACGTGGCCGTGGGCGTGCGTATATGGTGCTTCAGGTGGCGGTCCGATAATGATAATAATGTGTTAATCTTCAACTTTAATTGCCTGGCGCGGCAAATTGAGGCACTGAACTGCGTCAATGGCAGATTACGTAAGACGCACGCGCGGGGACGGGAGAGCAGCATGAATCGAGCACGCACCGAGCGTTTTAAGTCCTCGCCGTGTGTGAGGTGGCCGCGGGGTTCAGAGGTCGGCGCTGTCGACACATTGCTGGCACTGCTATCATTACTATCATTATTGGTATTATTACACCGCTTGTTTACCCAGGAAAGCCTCGCTTGGTCTCGTCACTCAGTTTTCAGGAGGGACCTCTAAAAAAAAATCAGTGGGTGGGTGTGGGCAATGATCGCTATGTATATTCCAGTCGAGTCTTTTGCAGGTAATATTAAAAAATCTTAAATGCGTCGCCAGCAAAAAATGTCATGCTCTTGCGAACGACGTCACGGGATCTTGAGCAATCCGCTGAAGCGGACTGCACGTGGTTTTATGGTTAATATACCCACAGTAGTAGCCAGCAGGGGTGGCTGCTCAATGTAAACCATGAACCACAACAATCTGCGATCACTACTGCTAGACCGTGTGTCACTCCCTTGGTGAAAAATCTACGTTCAAATCGAGGCGGCCATATGTGATTGATATATATTTTTTATTTTCAAGTATAGCGAGTTGATCATTTCTGCCACGTCGCCAATAACTAGACAAGCGAACGTAATATTAAGTTTCAGTCTGAACACTTGGGCTAAATTCAAGCTCGGAATGAAAAAATAAATATTGGTTTGACTCTCGCGTGACGAGCGTTATGCAGCACCCGACCCTGTCACAAAGTGCTGCCCCCTGAATGAAGACCAAGTGGTCCACATGGAGGGATCGCTGAAAGTAGTTCCGTCCACTTCCACGGGCCGTTCTCTCGTGCAGCAGGGGTGCCCTTCTTGCTGGAGATCTGAATGAATGCCTATGACGCATCGATGGTACAATTTTGAATAACACTGCCCTTTAAAAAGCAAACATTTAAATAAATATTTTCTCCAGTGAAATGCAACGGATGCACATTGAAGCAATCGTGCGTGCGTGCGTGTAAATTTTACGTGACATCGCATGTTGGCACAACATCTCTGTGCAGTGTGTGATGGCACAATACAATTATCTAGTAGCCAAAGACCGTGAATTGGGATGTGTAAATAAGGTGAAGGTCACACAAACGTGGGTTGCAAGCGTGGATTTTAATTATTGCTAACGGCCGTTCGGTGGACATTATAAACACGAAAAGGGGCGCAAAATAATTGACCAGCATGCGAAACAACAACAACACCTCCCAAGAAGCCGGCTTGATCTGCATGTCTCGTTGCGACCCAGAGGGATGGAGCCTTCACGCGAAATTTCTTGGCGGCATCGTCAAGGGCAGCGCCGCGCGAGCATTGGCACGTTTTCGTCGAAGCCGTGCTGTTGACTGTCCTGAGACTTTACGACGCCGCAGCCGAGGTTATTTGGGCACATGCTAAGCATCGCGTGCGGGCTGGGTGTGCACGCCCAGAGCTCGTAAAAGATAGCGGAGAGAATAAAAGGATCAGCACCGTCACGACAGAATCCGGCTCTTGATTGTGCGTGGTCATGACGACCTACGCTTTTTATAACGGGCAATAGGCCGAGCCACCTAGCTCCAAGCCTTGAGAAGGTTGTTTGTTGTAACGGAGTAACTGGCGAACCCGCGCGAGACCACTTGAACTTTATAACGTGTCCACTTTTGCCCTAATGCTTTCCTTCCGCGTAAACGTTTAAAAAGAAGCCTCTGCAGTGCGTTCGGCGGAGGATTAGAAGTGGCTTCCAACAAAACTATCAAGTTGGCGTTGGTTCAAATGTGCGAAAATAATGTTTTTAGAAGCTGTCTGGTGTAACGGCTTCACAAAGAGATTGAGTGTATTAAAACCAACGGCTTGTATTATTTGCCAAAGCTTCTCCAAAAAATGTGGTGATTTTGTTTTTAATTCCTTGGTACTTAAGTTCTTGCCCGAGGGGACCAGGGGTCTGCAACCAAAATAAGGAGAGGAGCCATTTTTTTCCAATTCGGTAAAAAAACAACCCTATTTCAAGAGCCGCAATGCGTTTTGAATGCGAGAGAAACGGCGCAGGAGCCGAGGGTTTGCCAACCCCTGCCACCTAGACCCCCAACCACATGAATCGGCGGCGACTCAACTTGTACAGCAGTAGAGAACTCGGACACGCGTTGGTCGCGATCGTCTTCGGGTTCTTTAGGAATGTGCGGAGGCAGGAAACGTTGCGAGGAGCGATGATGGCCGCCGCCGGTGGTCGTGAGCTCACAACGAAGTGGCATCGCCATTGACGGGGGCAGCGCATCGTCGCGCGACGCTTTCGGATGTGCGACTGCCTGGAACGCTCTTACTTAAGATTGTATTACTCTTTGGTTCTTTTGGTAAAGTCACGTAGGTGACAAAATAAAATAAAATAAAAATGAAAAATAAAATTACCAAATTAAATCGCGACGTTTTGGAAGCAACACAAGCTTCCGTCATCAGGTGGGACAACCACAGCAAAAAACAAAAAAATGACTGTAAAACTTCAAATCTAAAATAAGATTTTATTAGGAAGCCACTCGTCCTAGATTGAAAACTAATTTCTTTTTAGAACTACTTTTTGTGGTAATTTGTCCTTCCCCCCCCTCCATCTCCCGTTTTTAGCACGGTTGACGACGTATGGTGTGAAAGAACTTCAACATACATCTGAATACAAAACCTAATTGTTATTTTTTTTTTGCTACAAGTACAGCAGCAAGCCTATAGTTCATGGCTGAATGTAATGTTAGCACGGCATTTTGCTCACCGGTCCCACATAAACCCTCCTTGATGTAACAGGCCCTTACTCTCATCGGTCTTTGCGCCTACAGGCTGTAGAAAAAGGTCAAGTCCGAGAGGTTATCGCAGCCTATTCATCTGTTTACCACCATCGCTTCTCTCGCCAGATTTCCAACCGCAACTTGTGTTATTGTTAAGTCGACACCTGACCTCCCAAGGTCCACTTTGGCAGTGTCGCGCTATCTGGTTTTGGTCATTGAACTCCCGAGTGCCATGCCAATGCCTGTCACGGTAACCTGCAACTCCTCCATCCTATGCACGTGACCCACCCATCGCAAGCCTCTCTTCCTGTTTGCAACAGCAGAGGGTGAAGAAAGTGTTTGCAGGTGCAAAGTTACACGTTGCTTACCCTATACTTGTGTGACATTCCAAGCATCTTGCATTCAAAGGACAGAAACTTATTCTTTAGTGCCTTTTGTTAAAGTCTAGCTCTGACCTGAACCTTGACAGACAATTCTCCATACTTACTTGTGTATGCGTGTATATACATGTGGAGCAGTAGTGTAGTGGTTGGCGTACTGTCCGACTAACCAGAGTTCGATTCCCGCTCATGGCCAACACCGGTTAAGATTATCTGAACCGGTGCCAAGCCTCCCTTAGGTCGACTCGGCCTCAAATGAGTACCTGCGGTGTGTAAACATCACCACGAGGGAACCAAAGGTGGCGGGGCATGGTGCTGGCCACCTACCCCCCTCGTGTGCCATGCCGACCTTCGTGGGTGCTACTCGCTTACAGCACTTGCCCCCAACATATGCGACAGAGAGGCAGGGTAAAGCGTTGTCCATCTCTGCTCTTCCAAAAAATTAAACGATTCTTCTCGTAGACACGTCAATACACATAGATGATGATGAGGGAGTGCCCGTATAAACTATAACAATGTTCTCTTGAGAGAGCAAGTGACAGGTTTTATTTATTCTGTTCCGGAAGTGCTGTGAAAGTGACATTTTTCACGTTTTATGTTTATAATCGGAGAAATCCAGAACCAAATGCATTTAATTTTTCTCCCCAAAATACTATTGCTCGGAGACCGATTGCTTTTGCTCATCAGAGGGTCCGGGTCAAGCTCAGGTTTAGCATTGCTTCAACTCTCGAATTGAAAAACTTGCTGTCCACATCGAAATGTACTCGTCCCTAATCATTGCTGAACCAAGTAATTGGCCTCGTACTTTTTAAAATGAGAAGTGAATAGCACGCTCACCGGAAATGGAGGTCCGTGACCTGAACTATAATTAGAAATGTAAAAATGTCACCTGGGTAGCACTCACACTTCCAAGGCATGGTCAAGGACTGTCTGTTTGATCGTCTGTGTATCTGTTGGCCCGAATCAGATCGCTGCAAAGAGATCATTTGGCCAGTCGATCAGATTTTTTTGCTGGCCAACCGTTTGCTTATTCAACCATCTCCTCACTGTTTGTCCAACTCCCTCCTGTCCGCTTGTCTCTCTGCTCGTCGCTCTCGCATACGTACGTTAAACTTCCATCGCACCGTTCGTAGCAGACCAAAGCTAATCGGACATGCATCTGTGTGGCTCTGTTCGCGCTTGGGGCCCCTTCTCCTCAGCGACGGGCTGTGACCACTCAGTTGCCCTCGCTCCTCTCGCCTGTAATTCCCTATTCTGATACCCCCCCCCACCTCTCTACTACCTTAATGTTTTACACCTTGATAAAAGCGTATTGTGAGGCAGTTACATTGGGACGCTAAATCAATTCAAATGATGGTCAGTTGATCTGTCGGTCAGTGCATCTGTGCCCCTCTCTCGTCTCTCCATCCAACCAGCTGCTGCCCGTATGTTCCGCCGCCCTTCGTGCCTTTTTTCAGATCGTGCGGCATGACCGCGTGATGGAGGAGATTGTGTTCCCGGTGCCGAACGTGTGCGAGTTCCTCACGAGCCAGTCGAAGTCGCGCGTCTACCTCACCACGGAGCGTGACGACCAGGGCAGCAAGATCAGCGACTTCTTCCAGAGCTCTCACGAGCTCTTCTCCGAGATGGTCTGGCAGAAGCAGCTGAGAGGTGGGGCCCTCTTGTTCCTCGCCGTGCCGTTGCCCGTCGTTAGGAAACCGCGCGTCTGTAATATGCGCAGTCCTCCATGCCATGCGTTTGTGTTCAGAATAATTGTATTGTCCATCTCACAAACCTTACCTGGCTGTGTGCAAGTCCAGAACTGCGCTCCCCTCCAAATCCGTGTTCCGTTGCCGTGTGTGCCCAAGTGCCTGTCCACAACAATGCCATTGTCGTTTTTGCAATTTGCTCATCTCTCATGCATAACACAGCGTATCCATTCGCGTCGTTATAGACAACATAACTAACGCACTGAATTAACATACAGTGCGTCCACAAACCCATCTGCCCGTTTGTGCAATTAATGAGACCCACACACCAAATCCGGATTGTAAATTAACAATTCTAAACGAAACTGGAATTATCTGCATTGTTCTGTGTTTTTATTTTCTTGCCATTTTCTATGACACATTTCCATCGAGGTTTAAACGGCATTTAAATAAATGTTACTCGGGCATGAAGTATGCAATGGAGCGAGTCCACTGCTCTAAGGCAATGATGTACTCGCACAACCATGGTTTTATTTGTGGTGGTGGTGGCAGTGTGGCGGTTACCGTGCTGTGCTTCAAACCCAGCAACCCGAGTTAGATTCCTGCTCACGGCCAACACCAGTGATGATCTGAATCGGTTCTGGGCCTCCACTCGGTTAACTCGGCCTTAAATTAAGTCCCTGTTATGATGTGTAAACATCGCCACTGGGGAGATAAATCAGTCGGTAGTGGTGCTGACCTCCCCCTCCTCGTGTACCATGCTGGCCTTCAAAGGTGCTCGCTAACAATACTTGCCCCAACAGTCTGTTAAGGCTATACGGGGGATTTTTGGTGGAGGGCGGTGGTAATAGTTACGGTGGCGTTACTCCACTCCGCAGTGCGCCCGATGCTCTACTGGTGCTCCAGAAACATCACCCTGTGGGGAACCATCTCCTCCAACCTGACCGTCTTCATGAACCTCCTGGTCGCCTTCTTCTACCCGTTCAACTCCAGCAGCGGAGGTAGGGTCCACCGTGCCTCCCCCAACAGACGCTCGCCATGGGCATCATTAGCCCATCGTCAGTGTTTTGTGGGTTGTGAAGTGGCGGGCGCGTGGTGGGGGTGGGCCCCCCCCCCCCCCCCCCGCCTCGGTGCTGATGTCACTTGGCCATCGACGTTAGCTTTGGGCCGGGAATTCGAACCACGGTGCCTTGTTTTGAGCAGCAGTGCCGCCCTTCCGCCATCAGGCTGGATGGATCCGGAATATAAACGGCGGAGGTTTGGCGACCCTTTGCTGTCAACTCTGCGTGATGCAATTAATGACGTACAGTGAGATGTCTCGGAATTTTTGCACCCAGAAAGAAAAACTTAAAAAAATGTTTTACTTCTGCCTGCCCTTGCGTTGCATTTGTGCGATTTTTTTTGTTTGTTATATTGCTAATGATTGTAATTTAAACTCTTGTCTGCGGATTTCCTCAAGCTTGTAAATACTCTAATCTCATTATTTGAAGAAGGCATCATTAGTGCGAGCGCTTCGGAAAGCACGGCATTGAAATATTTGTATTTAACTTGTGTCAATAAGCAGTTGCAAACAGCAATCGGTGGTGGAGCAACGAATCTAATTATTTTCAGAGGTGGAAAATTGTCATCAAATGAGTTACACAGCGTCGAAGGGCTTCTTTGCTCGAGTTGAAAATATCCATTTTGCAGGTTTTTAGTGTGAACGCGCTTACTTCTAGAAACGTGTGAAATGGCGAGCTTTGCGTGCTTCAAAACACGCAGCACTCCTCCCCCCGCATCACGACCACAATTGTGGGCGATTTTTTTTTTAAGCGAAAAACACAAATCGACTGAGGAGAAATGCCCGGGCAGCAGGATTATTCACCCTTTTAAATAACCCCCCCTCTCAAGGCCTCTTTGTTGTATTGCATTAAAAAATGCAATACAACAAAAATGTGAACCTCCCTGTTTTCACGAGTAACCTTCATCAAGCAAGGTGGTGAATGGGGGGGGGGGACTGCCCCCCCCCCCCCCCGGGGGGGGGGGGGGGGTGGTGGCGCGGAGGGCCGCCCCCCCCCCCCCCGTGATACCGAGCGGCGCAAAGCCGCCCACCAGACACAGACGTCACGCGCGCTGGCACTCGGCGGTTCAACCTTGAATCCTTTATCACGGCCTGTGGCGCTCGTGTCAAGGCGATCGGTGCACCTGTGTACCTGGCGATGTGTTTTATCTATTTGTTTTCTACCCACCCACCACCCACAACTCGCCCTGTCAGCTTTGGCCATCGTCTCACTCGGGATGAGAGCCGGTGGAAGTGCTTGCGTGCGTGCGTGTGTTGGCGGGTTCGTATCTCGATCTCTTAATTGGTCCGGTTGTGGGCGCCACTATCTCCACACTTGTGTTTGTGGTTGGTGTCGCCCTCGAGCAGGTTTTGCACTTTGATTACTGTGGTCGGTGTGTGTCCGCGTGTGTGTGCAAATCGGAGGGCAATACACCAGGCCCATTTTGTAAAGGCTTGCACTTGAACAATGCCGTTTAGAACCTGTAGTGACATGCTTAGAGCATTGGGTTTTGCTTGGAATGAATGTTCTCTCTGTCAGGGAGACTCCCTCGTCTTCGTTCTGTTCGGGGTCTAGGCTTTAGATTTTGGTTTTGCTCATTCTTCACTTTGAGCGGGAGGTTATTTTTGATGGCCTGTTTTTCAGATCGCACGCCCATTGTCCTTAATTGTCATCCCATGTACTAAATTCTTCCACCGAATGTTCCTACTACGGTGGCTCATTGCGTGCACACTTTAATCTGCTTTAACGTATAATTATGTGAAAGTTTAACCCTCTTCAATGAAATCCGATTTTGTTTGTTTTAAGCTTGCGACACGTGCATCGATTCGTCCGTGCTGCTCATTGATTATTTATAAATTACGCTGATGTTGCATGTCAGCAATTTAATTTGACACTGCGTTGGCAGTGACGCACATGCGCACGTGATAAATAAATAAAAACTATACACATTCGTCAAACACTGGCCCTAAAGGTAAATGTTTATTATAGGCGACCTTATCGGGAAATTGGTCCTTCATGTTACATCTCGGCTAACGGAGCAAACAAAGTTACAAAGGAGACAATGAATGAGAAATAATACGAATGAGACTAAATGAATTGTTGCATTTCAGAGCTCACGGACCCTCCTTTGGCAAGTGGTGGAATGGCCTGGAGGGGGAATCGTCACAGACCTCGTTATTATGGATTTTTCTGTATTATTGATTTTGCTGTAATAATGCTTGTCAATTGCAATTTCTGTGAAGCCTCTCGTTCCTTCCCTATTCTTGTGCAGCGCCTTTATCATGCAGCAGCGCCTGAGTAGAGATGTCTCGACGCGGAGATGTCCCCACGAGTTGACGAATCGTCATAATTCGGCGCCGCGATTCCATTCGCAAAGCAATTGCATGTTTTGTGCCGTTGCGCAATGTGTAAATCTATACTGCTGCGAAATTGTAGAATGGGTCTTATTCCTGGGGTAAATCTAATCTAGTGTGGTGTGAATCTATACAAATCTGTTTTTTTTTTTACCAAAAGAGAAATAGAATCTCATCCAAAATGAGCGATTTTTGGACGTGGTTTGACGCGAGACTCAAGCATAAGAATCCATTTTAATTGAACGGCCAAATCCCCAGTGTTCACATTCTCTTTCTACATCAATGTACCAGTAAACTATGGCTTGCACCCAGCAGCGGCCCACAACTCCATGCCTCAAGACCCCCCCCCCCCCACCATGGGGGAGGGCTTTCTCTGATCACCAACCATCAGGGTACATGCAGCGTGTGCCGTGGCCTTAATTTTTGTTGTCGCTTCCCCCCCACCCACCGCACCTCCGATTGTGCGTGGTTGGCTGCGTACGGTGAGAAAGAAGTTCAACATAGAGACGAAACTTATTTGCGGCGGCAGCTCAACATGCATACAAACACAAGTAAAATGTATATAATGTAGAACTTCGTAATCAACCTTGCTAATTGAAGGTGCGGGGAAGAGAAGGGATTGTCAATCGTCAAAACATGGACCGAGATGATTGGGGTTGTTGAGAATTGGCGTTGATAAGCACTTTGTGTTTACACGACGTGGCCACTATGCATGCCTGCCATTGTGGAACATTGCAGAGTCATGCACAGTTTGTGTAGCAAGCTAAAGCACTCGCCCACTCAGATCCCCCTGTCCTACAAGCACAGTGCAATTCTAATACTCAGAAAAAAATACTTACTTTTTATTCAACGCTCGCCCCCCCCCACCTCCACCTACCTGAGACTTGGGATTCTCTTTCAAGAAGGTCCTGCATTGCCAAGTTTTGGCCAGTTTCATTTGAAGAGTTTGACATGTAGGAGGAAATGCCGGTACCTGGAGAAAACCCACCACACCTCGGGGGGATGAACACGCAAAGGTCGCAAAATGATAGATTCAGGAATCCGTTGCTGTGCTGGCCGCCTCCACAACCCAAGTATCAAAACACCTGCTATTCCTAGGCAGTCACTCGTCCATTTAAAATCTAACCAGGCATTGCCTGACTTGCCTGTCAAGATTCTCATGTACGTGTGAACTTCTTTCGCACCGTACGTAGCCAACCGCGCTAATCGGAGGTGCTGGGGGAAGGACAACGGACTAAACACAAAAAGCGTGCGTTCAGTGTGACATGGTCATAACGCTTGGCGTGGTGGCTGTGTGGCTTGGAGGTCGGAGGGGCTGAGCTGGCACCATGTAAAGGTCCTGGGTTCGAATCCAGACCGCTGCCACCTGTGATTTTAAGTGTATACATTGATGATGATCTCTGCCTGGTCGCCAATGACTGCACGGAGGGAAAAAGAAACATCCGGTAAAATGTTCCCTGCTATAATTTGGCTAAATCTCATCTCATCTGAGGATGAAAAATATCAATTTGACCGTAATGTGCGAAAACATGACTTTGTTGCAGAGCAGGTGGGGAACTGCTTGAAGGGATCGGCGGTAACTCCGTGTGATATTCGCCGCTCTACACTGCTTCGTCAGATGATCCGAACTGACGACTCGTCTCTTGACACGACGCTGAAACAATGGCTGGACATGCGTCGAGCTTCATAGGTCATTGCATTTCTCCAGGATAAATAAACCTGATAAGTCGAAGTTAAACGTGGAGGGAAAACGCTCATTGTTATATATTAAGAGCTGCCTCTGTGTGTGGTAGTGGTAGTGTCACGGTTAGCGTGCTGTGCTACGGACCCCTGTGACCCAAGTTCGATTCCCAGTCATGGTCAAAACCAGTGGTGATTCTCTTAGCCAGTCCTGGGCCTCCCCTAGGTCGACTCATCCTCAAATGAGTACCTGGTGCAATGTGTAAAACATCGCCACTGGGGAGACAAAGGTGGTCGAGCGTGGTGCTGGCCACCCACCCCCTCGTGTGCCGTGCCGACCTTCATACAGTGAGGAAAAAAACGCATTTGATCCCCTGCTGATTTTGTACATTTGCCAACTTCACCGCATGAAAGGGACGATGGACGGAGCAATGTACCGTCAAATCTTGGGTGAGAACCTCCTTTCCTCAGCCAGGGCATTGAAAATGGGTCGTGGATGGGTATACCAGCATGACACTGACCCAAAACACACGGCCAAGGCAACAAAGGAGTGGCTCAAGAAGAAGCACATTAAGGTCCTGGAATGGCCTAGCTAGTCTCCAGACCTTAATCCCATAGAAAATCTGTGGAGGGAGCTGAAGGTTCGAGTTGCCAAACGTCAGCCTCGAAACCTTAATGACTTGGAGAAGATCTGCAAAGAGGAGTGGGACAAAATCCCTCCTGAGATGTGTGCAAACCTGGTGGCCAACTACAAGAAACGTCTGACCTCTGTGATTGCCAACAAGGGTTTTTCCACCAAGTACCAAGTCATGTTTTGCAGAGGGGTCAAATACTTATTTCCCTCATTAAAATGCAAATCAATTTATAACATTTTTGACATGCGTTTTTCTGGATTTGTTGTTGTTATTCTGTCTCTCACTACCATTAAAATGATAGACTGATCATTTCTTTATCAGCGTGGGCAAACGTACAAAATCATCAGGGGATCGAATACATGTATCCCCTCGCTGTATAGGTGCTTTCCCCAACAGTCTAAGGCTATACGGGGGGATCTTTCTCTTTGGTGAAGGTACTTTGCCATTGAGCCTGTCCAGGCTGCTGTGGCTGGCCGTGCTGGTTGTGCTGGCGCTCGTGGTGCTCCTGCCAAGGCCTCACTCCGTCCGCGCCTTGGTCGTCGTCGTCATCCTCCGCCTGATCTTCTCCGTCGGCTGCCAGCCCATCCTCATCCTGCTGGGCACCGCCAACGTGAGCACGGCCAGGGCCCCCGCCGCGTGAGCGACCGCTGGGAAGTGGGTCGCGACGCTGAATTCGGAAACCGCGGTCGACTAATGTTTACGTTGGCGATTTCTATGGAAGGGGAACGTATGTATGTTGAACTTCTTTAGCACCGTACATTGCCAACAGCGATAACACTGGTCAACACACTTTTTCTGACGTAAGGTATTCCAACGTTTTAAAGGTAATTTTGGGGTGCTGATTCCAAATCTGGCATCAGTTTTTGTCTATCACATCAGGTTTTTGAGATATCAAATATTTCATTTTCAATAAAAACTGTAGACTAAAAATATTAAATAAATGTGGATATCTACATCAAATTATATTCTGAACACACTATCCTAAAAATACAGCACAATATTTTAACACTAAAGCTGTCACTTATGATTGCAAGTTGTTGCGAGTCAGTGACTGAGTTAATTTCGGGTAAAATCAATGAAAATGGGGTATGCCGATAGCATAAAAATGATGTGATAGAGCAAATCTGAGATCACATTTGGAATCAGCACCCTGAAATTAGTCTAAAACAGCTGCAAAAGGCCAGGCCAGAAATGTTTTTTTGTTGACCAGTGTAATCGGAGGTGTGGACGTGATGCTGCGAGGTGAATTAATACTTGATGATGCCATGTTAATTTATTGTAATGATAATGTTTACCCCCCATCGATTCAATTACTTTTTGAGATTTGCAGTCACAAATGTGGTGCAATAATATTTTAGTTATTTTACATTGCAGTGCATCATCGTGCCTCTAGTGGCTGCAGAGGTCGTGGGAAGCACTCCGTGTTTTTGGCACGGATTTTGTGGTCCGTGTTAAGAGCTGGGAGGTGATTAGATTGAGAACAGCATTTGGCAACGATGAAGACTTGAGACGCGGGCTTCCCGACATAACTAAATTGCCTTGTGCTGGCTATTGCCATGTTAATATACGAGCAGCCCCAAAGATTTACACAGCACCACTCATAATTTATTTTAGAGCGTGCCACGTTGAACTTCACACAGGTTATCGAGATGAAGATTGCAGTATATTCCGCGTCATGCACAAATGCATGCCCTGTCAGGGTTCGCCATCGCTAATATCGGTATTGAGTGGTATCAAAACTTGTTCTGGCCTTTTCCCCCCCCCCGAGGTCTATTCGGCCTCAAAATGAGTGCCGAGTGCAACGCATAAACATTGACGCTGGGGATCCAAAGGCGGCCAGGCACTGGTGCTGGCCGCATCCGCCATAACATGTGCTATGCCAGTCTTAATAGGTGTCCAACAGTCTGTATGGCATAATAGAGGTTTTTTGGAGGTTATATCGCGACCTAACCCCGAAAAAACCTCTGGATGATATTGGTCGCGAAAGCCTATGCGTTAAATCTGTATGGCTATACGGTGTAATACTTGCGCGTGTGTGGGCGCAGGTTCTGAACAAGGTCGTGTTCCTCGTGAGCTTCGTGGGAAACAAGGGAACGTTCACCCATGGTTACCAGGCGATGGTGATGGACGTGGAGTTCCTCTTTCACCTCTCCTACCTCATCATCTGCGCCCTGGGGCTCGTCATGCACGAGTTCTTCTACAGCCTGCTGGTCAGCCCACCGTCTCCCTGCCCACGGCTTTCTCGCATTCCTTCCACGCGTGCTCCTCGCCCTCTCATCTCGCTCGTCTCTAGCTCGCATTCCAATTCCTTCAAATGCGAGCTCAGTGCGAGTGCAGGGTCGCCACCGCTAGCTGAGTGCGCGGTAGACCGATGGAAAACGGGGGAAGCTCTGACCTTTGGTTGTCAGTGCGAGTGGCGACTTTGCACTCAATTTTTTTACATTAATGTTCTTCGTATGTTTAAAAAAATTAGTTCGTACATTTTAAAAATACATTTCGGCCCTTCACATGTGACGATGAAATCTCGCTAACTGGACGGAGGCACTTTTATTGGACTGGCTTGCTAGTTTGTTTTAGGTTTGTGCATGCTTCGTGGTAGCTGTAGGTGAGCATGCCCGACTCATGCAATGAGGGCACCACACGGCAGACTGCAGTGTAGGCTGGTACGAGCATTTTGTGAGATCTCTACCGCCCTAGGGACCTGTTGGTGGCATTTCGTTTCATATTCATAATTGTTTGTCCATTTTTATAATTCATCGCGGTACTACAGTAGTTTTTTTATCTAGCTTGGAAATTGGCGGTTAACGCAGAAGAACAATCCGTAACGTAAATGAATGCGCCATTTGGTATTTTCGACAAGTGGCACGACCATTAGAAATTCACGTCCATGCAATCGGAATTCCGCACCTTGTTGCGGGGGGTGCGGCGGTTGGCTCTGCGTCACGGAAATAACGGGGTCACGGAGGGGGCATTGGGCGACTCAACTGTGCGCTTAAAGGAAAATGGACTGGAGCTTTGAGATGGGATTTGGATTTTTCGAGATTCGGTACACATTTAGAAATGCATTTGACATTTATAATGAGCATCAATCGCGATGACTTTTTTCTCGACGGCTTTATTCCCAGCCACGGCTAGAATCGGTAGCGAAGCGATACCTGAATCTGTCCTGGCCACCTTTCTTCATGATGAAGTTTGGTGGGCAAACAACCCACACCCTCATGACCAGCACAATACGGGGGGAGGATTTCATCCATCCAGCAGTGGATTGTCAAAGTGCTTGACCTTGGCTTCATGGAGTCCCTGAAGGGAGAGGATGTTGAAAAAAGGTTTGAGAGGTGACCCTTTCTTGGACTTTTTTTCTCCCAAGGAAAAGGGGAAGTTTGAACTCTGGCAGGAGGCAGCACTTGTTCTTTGTTAGCCACTTGAGTTTTCCACCCAGGTTCAGCGCACCACCTGATGACGAATGTTTGTTTACCATGGCGAGTTGTTGAAGCCTTTCAACGATATGACTTGGTGCACGCTTGCATTGCCATTTAGCGGGCACGTGACTTTCACATTGGTGCCCGCACGAATGCTCCGTACTCGATGTTGTTTTTCATTGAATGCTCGTCTTGTGCTGGTGCTAATCCTACGTCACCACCTTAGAATTCTGATTGGTTTCAAATGAAAGGAGTAAACGTTGCACGCGGTGTTTCGTGACTTCCCAAACCAATGTTCTTGTGAAATCATTATGGAAGCAATTTATCTGGGAACATTAAATGTCGCTTGTTGAACGAACCTGAAATCATCTTGGCCTGCCAAAAGAGAGAAAAAAAACACATTTAAACACCTGCATTTTTTTGTTTGACTTAAAAGTTACACGATTGACTTGTATAATAAGCAATGTTCTGGGTACGGTGCAGGTAGTTGGTGATTGTTTTATATCAGGGGTGGACAAACGAATCATTTAAAAAAAAAACATCTTCATAGATTTTGCCACAACTGGAGATTGCCCGCTTTATGAACGGAATTATATTTGCAAAGGGAAATTGAATTCAATGTACAATTATTAAAGTTCACGGCTGACAAAATGAATTTGTTTCTCCTTGAATGGTTGAGTAAACGTAAATCAAAAATCTCGCACATTAATTCATGGGAGCCCAATGTCAATCCACTGCTGAAATGAAGGCCTCCTCCAACACCGCGTCTGATTTGGTGGGGGTTGTTTGAGCAGCTTGAAAAAGCTGAGGCCAAGGACCCAC
This sequence comes from Entosphenus tridentatus, assembly GCA_014621495.2. Classification (NCBI taxonomy): domain Eukaryota; kingdom Metazoa; phylum Chordata; class Hyperoartia; order Petromyzontiformes; family Petromyzontidae; genus Entosphenus; species Entosphenus tridentatus. The sequence goes on from CM025655.2 coordinate 7,616,182, forward strand.
CAATTCTCGGGGTATCGATCTGCCTCTGATGTTAGCCGTGCACAGGAATCGTCAAACTCGCAAAATCGCTGTTGCTGCATCACCACGCCATCTCAATTTTTACGTAGCATTTTGCCATCCTACAAATATTTGTGCAACTGTTAAACGACATGACGCTGAAGCGAAAATGTTTCTTCGCTTGCCGTTAGGCATGACGCTGTTCACCCTCTCCTCCAATAGCGATTCCATAAGATTTGTATAGGAAGCGGTATATATTTTTTTATGAGCGCATGTCTGTGTAGAACATTTTAAGTTCCCTCTCCAGTTGTGTGTGGGTGTTCCCCAGGTAATCCAGTTTCCTCCCACACGCAAACAAAAACCTAGAAAATTGGATATAGATCGTGAATTGAGGCTCTTGTAAAAAAAAAAATGTCTCGTTGCCCTTCATAGACTCTTCCTGGGTAAGCGGACAATCGTCATTTATCGTTGTGGGAATTAAACTCGACTTCACCTCGGCTCCTGCCATTTTTTAAAGTTCTATTCAAGAGTTGATTTCCTGTTGCTCCATTTGGCTCGCTTGCGATATCTGACCCTTGTCACTGTCTCCCGATTAGCCCACAAGTAAAATTTACATCAAATATAATATAAATCGATTCTCGTCCGCCCCACAATTTACACCAATGGAAATGCCAACCACGCCATTGCTAGAGAATAACATGGGGAGGGGGGGGGGCCCCCCCCCCAGTTCATGGGTGCCGAAGCAGTTGCACCGCCTGCACGCTCGAATGTCTACGCTGCTCCTTTGCCACAATTAAAAGTGCGCACGACACATCTTATTTTCTTTCACTGACAACGCTGAGCGATTCCTTGGGCCCCCCCCCCCTTCTGTTTGAAACCACCCCTTTGCCGCGGGCAGCTCTTTGACCTGGTGTACCGCGAGGAGACGCTGCTCAACGTGATCAAGAGCGTGACGCGCAACGGCCGCTCCATCGTCCTCACTGCCGTGCTCGCGCTCATCCTCGTCTACCTCTTCTCCATCGTCGGCTTCCTCTTCCTCAAGGACGACTTTGTCATGGAGGTCGACCGCCTGCCGGCGCTGACCGTGGACTCTAAGGGTACGCGACACTCCGCCGTCTCCCCCCAGACGTCTGAGCGTAAAAATGTTCTCTCCCTCGCCCCCCCCCCGCCAGCGTGCCAGGATCGGGACGGAGTAATCGGAGAAGGTCGCCATCATGTTATCGCTCACGCCGCCCCCCCCCACCTATGACCTAATTCTCACCTGGCAGCAGCAGCAGTGGCAGGCTGCGGTGAGAATTAAAATAAAATGAATGGACGTGTCTGTGTGTGTGGTGGGTTTCGCTTGACCATGGCTCTCGCTTTTCCTGCTCACCCACAGCTATCGCGATTCTATTTACTTTAGCTTGCGCACGTGGATTTTCCAGTGTCGTCTTGGACAAATAAGGCTGCTGCTACTGCTGTTCTCCATGGTGATGCGGGCGTGCCTCCCAACTATAGGCTGCAGTGCATTGTGGGTGTTTTAGGCCTGATCTCTGCCGTTCCAGAGGATTTAACTGGGGCTTTGACCAGGGATGTGCGGTCAGGGGAGGCAGGGGGAGGCAGAGCCTCACCTGCCATACTCCAATGAAAATAGCTGTTACAAAAAGTAAAAAAGAAAAATTTAGATTTTTCGCTTATCTTTGTTATAAATGTCTTTTCTGTATGATTCCAATGATTTTTTATAGTGAAAATATGTCACCAATGTGACATATATGTAATTATTACATATATGTCACCAATGTGACATATATGTAATTATTACATTGGTGACATACCGAGAGATGGTAACAGGCACGCGCTTATTGCCCGCGCTCCAGTTTCTGAGGGGTTGCGCAATCAGAGGGGAGGCTGAGCTCGTCGCTGCCTCACCTTTCGTCTCTCCCTGTACTTGCAGCGGAGCTCCGCAGATTAGGCGATTTTTGACTATCAAAATTATTGGAATCGTACAGAAATGATATTTATAACACGGATCACTGGAAAATCTTAATTTTAATTTAATTATTTTTTTTACTTTTCGTAACGACTATTTTTATTGGAGTATGACAAGGTGAGGCTCTGCCTCCCCTGACCGCACTTCCCTGGCTTTGACAAACAGTTTCAAAAGTTAGTGGGGATTTCAGGCTTTTTTAATATTAACAACGTTAATCGTAACACCTGTGTAATGTGGTGCTTTTAACGATAAACTAAGGTTTACTATGCTCGTTAGAAAGCTGTGGGAGATGACTAAATTTGCTATTCAACTTGAACGAAGGAGGAGGGAAGCACATTCAGTGGAATGAAAAAGGCGCTCGGTCGGACTGAATGAATGGCGTTTGAGCCAAAGACGACACTGCCATTTGATGCCAAGTGCGATTTTAAGCATCGGTGGTGAAAGATTATTATTATTATTTTTTCTGAACCGGTTAAAGTTTTTCTCACCTTCACCATCCCTCCACGAGCGTAGTGAAGTATGGTCAAACAACCTCCGTGGCTGACATGGCGTGGAGAGGCCTTCGACCAGCAGTTAATTGACCAAAGCAATGTATATTATCATGCATTTTGATGATGGGTAAGAAAGCTAAAAGGATAACCCTGTCACTGCTTGCTCACCCCACTGGCGGTGGAAGAGCCTCCACTAGAGGTAGGTCCACAGAGCCCCTCGAGAGTGCTAAGAACGTTCATTAAATAACAATTGTCCTTGGGTGACCCAAAATACTTGCGGCTACAAAGGCCTTCATCTTCTTGGTTCTTTCGGTAAAGTCACGTAGAAGGGAAATAATAAAATAACATGTATTTCCCTTCTACGTGACTTTACCGAAAGAACCAAGAAGATGAATCCATGCAGTCACGAAAGCTTTAAATCGAAATACAAAGGCCTTGTTATTGTTTGCTGGAGTGGAGCGAATGAATTGTTTGTCCTGTTTCCCCCCCCCCCCCCACTGTATTATCTCCAGAGAGTGACTTCTGTGACTCGGACAGCGGGAACTGTTCGGACACGACCCGAGACCATCTCTACGGTGATCCGCTGCACGGGGGTAACGTCCAACACCACCCACCAAAGCCGTTGTTTACACCAACCGGGGGGTGGCCAGGGATATATAAATGTATTGAGCTTTCAGCATTCCTGCGGAAGCAATAAGTAATCCTGGATATCCTCCGTGCATTGTCTTGACCCGTCAAGTGCAATCCGAGCTTATACGCATACCGACATCGCTGAAGCCATATCCCTGCAAGGACATTTTTCTCATGGATTTTTTTTAAAATATATTATTTGTGGTAGTAGTGTTATTGGAGTTGTCACGAGGAAGAGGGCCTGTGGCCAAATTACCAGGAATGCGCTCGATCTCGTCGAATATCGGACGCCCAAGCAAATTCGAGCCTTGGTTTTAACACCCCTTGCTGTAACTGCCAGCTTCCTAGTCACATTCCAGCCTTTAACTACATTATAACACCCCGGTATTCCCAGGCAGCTTACCGTCCAGGCAATGGGGCTCAATCCTGTTTAGCTTTTTAAGATCTTATGAGAATGGGCACTGTTCAGGGAGATTTTGTTTCTAGGAAAATGTTTGTAGGTTAGTGCTTACTGATGAGCTAGGCTGGGGAAATGTTGTTTTATTTGGTTGTTGGCTTCAATTGTTGTTAACGGGGCTGATCGACTCTGTATGCAATGCATGAGAACACGTTTGCCATTCTAGGGACGGTTTTTGGCACAAGCCGTCAGATGTCACGGTGTGGGCATCGCGTCATGTGGTACTGATTGATGCATTTGCACAAGAACATTTTGTTGCTTTGCATCTTAACTGATAGCACACTTGGCTTATGATTTAAATATATATGAAAACAAAATACAAATCTCACCCCAGCGTAAACAAGTCTTGAGAGTATGGTAAGAAAAAATAGGTATGATATTGGGCCAGACCACAAGTTTGATCTGGCGCGTTATGTGTTCACGCAATCCGGATGGAGTGGTTGGTGGTGCACTGGTCATCACGCTGCCCTACAATTCCAGTCACCCGATCTCAATTCTCGTTCGTAGCCGAGTGATTTTTAGAACCGGTTCTGGGCCTGTACTAAGCCGCCTCGACCTTTTTAAACGAGTACTTGATGCGGTGTAAGCATCAGCACCGGGGGTGGTTCGGGGTGGGGGGCACACAAATGTGGCCAGGCATGATACTTTGACCTGGCCACACCACCCACCCACCCCCTCGTAACGCCGTGCCAGTCTCTATGGGTGCCCACGTACGGCACTTGCCCCCAACGGCCCAGTGAAGGCTACGTGTATCTTGTCTCCTCTCAGCGAAAGAGGACAAGAGGAGCGACGACACTGCCGTGGAGCGGACGTGCGACACGCTGCTCATGTGCATCGTGACGGTGCTGAACCAGGGCCTGCGCAATGGCGGCGGCGTCGGAGACGTCCTGCGGCAACCGTCAAAGCAGGCACGCTCGCGACGCGCGCGCGGTTTTTATCAACGCGCACGTGCTCGGCATCATCGCCGTCAGCCATGATCAATCCGTCTTCTTTTTTTAGGAACGCGCAACGCTTTGTGCGCGCGTGTCGTCTCGGTTGGCGTGCACGATAGAGCCGAGCCGCGTGTTCGCAAAATCGTGTCGGTTTGACTCCGTGCCTCGCCGTGACCGGACAAGCGGGGGTTTGTGGTTGCGCTTCTGGTTCCCCCACCGCCTTGCGTGTCCCTGTTGGCCGTGAGGTGACCACGTGGCCACGTTTGACTGGGCACGTTTTACCCCACACTGCTTTGCGGTGTCCTACTTCTGCCATGGCCACACACGATGTGGGTGGGGGGGTGTGATGTAAGTAAAAACGATCCTTGACGGGGGAGGGGTTTACGGTCGGGCCGTGGCCGTCGCGCGTTCTCAATTTTTTTTTTTTCTTTCCTTTCTCTCTCTTCTGAACAACGTCGGATGCGATAGATGGGATGGGGCAAGCGTGCGGATAGAAGCGAGAAACACGTGTCAGGCGGGGAGGAGGGGGGGGCGGCGTGTGTTTTCACAGATGTGCGACAATATTGGCACTGACCTGTGGGAACACTGAGTACGGGCGCCGTTGCCGCCGCAAATATCTCAAATAAAATTGTTTCAATTTCCACGCCTGAAAAATGCACACGGCTGCTGCAGATCTTGGCATGCGTGTTGCACATTCGCACTTTTGGAAGGTGTGGTGGTGGTGGGGGAGATTCCATTTTTCCTCGTACTCTTTGTGGCGAGCAAATTGTTTGTACACACCGTAGATCCTTGGACATTTCTCAATGATGAATGGGACTCATTGATTTTACCGAAGCGTTGTTATGCTTTGATTTAGTGGAGTGTTTACGATTTGGCAAAAATGGACCGGCCTTGAGTGTCTGCCTGTAGTTTTAATAGTTTTTAAGTCTACCTGAACCGCACTTTCCAAGATGTGTCAAAGGGTAAAGGTGCAGCCCTGAAATTGCTCGCTTGCACCACTGCCGATGGAAGGGCCTCCACTGAATGGAGCTCTCGAGCTCCTCCAGAGTATTTTGTTCCACGCTGCCTGCCATGGACGCCCTGGACTTGCGATATTTTCGTGTGGTTTTTGAAATAATTTCTGCCCTTGTAGGTGTCTGTGGCATAGCTCTGAGTTGGCACGGTTGGCTACGTAAGCCACAAGAATTTCAACATCCGTACAAGTCCACAAGAACCGCTTTCCAAAATATACATGCGGTGTACTCGTATTATTGTGGGCGGGTGTATTGACAGACGAACCCTTTAACCAAGCCTACGTGTTAAACTGAAAGCAGCATTGGTCGTTCATTCAGAGTTTTTTTTTTTTGCAAAGAATGGGAGTGAGACGCACCTGCCTGAATGACTTTAAAGTCAGCAGCAGCAGGTGGGACTCAGTGGCATCTTTGACCCAAATCTACAGATTGTCTACGTGCCTACCTCCGTGCGCGCGGGGATTCTCATTTTCTCAGGCACGTTGACGAAGCGTCATTCGGCCACACTGGCACCTGTTAAGCGTCTTGAGACTTTGAGAGTCCCTTGTGAATAAATACTTAACTATTGTTTAGCTTGCTCTGATTTGCAACGTACGTTTTGTGGATGTAGTTGATGGAAATCCTTATTCAAACACGTTTCGGCAATAACAACGGGAGTAATAGTTGGCAGAAACATTCCACCTTCCATTTTTAAACAACTACTCCAAGGCACCTTGCAATGAGTCTACATTTATGCCATGCTCGCAATGTATTCTTCAGTCAATATGCATGCACTTGTCACACGCACCCACGTCTTGTGAGCCTCACAATAAGCTTATACTTGACATCATCATAAAGTGTCGGTCCACTGCTGGATTAAAACCTTCCCCGCACCATGTCGGTTGTGAGAGGTTGTGTCGCCATACTTGACCACGTTGCTCATTGTGGTTTGGTGGTGGGAGCGTAGACTTTGCAGCACACACACAGTAGAACACTGCATTGTGTGTTTTTGGTTTGTCCCCCCCCCGCACCTCCCGATTTTATCGCAGTTGTCTTTGTGTACGGTACCATCGAAGTTCAACATCCATCCATACGATGCAAAGGCTCTTGGGTACTCTCCCCTTGAAGACCGTACGTCTGAGAGTCTCGACCGGGGCATCAAATAACAACGTGCGCTCGTGTCCCCCCCGGTTTGTGCACATGTGCCACCTAGGAGCCACTGTTCGTCGCGAGAGTTGTCTACGACCTCCTCTTCTTCTTCATCGTCATCATCATCGTCCTGAACCTCATCTTTGGGGTCATCATCGACACGTTCGCCGACCTCAGGAGCGAGAAGCAGAAGAAGGAGGAGGTGCTCAAGACCACCTGCTTCATCTGCGGTAACCATCGCCCCGTGGCATCCGCAGGCGGAGAGCGGCGGGGCAGCGGTCGGCACGCCCTCGCACTGTGAAACTCGGCAACTCTCGGTAATGTCGTCCAAATCAACCGGCAAGCAGCAGAAAGCCGGATTGAGATGCCGCTTGGAATGGAAGACGAATTGGTTTCGCGTTCTGCATTAACGGTGCAACGGCACTCCCCGCTTGCCACTTCTCTGGAGCCATTCGTGGAAATTGCACATTGCTATGGTGGGGGGCGAGACGCCCACACTTTATTTTGCTCATGCTGGGGAGATGGAGCAGATTCGACCTCCTACCGGGATTTTAATTCGCAACCTTCGGCCAACGTCCTATTGTGTTACCACCGAGCCATCGGACCAGACGGCGGCGATGCCTAGCCCCAACGCCTTTTTATAGGGAGATGCAGTGCCAATGGAAACCAATCGCTTTTGACGAGATTTGCGTGTACTGTGCGCTTGGGGCTGTTTTGAAGCAAGTGTAAAGCTTAATTATCGAATAACTAAAATTATATTTTTATGAAGGTCAGGGACGCTCGTAACGTGACCGCATTCCTGTATTAAAATGTATGGCAGCTACCTTGCAGTGATGTGTGTGTGTGTGTGCGAGTGATCTTCTTTCGTGCACCGTACCTAGCCTACCGCGCTAATCGGAGGTGCGGTGATATCACGAGCGAGCAATAATCACGTGCTGGAGGGGATTCGAGGGAGAGGGTTCGGGAGAGTGTGGAGGGGATTGGAGCGAGGGGAGAGGGAGAGAGAGAGAGAGAGCAGTGATGGGCTGGAGGAAGTGTAGTGGTCTAAAAGTGGAAGAGGTAGGCTGGGACGAGTCAACGATGATTTTCATGATCCACCAACCCCCACCCAGCAAAAGTTTTGCTTCACAAGTTGAACCCCCCCCCCCCGCCTCTTTTTGACCGCAGGCCTGGAGAGGGACAAATTCGACAACAAGACGGTGTCGTTCGAGGAGCACATCAAGGTGGAGCACAACATGTGGAATTACCTCTACTTCATCGTGCTCATCAAGGTGAAGGACCCCACCGAGTACACGGGGCCCGAGAGCTACGTCGCACAGATGATCCGGGTGAGTCTGGCCATGTGCCCCTCCCCGTCCTCCACCCACCTCGGCACGACCGAGGTCTCTCTCTCTCAGCGGAGAGAAATCGACAACTCTGCGTTCGTGTGCATTTTCCAGCCGCCCCCTCCCTTCCCCGTTTCCTACCGATCGTGGTGCCCAAAAACTTGGTTGCTGCACAGGGGTCTGTGGGGTGTCCCCTACGATATGAAGGGGGTAAGCATTTTTCCAGCCCCCCCCCGCTTCCTGTTTCCTACTGATAGTGGTGCCCACAAACTTGGTGGCTGCACAGGGGTCTGTGGGGTGTCCCTTACGATATAAAGGGGGCAAGCACATGGATCGTCTTTTAAACTTCAGTTTTTGTGTGCGTAGTGTACAGCCGTTTTGTCAGTCCACTTTTGCGCGAGTTATTCGATCGCTACTTCGCGTCTTTACAAAAAGACCCGCACGCTGACCAGTATGGCGGAGCACACTAGTCCCGCGGTTAGCGGTTTTTCTGTTAACGTTTTGTCTCCCGTAGGGGGAGGGAGACCCCCCCCCCCCCCATGGTTTCGACAAACGTTAACATTTGAACGACATGTTTACGTTATGCACGCGGTTGCCAATTTCAACCAATCGGAGTGCTCGCAAGTGGCACTGGGCATGTCTTAGCCAATCAGCGATGTCCATTTATTAGTGTTTAGATCTCAACTGGCTTGGTTTACATTGTTTTCTGTTTTGGCAGTGGAACATTTAGCATTCGTGGATCAGATTAAACACGTTAAATCGAGGGGACTACTGTGTAAGACGTGGGAGCAGCGTACAAGTGCAGTACGACAATGGATTTTGCTGCACTGACATCTGCCACTCGCAGCCTATAACACCTGAGGTTTACATAGCGGTCGGTGATGCAAGCACCATCCTGGCTCGGCCTCGCTTGGCTTCTGAGATCAGACAATGGGGTATATTGCGAGTCTCAGGTTAGCACTTGGAGTGTCTTTTGTGTGTGCCAAGCGTCACCTTCCAGCGACGGTTCGAAAGCAGTGGCGGCGCAGTGACTCCGTCGCATGCAACCAGCGTGCGTGCGGCGAGTGTGTCGGTGCCGAGTTGGCGATTGCCAGTTTTAATATGAATAACTGGTGGGAGGGGGTCGCGACCTCCGTGGTGCGGAGGCCTGCCAAGCGTTGCGTGCTGCGGGCGGCGGCGCTGCGGATGTTTGCGAGGTGCGGCCGTGCGTGCAGTGGCGGCTGGCACGCTGCGCGTGATGGGTCCCCCGTGGGCAGGCATGGGACTGGCGTCTAGACCGAGAGAGGCGTGCACTTTTTATAATGCGGCTCGCATCAATAGACTTTTCTTATCAGCCTATTGGCTTTTCAGGCCAATAATTCAAAGTGTCGGTGTTGTCATCGCCTAAAGCATCGCCACCGCAATTAAATTAACTACGAAACTATTTTATTTCACATGGGTAAGGCCCACTGAGCCACGTGGCTCGCTTGCAAAAGAGACCTGGCCACAAATCGTAGCTCAACGAAGTGGCTAATCCTCGTGATAAACGTGTCCTGTTTCTAATTGTGGAGGGGAATAAACTGCAGGACCTGGAGAAAAATCCACATGACCACGGTAAAAAATAAAAAACTTGCGAACTTCAAATCTACAAGTGTCAGGATCGGGATTAAACCCACAACCTTCTGTATACCAGGCGAGGCAGTTAACATCTCGCCACGGCGGCACCTCGCATACCCTCGCCCAACACGGCACTTTTCCACTCTGATACTGGGGGTGATGCTCACCACGTGACGGGTGAACTGCTTGCTATCCCACCTGCGCATTGGGTCCCGTGGGCAGGCGGGCGAGCATAAAAGCCATCTTGAATCTCGCTGCTCGCTGCTCGCAAAACGAAGCCACAAGCCCCCTCCAGATAGTGCCCCAGTCTGACCGGGCAACTTGCATCAAGGAACTTTGCTTTTTGCTCCCAACACAGAGCGGCGCCAACCTCCTAAAGTGTTGTGCTGCAGCTGCGTAGGTTTTGACCGTCGTGCCGTCTGGCGATACCGATTTAATGTTTTGCGGGTTGTGTAAAATAGTTCCGGGCACGTGGGCGCGGTGACCCGTCTTTTGTTGGATGGTTTATGCACCTGACGAGATCGGCAAGGTGTTGTGATTCATTTGTGACTCCCGTAAGCTTGTGTGTGCTCTGTAGACCAAATCACTGTTGGTGAAAACGGTCTGATTTTCATCGACTATACAGAACTAATTCTAGATTTGAAGCTTTCGTGACTGCAAGGATTCATATTCTTAGGTTTTTTGGTAAAATCGCGTAGGTAAAAAAATTAATAAAAATCACGACGTTTCGGAGGCAACACAAGCTTCCGTCTTCAGGTGGAACCATCACAGCACGATAGAACTACCTCTAGACATTTGCTGGTGCAATGTGCTATAGCTGATGCTCATAACTGCATTGCAGGTGATGATTATGGGTGGCACTTGTATTGTGGCCTTTAGCCGGGTTTACACGAGCGATCGGTGAGGCACACAAATCGCTCTCAATCACGTTCCTTATTGTCTTGCTTATGTAGATGTTGTCCGGTTGCATACGGTCAAATGTTTTGCTTGTTACACTTGCATGCCAGCGAGTGTGGTTGTATTTACTTCGATGTTGTACTTGGTTTTGACATGATTTACTTATAATTTTTGGTGATTCAGGGTCCTTGTCGCCCGAGTCCTCTCGCCAAGATAAAACAAATTCCACCTGAAACTCTCTGGCGTGCGTGGGCCCGCATTTAAGGAGAGAGTCGCAAGCCCCGAAGAGCCGTCGCTATGGAACCAGCGTCGGCGCACAGATGGTGGTGGCATGATTCACTGACGGTGGAGCGCAGTGACCCAGTAAACGTAGAACGTTGGGCCAACATTGGTCCAACGGTTTCAGCCACATGCCAGTGTTGGCCCAAAATTGCATGTTTAGTCGTGGGGATGGGGGGGGGGAGATTATGACAATCTCTGTCAAAGTCCAGGCTAAAGAGCTTCGTCCTCCACCATATGTTTCCATCTTTACAATCGCCTTTTTTTTCGTACAGAAATCCTCCACTCTCATAACCTTCTTTCTAACTCTCCTCATTCACCCTTTAGACCCCCCCCGCTCCACCCTTTAGAACCCCCCCTCCTCCTCTTCCCCACAATCTTTTAACTCATTCGTCTCTTCGTGCACAGCTTTTGAGATGCGGTCGCATTTTTTTTTTTAAACGTTACGAATTAAAATTGTGGTGTCTCTCGAAGGAAGCCCATTTTGTCTTGTATCAAGATACACCGAATGTTATAACGGATTATAAAATAGATTGTAAATATTTGGTCTGGCTGGTGAATACGACCAAAATGAAGTGGCCTAGTGTGTGATAGATATGGGCCCTGGGTGCAAGGAATGAAATGGGGCCTCCCCAGTTCATTGTCTGCCCCCCCCCCCCTCTTTGTCGTCCTGCGACTAGGCCCCTGTGTAGTTGCACTGCCTGCACACTCGATAGTTACGCCACCGACTTCTCCGTGCGACTTTTTAGTGACAACTTTAAATTATGGGCAGCGCGTAAAATTTGCTCTGTTGCGACACTCACTTTGACGCCAAATCCTAATTCATGCCGAATCCATGAAACTGAACTTTTGCTTCATCCCCAGAAGGTTTCGTGTGAGGCTGATGGTTACATCACGGCGACATTACTCCCAACTAAGGAGTGCCACAGTGGTGGGATGTTAACTACCTCGCCTGGTATACAGGAGGGCGCAGGTTCGATCCCGATCCTAACGCATGTGTATATTTGGAGTTTGCATGTTCTCTCCCCGTGGTCGCATAGGTTTTCCTCTGGATCCTCCGTTTTCTTTACCCTTCTACATTTTGAATCTGCATCCGTTTAGTGTATTTGGCTGCTTTTTTTATGTTCGCACGATAAGCCACATTGTTTAGCTGTCATTTGTGGCCAGGTCACTTTAAAAAAAGAAGCTATCTAGCTCAGTGGGCCTTACGTGGAAAAAAGAAAGATTGTAAAAATAGTTTTGAGCTCAAATGGTTTGCTGCTCAACGACACAGTCACAGTCTGTCCTTGAAACCTCGCCGCGGCGAGGGATGAACTCTGCAAGGCGGGCAAATCCTCTTACCAAGGTTGACCCCATTGCGTTTTTTTTTTACGCGTCGCCCCCAAACAGAATCCCTCCCGCGCGCTTTACTACAGGAGAATGCTCCGGGGTGTCATTGTAATTAATGTGCGTGCCCTACGTCTATTCTTAGATTTTTGAGTTGTATTTTAAATTGTGTTACGCTTGGATGATCCCGTTTTTCGGCAAATTTGCCCGGCTGGGTTTTTTTTTTCTTTGTTTCTCCAAGACCGAGATCCGCGGTGCTATGCGAGCACGGCAGCGAACGGCAAAAACGAAGACGAACAAAAAACGTAAACGTTCAGAATCGTAAACTTTATTTAGACTGGGACGAGGAATCTGCGCTAAAATATGAAGCTCTTTTTCAAGAATGTCCAGGTGTGGGCAGTTTCGGCAAGTTGCAACGGCAAGCAAGACAAAAACAACACCATAGGAGTGCAAAATATAGAACGTGAACTAGTTACAAAATAAAAAAAGTAATGAATTAATTATAAATTGTGATTGTCAAGCTTTGGGCAAGGCAGCAAAAGTGCCAGACCACCGTAGCCTCTCAATAAAATGGCACATTAACAACGCTGAAGAGAATGAGCACGGGGGGGTACTTACAGGATATTTCACAACTGACAAACGAGGCGGTTTAATGGTCGTAAACGAGACGCGCGCCAATTAAAAAGAAAACGGTGCAAATATAACGCGAGAGCAAAAGGTGCCAGAAAAAATGGTAGATTTAAAACATGGAGCTTACTTGCACACGGACCTAAACCGGTAACATAAACGCGCGTGAATTGACACAAAAAAAACGCTGCAAAGCAGTGTTTGTGGCAGCAGGCGTATTCACTTGGTGTCGTAACACGTTAGAAAGTGTCTCTATCATTCCCATGTGAATGTTTTGCGTAATTTTTTACATAAGCCGTAATGTGTCTAGACCCAAATTTGTAAAAGCAAGTCTTGAAAAGCCAAAAGCGGTTTCCCGGTCCAATGACAATTGGGTACAGTGCGCCTACCCAATCGCAACACTGAGCCAGGTGATTTTTAATCCACAGGACAACTGCTGTTGCCATTTAAAGTGGATGTTGATTTGTATACTTTTATCGTTGTCTATCCACTGCTGGATGAAGGCCCCCCCCATGTGATCGCAGCCCGCCGTGGTCCTGCGTTGCCACAATCCATCGCGCTCCTCCTGCAACACTAATTGGTTCTCACGGCTTCCACATCGAGCGAGCGATCGGCAAACGAGAGGCACGTGGGTCTCTCCTTCGGCTTCTCCCGCGATCCATTCCAGAAATGTGCGCGGCTTGAATACATTACTTGATAAAAAATAATTGTTATATTTTTTTAAATGTTACTTTATATCATATCTTGCAGTATCTGAGTGATTCTCAATGGAAAGTGTCACGCTGTGGGCTATGAACAAACAAACCGATCCATAATTATCCCATTTTATTGCTTGTCAGGATAAAATATACAAAGATCAAGAGCTGTAATCCTTGTCACGTGCATTCCGGTCACATTCAGTGACGTGCTTTTGTGGTGTTTTTTTCTATCTCGTCTTCGTTTTGATTTTCAAACGCGCACACGTGCCATGGCTCCCCACTCTCCCAGCAACTGCCCCCCCCCCGCAACTGCCACTGCCATGCAAACGCAGCTTCTGGAGTTCTCACTGCCGGACGTGTTTGAGCACGAGTACGCATTGTTAGTTGCGTGTCTGACGGCTGCCAAAGAACATTACCTCACTCGGGGCGAGCGCCCAGTTCTTCGCTTCAAATCACAGCCTACGTGATTAGTGTTGATGCTTTACCGCGTTACTGAATGTCAAGGGCTTTAGCCCGCTCTCACTTGCTCTGCCCCCCCCACCCCACTCGTCTTCCCTGTGCCTTCTCGTACATGGGTACAGTGGGACGCCACCTTGCAACCAAAGTAGCCGCCAGTCGGCGGGAAGGAGGGGGCAAAATAGGAGGGCGATGGAGAGCCCCCTTCAATAAAGCAAATTCCCCGTCCAGTGCCCACGTGCGATTGTGAAGAGCTCTCGGGGTCGAACCCGTGCGTTGTTCCGCACTGTTCGACGTTTCGCTCCACATGCTGCGTGTGTGGTAGCGAACCTTGTTCTTCACCTGACGCCGGTTTTATTTCTGGGCACGAACTTTCTCGCTTCCTGAAGAAGCCCCCCAGCAGGTATGCCGAAATGTCGCACATCGTGCCGAATGGCACGCGGTTACCACCGGGCAACATGGGATAGCCGTATGGCGCAACCGCAGAATGAAAAAAAATCCCAACGCAGTAATAAAATTGAGTAATGCTTACAGCATAATCGCTCCCCCTGCTTTGCGCCTAACACGTACCCATGGGCTTGCATGGAGGATTACTTCTCCCTCGATCCCCCGACAGCCCCCTCCCCCACCTTTTGGCTTAAGCCACCGTCGGATCCAAAGTCTCCAAATTCATCCCCAAATTAACCGCGCGCGAAGGCGGCGTAATAACCAGGCCCGCCCCGAGTGCGGTTACCGGAGAAGACTCGCTTTGCAACGCAAGAGGTGCAGCCGTGAATGTTAACGGACTCGCACCTCCTTAAGTAAGGGGGGGGGGGTGCGTGATTGATTTCCGTTCCAGGTTAGTTCGCACGTCCCATGCCCCGCCACCCTACTCCCGCCCACCACTCTGTGCCAGCACTCACATTGTTTGGGGAACGAACTGTACTGTGCCTCTGCCATTGCTTCGTGCGGCGTCGTTAAAGTGTCAATCGTCGCCGCGCGGAAAGGGACGCCGACACAATAGCGGCGGTGTCCATCTTCTTTTTGGTTGTATGTTGAACAAAAAAAATAACCCCTTTTTTGGCATCACCTACGCTCTGCCGTAATTTATATTTTTTCTCTCTCTCTCGTCTCTCTCTCTCTCGCCGCTGTCGTCGCTGGGGCTTGTTGATCGTATTCCGACGGCGCCCGCTTATGTAAGTGCGGGGAGATTTTCTGGCGTGCCGTCATGACCCCCCCCCGAGGCAGGGGCTTCATGCGTGTGCTCGTGCAAGCTTTTTACGTAACGGCCGTGAAGAATTGCATTGTGGACACGGCCGTCGGCGGTGGTGTCTGGGACGGTGCGATTGCATCCCGGCGTCGACCACATTTACTTAATTTACATCGCACCTTAATCCGTCCGTCTGGAAAGCGGAGGTCGTGACGGAAAGAGCTTCCAAACACCCCCACCCCGCCCCCCTCAGCCCAGCTATCTCGCCCATAACACCTCCCTGCATCCCAAGCATCTCTCTCTCTCTCTACCAGCAGCGTTAATTTAATGAACGCTAAATCCTGCCCATCGCTGGAATTCACGGAGACGGGGATAATACTTGTGAGCGGATTTTAATCTTATCCCGCACCACCGCGGCACACTGGATGTAATGAAGGCGCACTGCAAATTGGAACGCCGCGGTGCGTTTGGTTACATGCAGGCACATTGAAAAATGTGTGCTTCTGCATTAGTCATTGACTCGATGGCAGGTCGTTGGCCCGAACTCACTCGGTCTCATTCAAACTTGAGCTTTCTTCATACCCTACGAGAAGTCGCGAGACCTACTGGTTTCTTACCTGTCTCGTGGCCTCCATCCCATCATCCTACCAAGATTATATTTTTCATCCAACCGTTGCTTCTGAGAAGCGTGTCCAATCTAAATCTTTGGCCTTGTCCAAGTTGTGCAGATTTGACCCTTGCCTCCCTCCCCGAGCCTACATTTAGAATGACTTGATGACTCTTTCGTTCTTCGCGCCCGTGTTCTCGCCTGCGTTTATTGTGTGTTTGTGTGTCCGTAAGGGGTCTGTCCGTGGCGTATAATAATCCGCCAAAGTTAATGAAGTGTTGAGCGAAGCAAGTCTGATTTTTTTTTATTAAAATATATATAAATACTATATTCTTGGTTATTTCTACGTGACTTTACCAAAAGAACCAAGAATATGAATCCCTGCAGTCACGAAAGCTTTAAATAAAAAAATATATAAATACTGTTTACATATCGCCACTGAATTTAAAAGACTCTGGAAAAATTAACTGTTTGGTCTCATCAGCGTCAACATTGTCAAACCCGTGTTTGTCTTTGACATCCACTACAACACTAAGACACACACGCGAGCACTGCATATCACTCCTCCTCTTTCCATGAAGTTCTTTTGGGCTTTTTAGAAGGAGTAAATCGATTTTCTCAAGAGAAAGAAACAAAAATTGTAATCAACTACCCATCACAGAATTCACGTACTCGAAATCGAATTTTATTTACGCTCGAGCAAAGGGGGGCTCCACTGATCGGTAGGGCACGCGCGAGTGGTCGCACCGCACGGCGTTTTCCAAATGAGGTTGTGGCACCGGCGGGCACGGCTCGTCGGGGGCTGTGTGGGTCGTTTGCACTGTGCAAGGGGAGGGCTGGACTTGTTACAAACTCCAGATAAAAAAAATGTATACGGAAAACCGATAATCAATTAAATGTTTTTGTTACCCCCACCAATGATGGTAAAACAACTCCTCTTCTTTCATATGGCTGATTTGTAGATGCAGAGCGACCAACTACAATTTCACCTTAAGGTGGTCAAGCCCAGATAACCGTGTCGGGAGCCAGCGGAATTATATCGCTGCCGTCTCCTTCGTATTTGTGGATCGGGGGCATTGCGTTTCTAAACGTTGTACGGTCTGTTCTAGATGGCCACAGTCGCACACTACTGGAGAGCTTTTAATGGTGCACCGTGCTGAATTTGCATTGCTCAATTCTCCAAATTCTGACTGCTATGATATCATTAGGGTCACGGGAATCCAGAAACTTCTGTCTCGTTGAAGGAAAACGAGGGAGAGGATGACCGGGGAGAGACTGATGGAGTAAAAAAAAGGAGCCACAAGAACGGATAGACAGAAATAGTTCAGCTTTGTGTGCTTTAAATGATAAGTTTACCTGTCCTATACTTCACACTCGTATTGTGTTTTTGTATTGTTTGTTATAACGTTCTGACCTGCTCCTCCTAGACACCTGTAAACAAAAAAAAGGGCTTTATCGCTAATCGTATTCCTCCAATATAAATAATTATTCTGATTCTGAGATGGGAAATGACGGTGATGATCGCCAACGGTTGCAGGACTGTTGCTGCTGCCAGAAGTTCGTGCACCCATCGGCCTCCTGGGAGAAGGGGCTGGAGAGGAGAAAATACGATAGAAAATTTTAATGTTTGTCCTCCTTCCGTGCTTCATCCAGTGCTGGTCATGTACATAGTCACTTTTATTTCTGGAAGTGTGAATGGGAATTCCCCCACGATGCCGGTCAAAGGGGTACTTTTTTTCCCCAAAACACGTGATGAGCCAGTCGGGAAAACGTATTCGGAGTAAATGTGTTTTTTTTCTTCTTCCATTTATCGACATGGTGAGAATTTGAGCTCTGGGTATCGATTGCGCGCCCGAGAATTTGGTGCGATGGTTTTGTACGCCGCGCCGTGAACCTGTCGACCTTGCGTTCGATTCCCAGCCCACGGTGAACATCGCTGGCGAGGAGTGAATTTATCCTCTGAACCCCATCACCAACCCACAATGATCAGCGTAGAAAGTATTATCAAACAACCCCCATAACCAATATGGCATTTGGAGACCTTCATCCAACATTGGATGAGCAAAGGCATGTACATTTAATATTGTTTTTTGATGAGCAGAGTGTAAATAAATTGGTCAACGTAAAAAAAATGTCATTTGATAGCATCTCACCCTTGTGCACATGTGTGCATGCCTGCAATCTTCACTGTTCATCCACGTGTGCGTGCGTTTTGTGTACGGTGACATCATGGGTCGCTGACTGACAAAGGGTGGCTCTTGCCGCTGCGTGTCTGTCTGTGTGGTGCTGGGCACCCACCCCCCTCGTTCGTCACGTCAGCCGTCAGAGGTTTTCTCTAACAGCATTTGCCCCAACAGTTAGTCTGTTAGCGGCTGTATAGGAAGAGAAATAATAACGATAATGCTTTTTTTTTTTGCCCCGGAACTCCTCACTCTCTCTCGAGATGCCATTTTTTTTTGTGTCCTGCATTGGGATGTTTGGCCATTTCCATTCGTAAGTGTTTTGGCATGCGGGAGGGAACCGGATGTCCCAGAGAAAACCCAAGCATACAAGGGGATAGCGCTCCAAGCTCTACACACATTCACGAAACCATTTATTGTACTTTCACCATTTGTGGGATGCGTGCCCGACACAATGGTCCTTTTGGTTCATTCCTTGGCTACGTGATTGGCACATGCTCTCCCAGCCTGTCCTGGGCCTCCGCTCCGGCAACTCCACAATCGCCTGATGGGGGTATCGGCACTGGGGAGACGAAGGTGACCTCACTGCCCTTTCACGTGATGTGCCAGCTGTGATTGGCGCTCGCGGACAGCACTTTCCCCTGCGGTCTGCAATGCTAATTGAGAGATATTTGTCGTGTGTGTGTGCACGTGCGTATGCGTGCGTTTTTATCTGTTTTGTGGGGAGCGGTGATGCAGAAGTTACCGCATTGCATTATGAACCACGATGCCTGGGTTTGATTCCTGCCCCACGGTTGATATCAGGAGCTTGGTGGTATCTGACTTCATTTCTAGGTACTAGGCCTCAAGTAGGTCTACCCAACGTAATATAAACACTGCATCTTCCAGATTATCGGAAACACTTATTCCCCCTGTATAAAAAAAAAATGGGATACGTCTAATATATCCGGTAGGCATGTGTGTGTGCGTGAGAAACCAGATTTGTATAATCCTATTGGCGGGGGGCACAGGTTTGGTGTGTCTTCTTATAATCTGGAGAATATGGTAACTGTTAGATTATTTGGCTTCTATAAATTTCCACGTGATAAGCCACTTCGTTTAACTATCATTTATGGCCGGGTCGCTTCTGAAAAATAAGCTAATAGCTCAGTGGCTTTTACCTGCGAAAATGTCAAATGTTCAATTCATTAATGGTTTGCTTACTTTTCCTATACTTTGCACTCCTTTCGTGGATTTGTATTGTATGTTGTAACTTTCTGACCTGCCCCCCCCATCCTCCTCCACACTAGCATTATGCCAATAAACAGCACTTGCCCAAACAGAACTGTCTAGGCTACATGTTTGTGAGTTATCGTTGTTGTGTGCATGTGTACGCATCAGACCTGGGGGGTGAATTGCAATTATGCCATTCGATTTAAATTGCAATCGCAGTGTAATTCTACTCCGCTAACTGTTGCTGCTGTGATTGTAACTAACTGTAATTGACCCCGGGGTCTGGCGTGCGTGCCCTCTTCCCCACCACTTTGCGCAACGCACGCGGCAGGAGGAGAACGTGGATTGGTTCCCGCGTATGCGCGCCATGTCGCTGGTGAGCTCCGAGGGCGAGGGCGAGCAGAACGAGATGCGCGTGCTGCAGGAGAAGCTGGAGATGACGGCGCGACTCGTCTCGGGACTCTGCAGCCAACTTTCCGAGCTCAAGGAACAGGTGTTTTATTTTTTTGGTTATCGCGGTTTTATAAATTTTCATTGGCCACCGTCGTTATCGTGAACCTATGTTCCGTTCCGACGCCAGGCGCGTCACCATTTGCTCATGGTCTTGCGATCCAACGGTCCGCACGTGGCTTCTGCACACGAGCCGGCTCCATCACCTTGGTGGACGGCAGAAATAATTGGTAATCGTGGTTCTGGGCGATGATCGACCGACTGCCGAAAACGAAGGCCGCCTCTGCGAGCCACCACAATCTGTCGCGGTCCATGCGATTACGTAGCAATCCACCCGGCACCTGCACGGGGCCAGATATCATCGCTCCATCTCCACATTTCGCGTAAATTTTGGTGGGTGCCCTTCAGTTCTTCGGCTGCCCCCTTGCAATGTTAGACTTGACCACCAGCCATCATTCCCTCTCGCAGCACGTCATGCCCAACCCACTTGCGTCAGTATGATACATCCAACTTGGTAATTTATCTAATCCATACATTTCTGTTTCTCTATATCGCTCCAAGAATGAATCTCTCCATGCCAAATAAAAAATAGTTTCATATTATAGCTATCGTGTAACAACTAAATTATAGACCCATTGTATTTTAACCTCGTATTCCAATTGTGCCACCTGGAGTCGTGTTTTTGAGTGCCACATGCAGATGTCTACTTCACTGCACAGTGATGAGTGTTGCGAAGACAGACCCTGGAATATGACCCCAATGGCAAGCATCCTTCTGACGTCCCTTCAATAGGCCTCATCCACGGTGGATGGCAATTGTTTTTTATATGGCCTGCCTAGAATATTCATGATAAGATGGGCCACATGATTTGGTCCTCAGAGCTGGAATTTTGCTAAATTAAGTGTATGGCGTGGGGGGGGGGAAGTTCTACGATTGAGTCTTTTTTGTAGTCTCATTCCAGGTTCAGATTGTACACGCTCTACAGTCGAGAAACATGTTTTAATTAAACAGCTGAAACCTGGATTCAAACCCAGGATCTCTGCTAACTTGGCTCTGCTCTCGGTGTTAACTCGTCACGTAACGCATCGATTTAAAGTTATGGTCACGGAACATGCATCAAGATGTGCTGAAACAAAACTTTTTGAGTCGTGCAAATATTTATTTTTCCTCGAGGGTTAATAGTCGGAAGGAATGAGACCGCATAGAAAAAACGATGTAGAAAAATACAAATGTAATTCATACAGTACAACTGAGATGAACAACACCAATTAAACCGTGCAAATCAAACGGATCATGTATGCAGCACAAACGAGAGAGAACAAACAAAAATCGTACGGTACAAATTAGACTGCAACAGAGATGGACAGTACAGATAACAAATCAAATCCACGAGACAGACGGTACACGCATGGCAACCAAAAAACATATTTTTTTGCATCCGGTAGTGGCCCTGAATCATGGAGGGGTGATTTCTTTGACATGCTGTTATCCTGTTGAACCGGTCTAATTTCTTAAATTGTTGCAAATCAGAATAAGGGCGAGCGTGGTGGGGGGAGGGGGGCATGAGGTAGAGAAGGGGTTGATGGTGAGGACGGGGGGGCGGCACCGTTTTGTGCATACACTTTGCTGCACTGTCTCTGGACGAGGCAGCAGCACAGCTGTCGAGTACGCAGGCGGTGCAACTGCACAGAGGCCTACGGACCAGAGGAGGGGGACCCCAGGGCGCACTGGACTCCAAAGAGGGAGAATTGAACTGGAGGGGTGCACCATTATTTTATTACTTGCACAAGGGGCTCATGCCAACCAAGCTAGGCCACTGGAACGAGCGGCCACCGTGATTTACTTTGGCGGCATGAGAGTTTTTCTGCTCGCACCAACTCCACCACTAGGCACTCCTCTTTTCCCCCCTCAATACTGTTTCCTCCCCCCCCCCCCCAGTCTTGTCTGCTTCTGGCTATGTTCGCACTTGTCGATCCTGATGCGTTTCTCACGTCCAAGGATGTCAACAAAACCAACAAAAATAGCCACTTTTGGCTTCCATGAACACTGAGCTTGTGTGTGCGTCTGTCCGATATAATTGGTATAATTGGTTGCCATAGAGCCACGCGAATGTCAAGACTTTGCCTCGGCTTTTTGAGCAGGACTGACTAAGATGGCTCGTTGTTTTTGCTGACGTGGTGCGTGTAAACGCACTGATGTTTGTAAATGCAGCTGGGCTTGAGCAATGCCATGATGTTAATGTGCCTGTCACCAAGTTACTTTTCTTTCGCATGGCCTTGACATGTAAAATTTGACCGTTCAAATTGTGCTCCCGCACGATGTAATGCTCCTGTGGCGTTTGTACCAAACCATGCTATTGCCAGGTGCTGACCCGGTGCTGGCCCTATACCGACGGCAACCCATCCCGGTCAAAAACCATCGTGTAGCCGAGCCTCCATGCTCTCTCCATGCCACCAACATCTGTGCTACCGCTGTTTCGGCAATGAGCAAACCCCATGAACTTTGCCGCAATGGCATCCCGATGGAATAAGGGTTAGTGAAATAAAGATGATGGGTTTGAACAGTAAATTGATCTACAGAATACATAATCTGGGGTAATCATGTGACCAGTTTGGACTGATTGTATTTTGCCATGGCTGTTGCCCACTAGCAGACACCGCGGTCAGATTTGGCATATTTTTGTAACA
>CM025655.2:7638724-7653578 GCA_014621495.2 Entosphenus tridentatus
AAAAAAACAATTATCATATTTTTTACTGGCAAATGAGGTTCCAATGGTGTAATCGCCATCTGTTTCCATCTGTGTGGCGATGGTGTTGCCTCCCACCCTCCTCATGCTTGCGTGGGTTTTCTCAGGGTGCTCCGGTTTCCTTCCACTTGTGTAATGGAGACGTCACAGAAGGAAGAAAAAAAATGTCTAAAGCCAAGACAACGGAGGGCGGCGGGTGGGGGGGGAATGGATTCAGCAGTGCAGAGAGCCAGATGTGGTGAGGGTGCTTTCGACCAGAGGGGCAGCAACATAGAAGATTGGAGCTCGCTGAGCAGTAGTTGACGGCTCTGGTTGCTGGGACACCCACAGAGAGAGAGAGAGCACGGGAAGAAGAGGCGAGGACGGAGAACGAGGGTCCGTAGAGGATCTTGCAGACGGCGATGATTGGCTTGGGGGGTCGGCCCCTGCAGTCGATCCTGAGGGGACTGGTGGCGCGAGAGACTAACGGCGTCGCTCGCCGCTTCCCCGTGTGACCCCCCCCCGCTCCTCCTCTGCCCGCCCGACCCCCGCACGCAGATGACGGAACAAAGGAAAAACAAGCAGAGGCAGGGCCTCCTCTCCAGCAGCCCCCCCCACGGCAACGTCGCGCCGCATCAGGCCGCCACGTGACACCGCACTCGCCCCCCCACCACTCCCTCGGCTCTCATCTGCACTCCGCACCAACCACCCACCTTGCCACCCCCCTATTATTCGCCCACCCACCTATCTACCAACTTAGCTACCTATCCACCTGCCCATGTGTTCACCGACAAACCCTCTCGGCAATTTGACAACTAACCTACCTTATCTGCCTACCCACCTACTCGCGCGCCTACCAACCCTTCTCAAACACCTTTTCCTTCGTTTCAAAATCTCCCTGCTCACCGCGGCGCGCCACTTTTTTTCAAACGGCGAGGCGGCGGCAGTTTCTTTTGGTGTCGTGGCCCCGGAGGTGGCGTTTTTGGTTTCTGTTTTGTTTTTCATTTTTCTGCCACATCTAGTTGGAATAATAATATTTATCCATTGTTATTATTCATCCGTGCGGTGTGCTTTTTGGTTTAGTTGCACAGTCTGGGAGCTGTGTTTTGTAGACGTGGTGACAGAAGTGGTTGGCGATTCGTGTGGGGGGACCACCTGAAGGTCAGTGGCTTAGCACCAGGTTGTAATGCATGTTGATGATTATTTATAAACCGGGGCCCTCTGCCTCCTGCCCCCTCTCCCTGTTTATTCTCCCCAACAACTTTCTTGCCACCCACCCCAACCCTATGCAACCACCACCCACGAGCTATATCCCCTTTCCTCTCCCCACCCAGCCTCCCAGACAGCTACCCCTCCCGCCTCACCCACCCACCCCCACCACAGCCCATGCCAGACATCTGACTACCCCCAACTACCCCGAAAATAAATTTCCCCTCCTCTTGCCCCCCACCCCTCGCCTCCCTCATCCTGCAGTCGTCACGCAGTTCCATCACGTCCCATCCACCCTGCCCATGGCCACCACCTCCTCCCCCACCTCCCAAAAAAAACGAAACCAAAAAAAAACCCCACTCGGCTTTCGCCCACAACAGTGAGTCACGCCGCCTCCGCTGCTGCACGTAGGCCCCGCGGGGCGCAGTGGTGGGGAACAAAAAATCGTAGGAAGTCCCCGCTGTAGAAATTACTGCCGCTCGATAGATTTTTTTTTTCTCTCAAGTCATTTTCGGCAATCTTCGGCAAAATTGGGGCCTGCCGGCTGGCTTCGTGACGTACGCGAGCTGCCACTCCACGCAACCAATCACAACAACATCATCATCATCGTTATAACTACCGAGTGTCTTTTGTATCCTTGCCGATGGTTGTTAACAGTGGGCGTTTTCCATGGCCGCAGATTTACGTCCGTGGACTTTCCGTTTTTGAGGCGGTGGATCCCCGATTGGGTCACCGGATACACTCCACCGGTTTGGGTTGAGACGGCTGTGGGTGTGCGTGGGCTCGCGTGACCTGCGTACGTACATATGGTATGCTGATACTTCTTTCACGCACCGTACGTAGGCAACCGTACTTATCGGAAGGGCTGCGGGGCGGGAAGGGTGACAACAACCAACAAAGAGGTTTTTAGAATCTAGATTGAAAACCCCATTTCCTTCAACCAATTTACCCCCACGACGGCTGTGTGCAGTAAAATGGCTTCATTTACTTTTGAAGCAAGCAGCGGCGGGGGGGGTTAGAATAATCCAAAGATCTGCACTTTAATACTTTATTGTGCCGCGTTGTGACGCAACTGCCAGTCCCAACCAACCGTGTGCTTGCGGGGTTGCTTTTATTTACAATCTGGTGGCCTTTGTTTTAAACCAATGCTTCATTTTTTGACAGCCGAATTCAAATGCTGTTTAGACGTTGACAGTTACTGTACATATAGAAGTCGCCAGCTGTGGGTTAGCAATTGGGCTGCACATGTTGCTGCCTCCGTGCGTAAATTATATATTTATACGTGAAATGTCCACGGCCGAGATTAATCGTTGAGAAATGTCGGTGGTGCCTTTTTGTGAGTAGACTCGTGTAGAATATATTGGTTTATTTCAGGTCTGTAAATTATGCCATTCTTATGTCAATGTTGGTCTCTGGTATCTGCCTTTATTATTTTGACGGTTCATGGGTTGGGCTTGCTCGTCTTTGTGTGCCAAAGAGATTAAGACAACTGGACTTTCGTCTAAAAAACAGGAACCGCTCAATCGAGTAACCATAATAAGGGCTGTCCATCTACAATACAGCACCCGCACGGCTACACCCAGATGCATGGGCAGGATGCGCAGATGGCTCTAATTCCCAGCAGCACCACTCATCCATTACCGCACGCGTCGCCGCACGTGACAGACGGCCATCGCTTTGATGCATGCACCGTCACTGGCCGGGCGCGACAGGATGGCGAGGTGGTCCATCTCATGATTTTTTTTAAAGGGGGGGCGGGGGGCAGTGGGTTGGTTAGCAGTGGCGTGCATGCGCGGCACGCATGGACACGTGACCGCACGGACCTTTTTCGCCGCCCGCCCGCCCCACCCCACGTCCCTCCCCTCCTCACACCCCCCCCCCCGCCTCCCATGTCGCAATTGCTGCCGTACAGCAATGATAGCCTTTTGGGCAATCGCTGCCCGCGAGAATTTCTCAACGACCCCGTGACCCCAGAATGGCAGCGACGTCGATCGTGCGGTGACTGGAGGGGAGGGGGGGGGTTGCGTGACGAGTTATCGAGCTGTCGGTCTCGCGGCACGGTGGCTGAAATCCCACGGCCAAAAAAATTGCAACACCTACCAATTTGATTCTGGAATATTAACAAACAAAAACTTAAACCAATCGGACAATTGATCTTGGGTTTTTGGTTTCCAGATGGTTTTTTTTTTCGAAATGAACAAATGTGAATCGCTTATGTTGAAGAAAAGGGAACAACTTTTGGAGGGTATGCCACATGCAGTGGCTTGTAGATTATGTGTGTGTTTGTCATTGACAAGGCCATGTGGTTTTTTCACATTGCAGGCTCAAACGGGGTTGTGTGTAATGTAAGAGACCTTGACTTTTCTACGCACGGCTCATAATTTATGCAACGAGCAACGCCCCCTCCTATTGACGGTGCGCAGCATTTCTCCGGGAGTGGTGTGTAGCTGTATAAGCATTTGGAACTGGAGTGGGAGGGTGTGGGTGGGCGCGGCGATAGGAATGTAATCCGTGCAATATTTAACATTGCAGTAATTTATGCAGCCTGGCTTATTTACCGGGAGCAACTATTTTTTCGTAGCTCGGACCCAGCCGTCCCAGCCACGTGGTCAACGGTGCGTTCCCAAGCGCTTCGGGATCTTGTGAACAGTGCCGCCAGCATGTGACACTTAAGGGGGTGATGCGGTTGATCTTCACTCATTTTCAGATGGGGCGCCACTTTCGCCAAATACGACATCGGAGTGAGAACCGCCACACATTTGAAACCGTTGGGGTTTGACAGCGCGATGATGGTGTTTTCCACACTTGTGTTTGTCGCGGGCTGCACTAAAGGCCACCAGCGAGCCTTGCAATGAAGAACACTGGTGTAACGGATTCGTCACTCTATAAAATCGATTCTCAAGCCCCAAGATGTTTCGTCGAATCGTGCTCATTAGAATCGATTTTTTTTATTTTTTCCATTCATATACCAGTACGTTTTATATGTAATCGGTTTCCGTTAACCCCGCTGCTGCTGATGCCTCTACATTCGCAATGTTATATGTACAACAATGACAAAAAAGCCTCTCTTGAAATGTATTGTGACCCGCCGAACCGTGACAATTCGTGGAGTCGCAATGTTGTTACGTGTTCAGTAGTTACAGGGCCGCTGGCTCCATCTTCCAAGTCCCCAATGCCTGATTTATATGTGGCACTTAACGTGCGTGATAATAGTAATATATTTGTACTCGCGGGTCTGTCCACTCTACGGAGAGCACGGTGTAACACTGGTGAGGTATCGAAACGGCAGAAACGCCAAATAAATGAAATGTATATTTTCCGAAATGCCCTTTTTGTTTGTTTTGCTTCTTGCTAACGTCTTTTATTTCGCAATCAATGTTAGAACCAGGTGAAAAACCCCTGGGAGGTCAAATGGATTTCGTTCGCACTGTAAGGTGCAATTATTGGCACGGTGAAAGGATTGGCAATATTCCTTTTTTAGGAAGTTGAGTGCGTTTTTAAATTGCTCGCCTGCTTAAAATAGTTCACCGCCGCGGTGTTGTGCATAAAATGTCAGGCCGGGCATTCCAGTGGCACACTCGTGTATTTACAGCCTCCTTTCTTCCTCTCCCAACACCTTTTTATGGGAGACGGCCGAGTCCACAAACTTCCGGTAGCTGCCATCCATCATTGGTGGTTGATCATCTTCATGTGCTTTTCTGGTGCTGGTGTCGCCATGTCATTCCCCTCCCGAGCGCTGCCTCCATCCACCCGTCCATGTTTTTGTTCCTCATTTGCCCTCTGCCCTCTCTCTTACCTTCCACCAGCATTTCCGTTGCCTTGCTGGGGTTCCTGTTTTCGTGACATTCTTCTCATGTCAACGCACTAGGCCGATGCTTTACAAACTAAATTTGAGGTTTATTTTGATCAAATGGGCACCGTAAAAGTAGTGGCCAGCCGGATGGCAATCCTTAAATTATCCAGTGATGGTACACATTTGACCCAACTGTTTTTTGGCATAGAAGAGTTTATGCCTGAGACGAATACTATTTTACAGCTCTTTGTCAATCCACTGCTGAACGAAGGCCCCCCCCATGCTATGTTGACGAGTGGCATTTAACCATACTTCACCGTGCAAGACGGTGCGATTAGGTGGAGTGGGTGCCAAGAACCATTTCAGATATCACCGCTGATGGTTAGCCGGTGTCAGGAGTTAAACTCGAAGTTGTGCTGAGCTCAAAGCGCAGTGTCTCTTATGGGCTTCGTAATAATACTAATCTGCCTGCATTGGTCACGCTGGGAATGGCAGACACGACATAGAAAATTATCCCGGTATGTTGGGGCCTTTCTAGGGATGACTTTAGCAGCCTTGCGTGCGTGCGTGCTTGCGTGCACTAAATTACCCTAATATAAATACTCACGCATTCTTTCGGAGAATCGAACCTTTTTCAGCATCGGTGAGTACCCAGGTGCCAGGGAGAATTTCCGGTGCTCTGTTTTGGTTTGGCAACACCAAAGAAGTGGTGATCACTGCTTGGCGTTACCACAGCAGCGCCAACTCTCGACCCACCGCATGACACCACACCCTCCATCGCCTATGAAATGCAAACATTGCCCTGTGACGGAGATTGTAATGCCCGGCATGTGGCTGCACCCTGGATACTGTTTTTTGTTCAAAGCGATTTTTACAATACAATATGGATTTATAAAGTAAACTTTTTTTGACTTAACTTTTTTATTTTACCAAGTAAGGCACCCACTGAGCCATATAGCTCGCGTTCAAAAGAGAGACCTGGCCCCACATTATAGCTACAACGAAGTGGCTTATCACGTGGAAATTAATAGCAGCCAAATGCTCTTCAGCGCGTGCTGTTTCTAAATGTGGAGGGGAAAACCGGAGGACATGGAGAAAAATCCACGCGCCCACGGGAACATGCAAACTCAAACTATCCAAGCGTCGGGGTCGAGATTAAACCCACGACCTGTATACCATGAGAGGTAGTTTAACATCTCGCCATCATCCATGATCGATCCACTGCTGGATGAAGGGCTCTCCAAGTCGTTGACTTGCATCTCTCACGGTCCCCGCGATCTAACAGCCTAAACAAATGCACCAAACAGCCTACGCCCATCGTGGGTCTGTGGCCTCAGAATGCACCTGCACATCGAGACGCACTATGCAACCGCAACTATTTGGCTGTGTTTTTTTCTATCGGGCAGCTCAACACGAAAGTTTCATTTTGTGGTGGATCTGCTTTTTCACGGGGGTTTTCGTCACCCAATGGTGGTTGGCTGTGCACGTGGCCCTGTAATCGATCACTGTGGGGGGGGCGGGGCGTTGGGGGGGGGTGTGGACCCGCCACTTGGCTCCACACGCCTGCGGTGGAGCAACACAGGAAATTGCGTGACTCCGACAGCCACTTTGCATCTCGCGTTGAGCTTGCGGCGATCAGCTGATCGGTCGGGTCTGTGCTTCGCTTTTGGCAGGAAATATTCTGCCCACCGCCACGAACCCACCCAACCCTCCGCAGGGCATCCCGTGGCTTTTACCCACCTCCCACGAACTTTTGCCGGCCTGGGTAAAGCCGCCCCTCCGTTGCTGGAGGCCCATGGCAGAAGCCCTCGAGTCGTGGCTCCTGACGTGTGTGTCTGTTTTTTTTTCAAAGAAATGTTTAGTGAAACTGCATTGGCAGTAGGTGCCACAAGTACAAATAACAAGCAAACAAAAAAAGACATTTTCATCAATGGTATTGTGGGCTTAACAGGAAAAGTGTGTATAATAGGTGACGTTTTGGGGCACTAAGCCCTTCCTCATAGCAAGGCCATTGGGAGTTGTTCTTATGTTGTGTATTTAAAGATTCTCTTATCGGCATCATCGGAATGTCACCTTTGTTTAAATTGAGAAAAAAAGGGCAGACTCAAAAAATACCAGGATTTTTTTTTATCTCTGAAATTTTAGCCGGTGTCTGGGCGATTATGTATAAAAACAACGTGGGCCTGGTCTGACGATTATGTATAAAAACAACGTGGGCCTGGTCTAGACACCGACAACAAACACAGCGGATGTGCCTCTGGTTTAAACCCATAACTAAATACAATATGCTACGTTTTATACGTCACCTGATTTGAATGTCTGCATGCCATTTAGGCTGATCTACCAGTAAAAAAAAAAGTTGCTGCCAGTGTTCGCTTTTGGCAACCCGCGAGAATGTGAACATGGCGCCACAGCCATACATTTCTATCGCGTAAATTCCACAACCCAAACACTGGCAGGCTATGGGTGTCAACTGCTTGTAAAAAGTGGGATGTTTCCCAGTGGCTCCTGATGATCATTAAGGTAATGCGGAACACTTGTGGACATGTGCTCGTACCTACCCCGTCACCACCGTGTACAGTCTGACAAATCAATGAGTCCTGATAGCTTCGTCGGACATTAGACCCCGTGGTATCGTTGTCAAGAGCAGAACGAGCAGCCTAAACTGCTTGTGGCACGGCCTCAATATGAAATGTTACAATTGTCCACAAACTGTAAAGGTTTGAAATTCGACCAAGTTTGTTTTTTCCCCTCCTTTAAATACTTTTACAGTTTCCGCCTGCATGTGGGATGTCTAAACCTAACGGGCCCAGATTTTTTAATTCACCCCTTACTTCATGATGTTCTGTTGTCCACTGCCACGAGTTCACTCTATGTTACCAAAACAAACTTATTCGTAAAGTGATATTGTAATACAATTTAATCGGAGCCCAAGTCCAAAATGTATGTTTTGTTAATTCTCTTGTGATTGTGTTGCGAGACCAATTGAGAACTCCGTAGCGATGCCCCATGCAAAATTGGACTTCAATGTTCCTGATGAATTGGCCGGTATGATGGAAGGTTTTCAAATCCTCTTTGAGGTTGACTCAGCCCATCGTCCCTCGGGCGGTCCATTAAATAAGTACGGGGACAGCCCTTGACTTACGAACATTATTCGTTTCTGGGACCCTGTTCGTAAGTCCAAACAGTTAAACTACTGTATATGTAACTGCCCACACGTGCACAAGCACGAGGCAGATTCATTGCATCTCGCGGTTCAATTTGCAAGTGAGAGTTTGCGTTTTAAGTCCATGTTTAAAAACAAATCCTTCATGGAAGCTGGTTCGTAAGTGCGGGTGTTCGTAAGTCGCGGACTACCTGGACCCTCGTTGTGGGGGAATGCCAGGAGTAGTTGTGCTCTGGATAAACTCGCCCCCTGCCATAGGAATGTGTAATTTCCACCGCAGGCTCTCAAGGCCGTAAACAAGAGATGAGCACGAATGCCTTAATGCTCATTTGAGTAGGAAATAACCTTTCGTCCTTGATAATTATCGATGTGCGTGACGCGGTAGGTGAGACGCATTGCAGAAGCTGATTTTCCCCTTCGACAAGAGCCCGCTTCCGTCATGTGCCAAACTGCCGTGCGGTAACCACTTGGCACACACGCACAGACGTACAGAGACGAGCTCATCGGCGTTTAACGAAGCTATTATTATTATTAACGATGCACGCCCATTGTTATTTCCTTTTGCTTAACATCAAGAAAGGGCGCTTTACACGCATAATCCATCGTTGCGTAACGTTAACACGCACACAGCATTGACATCACTGCGCCCGTGTCGGGGTTGTCGTTTGACGTCACGTAGTTTGTGCGGGGAGGGCGATGTCCATGGATTACACTGGTCAACACACTTTTTCTGGCATAAGGTATTCCGACGGTTTTAAGGTAATTGTGTGGGGTGCTGATTCCAAATCTGGCATCAGTTTTTGTCTATCACATCAGGTTTTTGAGATATCAAATATTGCATTTTCAATCAAAACTGCAGAAGAAAAATATTAACTAAATGTGGATATCTACATAAAATGATATTATAAACACACTATCCTAAAAATACAGCACCATATTTTAACACTAAAGCAGTCGCTGACTGGCAACAACTTGCAATCATAAGTGACAGTTAATTTCGGGTAAAATCAATGAAAATGGGGTATGCCGATAGAATAAAAATGAGATGTGATGGAGCAAATCTGAAATCAGATTTGGAATCGGCACCCTGAAATTAGTCTAAAACAGCTGCAAAAGTCCAGGCCAGAAAAACAATGTTTTTTTTGTTGACCAGTGTTTTCAGCCGTGGTGGCTTAGCTACCGAGTGTGCAGGATGTGCAACTGCGCCAGGACCCATGGGGAGGGGGGGGGTGGTGGTGGATTGTGGGGGGGGGGAGGAGGGCCTCAGGTGCCGGGTTGTAAAATTGGATCGTGGGCCCCCTTCCAGTTAATTCCGTGCACGAGGGGCCCCGTGCCAGCCGCGGCACTGATAATTATCGGACGAAGATGACGGTCAGATCCATCGCTCTCCCACAACGCCGCCACCCCCCCCTTCCTATTAGCCGAATATACAGCAGGGTTAAGTGCTGTTAGCGGGACATCTGTTTGTGTTGGGCATGACACGCGGATGGAGTGTCGTGGCCTATCTCTGTCTCTCCGGTGTTTACACGCCGCAATCGGTTGCTAACTTAAAGGTTGAGTCGACCTAGGGAAGCCCAGGATGGGTTCA
Source organism: Entosphenus tridentatus (assembly GCA_014621495.2). Taxonomy (NCBI): domain Eukaryota; kingdom Metazoa; phylum Chordata; class Hyperoartia; order Petromyzontiformes; family Petromyzontidae; genus Entosphenus; species Entosphenus tridentatus. Next base: position 7,648,478 of record CM025655.2, read on the forward strand.
ATTATAGGGCGCCGCCACGGTGGCGAATTGTCAACTACCTCGCCTTGTGTACAGGAGAAGAACATGGGTTCGATCCCGACCTTGACGCCTGATGTATATTTGGAGTTTGCGTGTTCACCCCGTGGTCCCCGTCTGCGACAACAACAACTTCTCACAGCCACTCGCATCCAATTTGTTTTCAAACGATGCAACATCTGTTGGAGTTTGCGTGTGTCTCGCTTTCTCTCCCCGTGGTCGCGTGGATTTTTCTCTGAGCCCTCCGGTTTTTTTTCCTCCACATTTAGAATCAACATCGCGCGTTTGGAGTACAGGCTTTTGGCTGAATTTTTTACTTTACTTTAGTGACCGCAGGAATTCATATTCTTTGGTTCTTTGGGTAAAGTCACGTAGATAGAAAAATAATAATACGCAAAGTGAATACAAAAATAATACAAATTAAAAATATAAGACAAAAAAAAACACTAATGTAAACTGTCGCCTGGTTCTTAATCGGAGTGAGTGTACTGGCAGTCTATAATGTAGACTGTAGCAATGGCTATTAAGCTGGGTGAGTGTACTGGCTGCAGTCTACATACTGTTTATTTGTATGATTTTTATTCACTTTATTTTTTTACTTTATTTTCACTTTATTTTGTATTATGTTTCTGTATACGTGACTTTGCCGAAAGAAGTAAAGAATAGGCGTTGGCTGCTATGAATGTCCACGTGACGATAAGCCACTTCGTTGAGCTATCATTTGTGGCCAGGTTGAAGAATAGCTATATATACTTCCGTGGGCCGTACCTGGTAAAAATAAAAAATAAAATTTTTAGTTCAGATATAACGCGCCACTGACATTAGCCGTAGCCGAAAATCTTACTCAACTACACGCACGCACACAAATACACACATCCCCCTGTACAATCTCAACAGACTGTTGGGGAAAGTGCTGTTAGCGAGTTCCTAATGAAGCAACCCACCCGGATGCCTTTGTCTTCCCAGTGCTGGTGTTTACACACCACATTGAGTACGTATTTAAGGCCGAGTCGACCTAGGGGAGGCCCACCAGGACCGATTGAGATATTCCTCGTCGATATTGGGAAAATCGAGCTCGGGTTACTGGGTTAGTCGCGTGCTAACCACTGCGCCACCGCTCTCCGTACACACAAACGCACTCCCTGAACACACTGACACGCACACCAACATCTGACACGGTTGCGCAAGCACGCATTCACACGCGCGCCCCCACATAGCTTCACTCGCACGCTAAGAACACACACTGGCACGCTTCTCACACAATAACACAGACAAAGATTCCCCCGTATAGACTTCAACGCACTGTTGGGACAAGTGCTGTTCGCGAGCACCCGGCCGCCTTTGTCTCCCTGAGTGGCGATGTTTCACACGTAGCACCGGGTACTCATTTAAGGCTGAGTCGACCTAGGAGGAGGCCCCAGGTACCTCTTGAAATAATCGTCACTGGTGATGGCGGGATTCGAACTCGGGTCGCCGGGTTCGTAGCGCAGCGCGCTAACCGCTACACCACCGCTCCAAACACAGACACAAACACCCACACACAAACACCCACACACAAACACCCACACAGAGACCCACACAGACAAAGATCCCCCGTATAGCCTTAACAGACTGTAGGGGCAAGTGCTGTTAGCAAGCACCTATGAAGGCCGGAACGGTACACGAACGAGAGGGTGGGTGGCCAGCACCACGCTCGACCGCCTTTGTCTCCCCAGTGGCGATGTTTACACTCCGCACCAAGTACTTATTTAAGGCTGAGTCGACCTAGGGGAGGCCCAGGACCGGTTCAGATAATCGTCACTGGTGTTAGCCGTGAGCGGGAATCGTACCCGGGTCGCCAGGTTCATAGCGCAGCGCGCTAACCGCTTCACTACCGCTCCTCATAGACACACACACAGAGACACACACACAGACACCCACAGACAGACACCCACAGACACCCACACACAGACACGCGCACCGCAATTCTAATTAACGACAGTTCCCCTCTGCGCTGCGCGGTGAAGTCCCTATGACGTCACCGCTCGTGTGATCTCGCTACGGGATGAGAGCGGGGGCGTCGGTTTTGAATCGCCACCCCACCCCCAATCCGTCGGTCCCCCTCCCCTCATCCCCCCCACCCCTCCTCATGCCTGAGCATTCATCCTCCCCATCATCATCATCCTCCCCATCCCCCCATCATCATCATCATGCCCCGCCCCTCTCTGCCCAGGGGTAATCATCACCGGGGGGGGGTGGGGGGTGGTAATGAGTCGCGTCCACGTGGAGTCCCTCCCCGCATCGACCCCGCGTGCCACGTCCTGTGCATGTCTGCTACGTGGTCTGTGTTTCTGTCTGTGTGTCTGTGTGTTACACGGTATGTCTGTGTTACACGGTGTGTCTGTCTGTCTGTGTGTGTGTCTGTCTGTGTGTGTTACGCGGTGTGTGTGTCGCTGTTAGCGCGTATCGCTACGAACCCGACCACTCCAGTTCGATTCCCGCTCACGACCAACACCGGTGACGAATGTATGAATCGGTCTTGGGCATCCCCTAGGTTGACTCGGCCTCAAATGAGTACGTGGCGCCACGGTGGTGAGATGTTTACTACCTCGCCTGGTATACAGGAAGTCGTGGGTTCGACCCTGATGCCTGCTGCTGTATATTTGGAGTTTGCGTGTCTCTCCCCGTGATCGCGTGGATTTATCTCCGGGTGCTCCGGGGTTTTCCTTTCACATACAGAATCAACATCACGCGTTTAGAAAATGTATCCGCTATACATTTCCACATCACGATACGCCACTGCGTTGAGCTATTATTTGTGGCCCAGGTGGCTTCAAAAAAGAAAAGCTACATAGCTCGGTGCGCCTTACGGTAAAATAAAATAAAAAGTTTCTAATTGATTGGCCCCACGATCACAAATCACGCTGGCATACCACCACACGGGCAACTTGCAGTGCTCACCCCGATTCACCACCCTCGCGTGTTCTTTGAAACGACGTTTTTTTTTTGACCGTCGTAAACCAAGAACCTTAAGCCGGTGGTCGTGGTGGTAGCAGCGGCGGGGACAGCGTGGGGTCTCGTGTCACCTTCCAAGAAGCTCGACCGAGCAGGTGGAAAGGAAACTTCCTCCGATAGCCTCTCGACTTTGACCCGTGACCCCGTCTCCCCCCCACCCGTCCCGATCCCACCCACGTGAGGCTCAAACGGCGGAGAGAAAAGATCGACTCCGTCTCATCTCGGGGATGATGTCGTCCTTGTCGGAGTCTCGAGAGAGAGCGAGGAGAGAGAGAGGCGACGCGTGACAATTCCTTAGCGCTATCGCAGACCCACACGCGACCCGCTCCGGCAAATGCCTGTCGACTTCGCCCCCCCCCCCCCCCCCCTTACCCCCCCCCCCCCCCCCCCCCACATCTACTATTTTTTTTTTGCCAGGTAAGACCCAACTGAGCTTATGTAGCTCTTTCAGAAGCCTGGCTGTCACAAATGATGGCTCGGGAGAAGTGTCGCATCGTCATCGCGTCGACATTTATGGCAGCCAAATGACTCTGTTGTTGTTGTTGCTGCTTTTGTTGTTGTTGGTTTCTAAACGTGGAGGGGTGAAATAAAACCGGTGGACCCGGAGAAAATAAAACCACACGACCACGGGGAGAGAGACACCGCAAACTCCAAGTATACAGCAGGCGTCGGGGTCTGGATCGAACCCACGACCTCCTGTAGACCAGGCGAGGTAGTTACGTGTTTGTTTTGCTGCCCAGACTCTTGCACGCGCGGCGCTGTGATGGGTAAGGTGGTGTTGGATTTTGACGGGGTTACGTGAGGTGTTGGTAGCAGTGTTGGTTGTTTTTTTTGTTTGGTGGTGGTGGTGGTGGTGGTAAGTGCTCTTCACAGCAGGGTGTTGGTGATGAGGTGTTCATAGGCGTGGTGTTGTGGTAGATGGTGGCGAGAGGTGTTGGTGGTCGCTGTGGGTGGTTTCCGTATGCTCATCGTAAGAGTCGGCGTTACGTTTTGATGCTTGACGTTGGACGTTGATGGTAGTGGTGGGTGTTGTTTCGAGGTGCTGGTGTTCGAAATTGGTGCTAGTGGCTGAAGCTGGTTTGATGGCGTTGGTGGTGTTAGAGGCGAGGTCATGTCAGGTTGCGGAGGCAAGGTCGTGTACTGGCGGCGCTGCTACAGGGGTCGGTGTTTGTATTACTAACTCGCTCCCTGGTCTCTCAGCCCACACGGCATAGCTCTGCTCGCTTCCTCCCACTCGTGCTATAGAAAGTAAGGTCGGATTTTGACCCACTTTTTTTTTAGTCTGCCACCACAATAACCTCCACGCGCCAAACATTGTGACGATAACTCCAGGCCAGATCCAGCCGCGTGCAACTGTCAGCAAGGGCACTTGACTCAAGATTAGAAAGGCTAATGGGTGAAGTCACTCTAATCGGCACCAAATCATAACGGATGTCAGAAGCTTAAGCAGGTGTTGAACCTGGTTAACCACTTGTATGGGAGTGCCTTAGAAGACCCCAGTCTTGTAAATGTGGGCTGTGAGTTGGCTCGCAGATTTGAGTGTCACGATTGATTCTTAAATATTTCTGTGCGGAGCTTTGACTGTTATCCCCGTCTATGTATGGGTTTTCTCGAGGTACTTCCCCCCCCCCCCATACCAAGCCAAAAGCGTCTTCATGGAATCGGCCAAACAGCCCCACCGCGGGACCCTCCTGAATACGGCTCGAGACTCACTGAGACTTGCCTGGGTTAAAGTTGTGAACTCCCCGTCGGGAGTTCACTCAGCACCACCAGCCCACGGGAGGCACGTAACAAGCACTTTGTGCTCTAGGCAAAGCGTGCTTGCGCTATGGATAAACTGGGCCCCGTCGTGGTAATGTGGAATTCCCACAATTGACTTCAGAGCTTCCAATGGAGACGAGCAGAGGCGATTCTAGGACACAGGAGAGGGGGGTTGGAGGGGCTTTTAAAAACCTCCGTTGAAAAATGCAAACAGTGGGAAGGGATTTAAAGAGCGGGGCATGGGAGGGCGGTGGCGTTAAGTGCGCACCTTCCTGGAACATCTGGCTGAAGGAAAGGAACGATGGGGATGTGTGGCCTCATCACCGGCGTT
>CM025655.2:7678578-7692916 GCA_014621495.2 Entosphenus tridentatus
CTTTCGGTAAAGTCACGTAGAAGGGAAATAATAAAAATAAAACATAAAATAATTCTCACGACGTTTCGGCCACAACACAAGCAGCCGTTCTCAGGTGAAGAACAGGTCTGTCGGACTGACTTTCAGACGCTGTCTTTCTGACAGACCTGTTCTCCACCTGAGGACGGCTGCTTGCGTTGTGGCCGAAACGTCGTGAGAATTATTTTATTATGTTTTATTTTTATAATTTTATTATTTCCCTTCTACGTGACTTTACCGAAATAACCAAGAAGATGAATCCCTGCAGTCACGAAAACTTTAAATCGAAAGTGGCTTATCACATGTAAATGTATAGCAGCAGATAAATACTCTAAACGCATGTCGTTTCTAAATGTCGAGAGGACCTGGAAAAAAATCCACGTGGCCACTAAAGGGAAAACATGCAAACCCCAAATATACAGCAGGCGTCATCAGGGTCAGGATCGAACCCCCACGACCTCCTGTATACCAGGCGAGGTAGTTAACATCTTCTAGCCACCGTGGTAGTAGAGGCCACATTTTGGTGCTGGTGTCTTGATCTCGCTTGCTGGTACTGCGTGTTTGGCATGGGTCCTCAAGGAGTTAAAGCGGGGACCGCCTGCCCAGTTTCACCGCCCCAAGTGGAAATCCGCCCTGGGCCCCTTTCGGTCCCGGTGCAAATGTGTCGTTAAACCCGCCAGCACCCGACACGGACAATTGGTAAGGTTAGTCACGTGAACAAAACCTGCCAATTCGTTACTAGCACAGCACGCCGGCGTGTTGGAGAGTAAACCCACGATATTTACAATTCGAATCCGACACATTAATATTTATGCAATCTCACCCAAAAAAACTCGATTATGGATATTCGTTACGTAAGCCTACGTGTTAAACTGACAACATTGCTCATTATATGACGCGTAGTAGTCGGCGTGCATACAATACTGCGCTGTCCGCCGAACAGCCCCCCCCCCCCCGCAGAAGGTCAAAATGGATATGTGGTTTGCTTGCTTTTAACAAATGCCGCTGCGTAATATTGGTACGGGAAGCCAAGAGGCAATTGATTAAAATACGTGAAGACACAGAACGAGTGTCAGCTTAGATATGCCTTCAACACGTATCGAGAATTGTGCCTGACTGAGCAACCCACTCATGGGGCAACGTCAGCCTAAAGTTCAACATTGCCTTAAGCGTGATGCCAAATAAAATTGTACAATTTTAAAAATTTTCTCCCCGTGCAGTGTGACACCAAAGCCAAGAAGTTAGCGTACAGAGCCCGCTCGCAGTCACTATTAAGGACATAAGTTCAAATCCCATCCAGGGTAAACTCTGCCCTTTCATCGTCATCAACGTCATCCTCACCGCCGTCACCCCTTGCTCTCAGGCTGGTAAACAAAGTGGCACATCGTGTTGGAGCTTGCATGTTGTGCGTGCTCTCCGTGCACGACTGCTCATCTCAAGGAAGTGTAATTCCCACCACTGGCTTAAGACCACCGGTCGGAGCTGAGGGCCACCTGCCCCGCTAATTATAACACGAGGGCACTCTGACTTTTCATTATTTCTGTGTAGCTCATGTGCACACTTCATTGATGAGGCGTGCTTACAGGATTGCAACATGCGGCTCTGGCATTTGTGCGGAGATTCAAATAGCCCTAGCGCGGTGACTTGCACTCTTGAGCACTTGGGTGGAGGGGGGGGTGACGAGTGAGGTTTGCACGTAGCTGCACTGAGTCATTTTGATATTTCAACTTCGGTTTCTGGATTAAAGTTCGACCGACATGATCACGTACATCGGCAAGTTCTTGGGCATGCAGCGCATTATAAAGACGATGGAGGGAGCGGTGGCACAATGGTTTTGGTGGCACTGCACCATGAAACCGTCGACCTGAGGTTGATTCTCGGCTTGGGCTAATGTCAGTGGCAAGTGACATTTGAACCGGGCCTGGGCTCCCCCCACTATTGCCAATCCACGCTGACTAGCGTGCTGAAGTGTGGTCAAATAACCGCCGTGGCCAACGCGGTTGTGGGGATGTCTTCATCCAGTAGTGGTTTGACAAAGAACGGTATATTAGTATTATCATATGAACCATTGGGATTGCCATCCGGCCCTGTTTTGGTGTTTGCCAGACATGTAACGATGGATCAATTCATTGATTAAAACCGATTCAATACGCTCGTGATAGAATTAACAATCTGTGGAAGAATTGATAGGTATGGCCTATGCAAATAATATTCATATAACTCGCTAATGTTACATTTATGCTAATGTAGCATACAAAACTGTGCGAATAAATATGTAACAAAAAAACTGTTATTAACAACACAATTCAGATTCAAAAATGAGAACGAGAATAAAAAACATAAACGAAGACAATTTTTGAATCGAATCGCAAACTAGAATCGCGACGGTTCATCTCACATTCACCACGGTGGCTAGGAGATGTTAACTCCCTCGCCTGGTATGCAGGAGGTCGTGGGTTCGGTCCCTACACTGGCGCCTGCTGCATATTTGGAGTTTGGATGTTCTCCCCGTGGTCGCGTGGATTTGTTTTCGGCTCCACATTTAGAATCGACATCACGCGTTTCGAGTATTTGGCTGACATCAATGTCCACGTGACAGCCAGGTCGCTCTGATAAAGAGCTACATAGCTCAGTCGGTCTTACCTGGTGAAATAAAGAAAGTTCGTTATTTAGTGACATTCACACACGTGTGGAAATCTGGGGCTGGAACATTAACCCCGTAAAATGCGAGAGGCGGGTGCTAGAATTACACTGGTCAACACACTTTTTCTGGCATAAGGTATTCCAACGGTTTTAAGGTAATTTTGGGGGTGCTGATTTCAAATCTGGCATCAGTTTTTGTCTATCACATCAGGTTTTTGAGATATCAAATATTGCATTTTCAATAAAAACTGCAGAAGAAAAATATTAAATAAATGTGGATATCTACATAAAATGATATTATAAACACACTATCCTAAAAATAGAGCACCATATTATAACACTAAAACAGTCACTGACTCGCAACAACTTGCAATCATAAGTGACAGAGTTAATTTCGGGTAAAATCAATGAAAATGGGGTATGCCGATAGCATAAAAATGAGATGTGATAGAGCAAATCTGAGATCAGATTTGGAATCGGCACCCTGAAATTAGTCTAAAACAGCTGCAAAAGTCCAGACCAGAAAAAAATGTTTTTTTGTTGTTGACCAGTGTTAGTAATGATCAGCGTCTCATGTATCAGGTGTCCGACCACATAAAACTAGAGATACAAGCGGATTTATGGCAGGCACACGATGATGCCTCTTTAATAACTTTACGTTGAGAACTTTCGCTACTAATACCGAGAGCACGATTCCGCTCCGCAATAGGCGTTCCGTACTCTGCCGCTTGCCGCTGCCCATTTTCGCAAACTTTTATTCCTACGAAACCGCTGAATTTTGTGTCCTTTGGTTGCGTTAAATGACAGTACAAATAATTTACAGCCACTTTTTGGATCCACGATTGGAATGATGTCTCCCCCGTGCCACGTTGGCCATGGGGGGATGTTTTGACCATACTTCACCACGCACGTCAATGGCCGTCGGTGAAGGAGGGTGAGCCAGAACCAGTTGGTATATCACTTGGCAATTATCTTAGCCAGGGATGGGAATCAAACTCAGGTTTGTTGGATTCATGGCGCCAACACTCAATCGCAGACCTGTTGTGTGACCAGATTAACGGTCGGTATTGATCAAATAATGTCATTTATGGCCAGGTCACTTCTGAAAAAGAGCTCGATAGGTCAGTGAGCCTTACCTGGTCAAATAAACATAGGTAGGGAGGTAATCGATGGGTACAGCGATCATTTATCAAACACACGCGCATATGAACAATGAAAAAAAAGAAAATTGTAAAGATGAGTCATAGTGACTGGGATAAAAAACAAGTAAAATCGCCTTCACTTTGTGCGAGCGAGGTGAGATGACGTTTCTGCTCCGCGCTTCTCTGTCACAGGCGAAGCGAACGCTGCCACGGGCTCATCGTCGTCACCGCCATCGTCGTCACCGCCATCGACTCCCCTCTCATCGTCGCTGTCGTACAGCGCTGGCTACGAGTCGTGCGCCCGCGAGGTCATGTCCTACCTGGGACGCACGGAGCGCGCCTCTGGGCCGCGGCTCCTCAGCCACCTGCAGCGCGCGGTCGGACGCGTTGAGCTCGATCCAAGCCCGCCCGCCGAGAACAACAACCACCAGCAGCAGCAGCAGCTGATGCCGGCCAAGGTCCAGTACCTGCAACAGAGGGCGCAGCAGTCACACTTCTCCAGCGGTAGCAGCGGCGGCAGCGTTAGCGGCAGCGGCGGCGATGACGAGTCGGCGCCCCGGCGCAACTGCGTGCCGGTCATCCAGCGCGCTTGCGCCGCCGCCGCCACCGCCGGCGACGCGAGCGGCAGCGACGACACGGACACGGACAGCGGCTACGGCGGCGAGGGCGCCGGGCCCTCCCCGGCGGAGCCGTCCGGAGGGGCGGGGGAGCGCACGACGACCCCCCCGCCGCCGCCGCCGCCGCCGCGCGTCAAGCGCGAGGGCGACGCGCCCGAGGCCCCGTGCGGCGGCACCGTCGCGAAGCGGCCCCGGCCGTCGAGCCCGCCGACGGAACGGCCGCGCGCGGGCGCCGTCTCGCGCGGGCAGCAGCAGCAGCAGCAGCAGCTCGCGCCGCCGCCGCCGCCGCCTCCCCACCCGGCCCTGTGCCTGCCCTTCTACCTGTTCCCCCCGTCGGCGGCGTACCTGCAGCTGCTGCGGGAGAAGAGCGGCCTGCGCGACTACGCGTGGCCCGCGCAGCCGTTCCCCTTCGCGTACGGGCCGCAGCAGCCGGCGCCGCGGCCCGTCTCCCCGCACCGGGGCGACTGAGCGAGAGGAGAGAGGGAGAGAGACGCTCTCCGACCCGCGCACGAGAGACGCGCCTCGGGCTCGCGGTCGGCGGAGTTCCCCTCTCGTGAACGATTTTGTAAAGAGAGAGGGAAGGGGGTATAAAAAAAAACCCTCGCACGAACTTTGCGGCCAGCACCCCCTCCCCCCACCGCGCGCAAAAGGCGACGCCACGCCACGAGAAACGGGACAACGTAGAGAATTATCCACGACGCAGAGCGACTGCAGCACATTGTGTGTGTGCGTGCGCAGTGCAAAGCGATAACGCTAAGTTCATTCCGATGATGATGACTCCCTCCCACCTGCCAGTGATGAAGTGATCTACATACACACGTACACATCAGCACGCACGCACGCCCATACACGGATACACGTTGGGGTCAAGGTCAAGATGTCATCGTGTCTGGGTGTAACATGCCCCTTGTTCAGCCTGCACCACGTGCGGCAACATCCTCTTCCCGACGGCATCGACAGCACACGAGGGAAACGTTGCCTGCAAATTACTCAATTGGGTAAATGTACGCAGCAACATCGCCCTCTCCTGGCACTCTACAGAATATCCATCCGTGCCACACCGTGCCTTTGTGATAGCGTTGTGCAATAAGAATGGCACGAATACCAACTCTACCATTAATATTTTAATAGTATAGCTACGTCTGAATGTTCACGTTGCTTCCCCTATCCTGCCACGCGAATTCTAATTTCCTACGCGTGCACTCGTTATATTCAAGGGTTAGAAGCGTCTATTCTGTTTGGGGTTTTTTTTCCTTCAAGTCCATTTCTGAGAAACGCCAACGCAACTCTCCTGCATCAAGCACACGTCCCTGAATACCGAGATCTGCCTCCCCACCCCAAAAACACGCGCCCAAATGCGTGCACAGTCACGCACGCGTGCACAGGCACACACAAGAGTCACGCACGCGTGCACAGGCACACACACACACACACCCGCTCCCCTGACATCAGACGGAGCGTGAGACGCGTGGCATCGTGGAAACAAATCTCGCACGACGGTGCGTTGGCAGAAAAACAGCATCGGTCGCTTTGCAATCTTGAAATCTCTGCGCACATTGCATATATGAGGATTATTTATTTTTTATTTAGCCCTTTTTTTATTATTATTACTACAAGAATCCATTCGGAAACCTCTAGTGGCGGTGCGCTCCGTGCGCGAGAGAACGGCTCTGCGAGATTTCCCGCAGAACTCCTCTCGACAACAACGACAAATCCATCGAGTGGCCGTCTGAATCTTTGCAACGGCAGGAGGCGCTCTTCCCAACGCACTCCGCTTACGAGGTGGCCACGCCAGCGCCGAAATTCAGTCCCAACTTAATTGAAGAACGAGAAATTGGCGACTGTGATTTTAATCCAGCGATGGCCGTCTCTCAGAACGTTGACCTCACGCGGTCAGGAACAATTTAAAAACATCATTGGGAAAGACATTGAGCAAGTCGGAGGGAGTCATAGACACTTCAATAAACAACAAAAATATACAAATATACAGCACCTGTGATATATATATATGATAAACAACTTAAATGTGGCAAGAGTGAGTAAACGGTTCGGCATAGAGGCTTTTGCTGCCCATGCCTTTGCTGACAAATAGCATCGATCAATGATCGTGGTTTAAATTTCCCTTCAAATGGACTTTTACATTTGCACCATAAAACACATTGGTCGTCGTATATTATAACTCAACCCGTACACGGCATTGTCCGTGCGCGGCAATACGTGATATATTTTGTGTAGGCGCGCATTGTCGTCGCAAATGACATTGCATAGTACTTGGAGCGATGGGCATTATTGTGTGTGTGTGTGTGATTAGATGCTGAGCGTGTGTGTGTGTGTGAATAGACGCTGTGTGTGTCTGCGTGTCTCGTTGCTGTGTAGTAGCCAAGGCTGGTCCGGGCAAGTGAGCACTGATTTCCATAGCACGAGTGGAGGATTACGTCGGCATATAAATACGCATATGCTGCTGCTGCTGCTGTTGTTTTGTAAAACGCCTGCGTTGATGAAATGGCCGGGGTGAATTTGCAATTTGGTTCCAATTTTGGCCGATTTTGACCGCCAACATTTACCGAAAAGTTTTTCTGTTGCGGAAAAAAAAGAAAACGTACAATTAGTTGGCCAAATTTGGACACATTTTTTAAAAAATATATATTTTTTAGTTGCCCAAATATATCAAATATATATTAGTTGCCAAAATCTGGACAAATTTGGTCGATGCTACCCACAGTGGGCAACTGTCATTGCAACTGCGGGGAGGAGAGAGTGGCACCTTCCAATCGGATCGCGGGCGGTGGCAACATGAGCGTCTCTTTCCCACGAGGCTGGTGCTGAATGGCCAGGCAGAACGCGGTCACCCGACATCAATGGACGTCTCGTGGTTGTCATCTTTTCTCGCGGTCAACGTGTTGCCATGGCAATTGGCCGGCTACAATTGTCCTAGAAATAAAATCGAATTGTGGCCATGTCAACTTCTATCGCCATCATCATCATCATCGGTTGATCATCATTAGTCATCATGATCCCTCCAGGGTGGATAAAAAGAGTAGCACCTTGGTGAGTCTGCACTAATTGGTGGGGGAGCGGTTTCTCTGATTAAGAGCAAACTGCTCAATGCCATATATCTGTGGCAAATCTCACCACTGCCTAAGCATTTCCAATGATGACTGATGATGATGACGACGATGATGCCGATGGTGATGATGGTGATGGGTACCTCCCCAGGCCCGTTTTAACACGGGAGGAGTCACTGATGACGACTCATTTTGACTTTGTACTCAAATTGCACAATTCTGAACGCACCTTTAGATTTAATTTCGGGTCTAGCGTTGCACTTTGACTTTGCAAAGTGACGTGTTGTGGTGACGACGACGGTGATGATGATGACAATGATAATAATGGTAACAATTATGATAATACATTGTGCGCGCGCGCGCGTGTGTGTATATATGTATATGAATAGCTGGTACTTTGCCTGTGCGTGGAAACGTGTATTGTAACGGACATCTCCTGTGCCCCACGTGCCTGGCTTTTTTGAGCTGCCACGTGCCGTTGTCAGTCGTTCCGTCTCGTTATGGTGCCTTAGTTTGGGCTCTCCCGAGTCCGCATTAGGAAATTTCCTCCGCAATCTTATCTCAAAGAGACCGTAGGTTTATGCTAATCATCGTTAACCCTCTCAAGCCAGTCGACGACATTAAGTGGAAGGTGAATTGACAACGCGCTGTACAAAATCACAGAGCGACGCGCGGACGACAACGTGACTTCTATAACGCAACCATTAAATAAAAGTCAAGAGTTTCTAAGCGCTCGGCCCTTTTTGTCACTGATTTTTCGGCTCGCTGTTGCAAATGAGTTGCATGGTTTTTTGTTGTTGTATGCCTCCTTTCACATGCAAAAAGAAATTATCTACTCAACATCACGGAGGTATCGCCCTACTCCTATTCAACGTAGCTTATACGAAACAATTAACGTGTTTTTCTTGTTTTTGCAAAAAATACGCAAATTGCACGCAACGTTTGAGAAAATCGCCCCGTGTATTATTTTCAACCGCGGATAGCCCTTTGTCAATCCATCGCTGGGATAAAGGCTTTTGCCACACTGTCAGTCACGAGGCTGTTTGACCTTAATCGCGTAGTTTTGGTGGAGCCGTGAGCAATACAGAGCTCACTTACCACTGATGTGAACACCACCTCGGGTCAGTGGGTGCATTTTACAATGTGCACAATACTGCCTCTCCGCTGCCCCCCGTTATATAGGAAAGGTTTTGCAATAGACATAATTTGGGTTCATGTTTTTAGCCGAAGACAAACACGTGTTGGTATTTTGTACAATATATAAAAACGAACCACCATGAATGATGTTCAAACATTACAAAATGTCTCCAGTCTCCTTCACCTTGCTCTGGGAGGGGAGGGTGGGGTGGGGCTGGGTGGGGAGGGTGGGGCTGGGTGGGGGGTGGGAGGGATGGGGCTGGGTGAGGAGGGGCTGGTCACCCCGTGGTGCCCTTATAAAACTCAACATTTATCCTACTCACGCCGGCTTGTGCCCGACCTCACAGTCGGCCATATTTGCAGAATACACCACGCCGCCGTTGACCCTGGCCATTGACCGAGCAACCCAACGTTCCTACCAGCTCCCTCCGCAGGAATGTGTTTAATTCGGGCCAAGGGCTGGCAAGGCAGCGGCTACCAGCAGGATGCTGGCGATATAAAGTCAGGGCACGTTGCGAGTGAAGCAGATGGCCGTTTGTGAAGCTGCTCGTGTGCCGGGTTGGACAAAACCCACGCTGGGACGGGTCGAGTTTTTTGGCACGAGGTTGAGAGTACACACGCAGCACACGGTACTTATGTAATGTTAGTTCCGCTGTGAGTGAAAATTGTAAGATGCAAATATGCACTGTACAGTATGACACCCGGTGTTGATTGGCTGGGTAACACCAACCCTTTCAAACTGTAAGAATCTACATTTACTCGGTGGCTAATAATTTAACTAGAAAGAAGTGCAAGATATATATTCAATGTGTATGGAAAGTACAGTAATTTTAAAGGGTAATTGTTAAAGTTTTTGTTGCTTATATTTTGCACGTAAACAATTATCCTGACTTTGGAAGCATTTTCAAACAGGGTGGTCTAGATGTCTTTGTGACCACCCCCATTTAATTATGTTTTTTAAAAATAATTATTTAAAACAGAAATTAATATGCAAATGAACAAATATGTTGGGGGGGTCACAACACGTGGACCACCGTGTACATTCTTGCTGGTTTTCTGTAGCCAACCAGGATTTGCGAGTTTCACACGCTAAGGCTGTCGCGACCAGTATTATCCACGAGGTTTTTTGGGTTATATCGCACAAATATAAATGTGCCGTTAAACCCACCACTACCCGACACAGGCAATTTAGCAAGGTTTGTCACGTAAACAACGCGTGCCAATTCGTTACTAGTTCAGCACACCGGTGTGTTGGAGAGTAAATCCACGACATTTACAATTCCGAGTAAAGTGTGACATTTCGCCGGTGATTACAACAAACCGGCCTCAAGATTGGGAGCTACAGAACAAGCCGAGCACCAGCGTGGCCAGGATTTGGCGTCACGGTGCCAGCATCGTGCCCTCCCCCCACGTGGGGGCCATACAAACCACAGCCTGGCTCTTAACACCGAAATACACTCTTGTTGTACCGTGAAAAGGTCAGTTGACACGTTGGCTTTCACCACGCTTACACAACCAATCCAACCCCACGATGGCCACATTTAAAATAAGTCTTTACGAAAATAATTATCCACCCTTCAATGTTTCCCAAATATCCCATGTTTGAAAGAGGTGTAGGTCATCTTATTATCGTTCACATTTTTTTGAAGTCTGCCACTGAAAGGAACTCGCGATTTAAGCTATTCCAACGGCTTGCATTTATAATGCCCCCATAAGTTGTGCCTTGGAGTAGAAGGGGAAGAGACTCAAGATACACACACACCCCCACACACACAACCACTTACAAAAGGTAAAGACAATAAGTAGTGAAATACATTTTATTTCATCCCAGTACTGGATTACAACATTTATTTTATCATATAATATGTTACACGCAGATCTCCTATGTAGCCCACACAGGCTATTGGGGCAAGTTCCATTAGCCAATACCCATGGGTAGGGGGAGCGGTGTGGCCAGGGTCACGCCTGACCGCTTTTGTCTCCCCAGTGCTGATGTTTACGCACGGCACCAGGCACACTCATTTACGTCTGAGTTGACCAAGGGGAGGCCCAGGACTGGTTCACACATTCGCCTACGTTGGTGGTGATCAGTAATCCAAGGTCGCCAGGTACGTAGCCAAGAGTGTTAGCCACGAGGTGACTATCCAGCCAAATACATGGAGATGCCCACCACCACACGCTCAACAATTCCTTTTCTTAGTCGGCCACCACTGGGGTCTTTGTTCCACATGAATAACTCAACAAACCCTACGGCTGCAGCTTGCCCTGCTCGTCCGCATTTTTATTTGCAAACTTCTCAAAAAACTTCTTGAAAAAACTTTTATTCATGTCCTCCATCGCCTCCAGGTTATCTGCAAGGAAAACGCACGCGCGTGGTTAATGCTCCCACCGTGGAGTTTCTCGGAGAACCTCTCCGCCGATGGATGAGGGCCTCCGCCAACGCAGATGGTGGTGCGGGTTACTGATCAAAACTTCACGACGCTGGTCGGTGCGAGGTGTACAGACGTGGGAGAATCAAATATATAAAACACGTGCGTCTCGTTTACCCGGGATGCCCACGTCTCGCCATTTATTTACAGCATTCTTGAGATGCTGTTGTATTGATGGTGCATTGTATTAAATGACAAAGCCCTGGACCCTGAGCTATTGGATTAGCAGACTGCTGTCTGCGCTGTCCGTGTGTTACGAGGTACTGTGTGTTACGAGGTACTGTGTGTTACGAGGTACTGTGTGTTGCGAGGTACTGCATTACCTGTGGACAGGATGAGACGGCAGTCTTCGGCTGTCATCCCGGTGAAGCTGGTGTTTTGTCGGCGAGGGTACTGCAGAGGTTGTAAACAAAACAAAGAGCGATTCGTCGTGAAGCCGTGCCCGTAAACAAATACAAAACTAAGCAAACTGTCAACTTTGTCGGTGAAATAATTACGGCGCTGAACGTGGGAGCTATTAAAGAATTGTGCATCAGCTTGGTTTACAGTGGACGGTCGTGGCCACTAAAATAGCCATCGTGTTTGGTCTGCCTGCACTGTGCTTTTAATTGATTGGTCAGTTTAAGATGCGGCTCATTATACGGGTTATGTGTTTAAACTGGGACAAGCAGATGGTTACATCAATTGACCAAAACAAAATTGTAACTACTTTATTTTTCTAATTGGGCCAGTTTGCTAAAATTAATGCACTCGCAAACGACCTTTGTGGTTGACACAAAGTGTTTTTTGGAGGGACAGATACATGGAGGGGGGGCGAGGAGGGTTCTATGACCCACCCATACTTGACATCTGTGAAAAAGAGCTTCATAGCTCATCGGATTCCTCCAGTCTAAATTAAGATTCTGATTCTACTGTCCGTTTATTTATTGTTACTTTCTGTCGTCAATTTCTTAGGAACGTTTGAAATCGGCGACCACCCCCACATCCTGCCTCCTGGAAGTTGGGAAAATTCCTACAAGCCACGCCCACCACCACCCATCCAGCGGCATGCTTGGCAACACAGGTGAGACTTTTTTCTTCAATAAATATTCCCGTGTTACCAAATCACTCGAGTAATTAAACAATCAGTAAATTTCTTTAAATAAGCTGATAAACACACACAAAGGCAAAAAAAATGTTTTTTTTGCCCGTATTGAAACGGCTGTACGCCGTATGGCCCTGAAAACTCATTTTCCCTGCACAAGAATACGGGGTGAACCGTAATGTTGTTGAGAGCCATGCATTTGGGTGTATTGCGGGTGATTTGTCATTCTTGATTTGAAGCTTTCGTGACTGCAGGAATCCATACTCTTTGGTTCTTTCGGTAAAGTCACGTAGTTAGAAAGAAAATAAAATTAAAACAAATCACGACGTTTCGATCGCAACACAAGCAGTCATCATCAGGCAAAGGAGTCAGCCTCTAAAGGCAAACTGTTCATAAAGGTTTGTGGATGGGCGTAGCCCAAGTGTATCAACAGCACCAGCAGCATGGGCGGTGCACGAGTGCAAATGCAGCGGCAATGCCAATGCAGCGGCAATGCCAATGCAGCGGCATTGCCAATGCAGTGGACCAGCGATTTGTCATTATGAATTGGCAAGTTCAGGCGACGCGTGACCCGATGTTGCTGTACTACAGCGCCCCCCGGCGGCGTTGCGGTGTCTGTGGCACCTTCTTCTGGAAGTAGTTCGTGTTCATTCGCACCAGACTCTCGTACATCTGGTCGCATTTTTCAGGGTCGGCGATCTGTTAAAAAAAAGAAACCCCACAAAACCATCAACATTGCGAGGCAATCTAGTCGGTGTGCGGGGCTAAGCGAAAACACCGCCCATCGTTCGAGACGTCTTCGCACTGGAAGTGATTTATTCGCTCCATCTCCTCGCTGCACGTCACGTCTACAGCACGCGTTCCATTCCCCGCACTGCATATAACAAACAAGCACGTGGCTTATAGCGGCCGTCATCACCCCACCCGAGCATGACCCAGGCTCAACCCCACTTCATCTTCTTCCAAGCTCTGTACCCTACCAGCTAGGCCTCGGAAAGGTAAGGTAAAAGTGTAAAAACGAGCCTACCTTTTTCCTACCTTTTACCTTACCACAATACAATCACTCTACCCTACCTTTTACCCTTTAGCAGGTAAGGTAAAAAGCAACGCATAGCACTTGAGACGAACATCCCGCCAGCACGTACAGCCTTGGCCAGACTCGTGGGGTGCAAGTGCTTGTTAGCGAGGCGCCTTTGAAGGTCGGCACGGCCTTCGTGTGTGCACGCTTCGAGGCCGAGTCGACCTAGGGGTGGCCCAGGACCCCGGTTCGGCTTGCGGGGAATCGAACTCGGGACACGCCGAGATTCGTGCCGCGCGCTCACCGCGAAAACGCCACCGCCTCCACGCGTTTACACAACAACAAACACCGCCGCCACCACACGGTTACACCACAACAACAACCACCACCACCACGCGGTCACACAACAACAACCACCGCCGCCACCACGCGGTTACACAACAACAACAACCACCACCACCACGCGGTCACACAACAACAACCACCACCACGCGGTCACACAACAACAACAACCACCACCACCACGCGGTTACACAACAACAACAACCACCGCCACTACCACCACCTGCGTGTGTTCGCCCTCTCGGAAGGCCGCGGCGACCCTCGCCCTCAGGTGCTCGCCGAGGTCGCGGCCGCGCTTGCTGGGCTCGAGGTGCCACTCCTCGCAGAGGCGCAGGAAGAGGCGGTAGCGCGTGGCGGCCATGGCGGGAGAGCCGCAGCCTCTCGCGATCAGCTGACGGGAACGGGGGGGGCGGGGGCAGCGCACGTGGTGGGGGTGACGGGGGGGTGCGGTGACGTCACTCGCGCAGACTACCTGGCGGCCATGTTGCTAAGGGGGGGTTGTTGCGTGTTGGGTGGGTTAAAGTTTAAATCTGGCTGCCGCCTGATGATGCTCGTTGTAGTTATGTCGCCTGATGGTGCTACTTGATGGTGCTAGTTGTAGTTATGATGCCTGATGATGCTATTTGTAATTATGACGCCTGATGATGATGGGTAAAAAAAAACATTAATCACATCGGTAACACCAATTATTGGATTCGATACGTCAATTTTTTACATCGATGTTGATCCCTCCGCTAACGTGAGAATATCGATGTTTCCTTTCGATGGAACTGGGATCCTGCACATGGAGTTCCTGCACCTGGAGCTGAGAGACCCTTCACCTGGAGCTGAGAGACCCTTCAC
>CM025655.2:7692926-7706124 GCA_014621495.2 Entosphenus tridentatus
AGCTGAGAGACCCTTCACCTGGAGCTGAGAGACCCTTCACCTGGAGCCGAGAGACCCTTCACCTGGAGCCGAGAGACCCTTCACCTGGAGCTGAGAGACCCTTCACCTTGAGCTGAGAGACCCTTCACCTGGAGCTGAGAGACCCTGCACCTGGAGCCGAGAGACCCTGCACCTGGAGCCGAGAGACCCTTCACCTGGGGCAAAATAAAGTGAAAATGTTGGATTTGAATTTCAGTATCCCATGGGGACTTAAAACTCTTCAAGTGTCTCCTACTCAGCCACTGTGTATCACCGACGACATGGAACCCGATTTGGTATCGTGACTGTGCGTGCCACGTCATGTGGCTGTACATCTTTGGGAGCAATTAACATCCATCACTTAAAATGAATGTCATTGCACGCGTGACGTGCGTTGATGTCATCACACAGGAGGAACATTTTAATGACCGTCTATCGTTAAGCAATGTATACATAACTTAGTAAAATACTTAATTTATCTCGGTATCAAACCCAGGCCACCTGCGTCACAGGCAGCTGTGCTATCCACTTTGCCACAAGGGATTCGTGGCAGGTGTAAATGTTCTGGTTATTAAATCATTGTGATTTTCATTCCTTTAAATACATGCAATAAATGTCGTTATATTCTTTGGTTCGTTCGGTAAAGTCACGTAGGTAGAAAAAGAAAAATATTATAAATCACGACGTTTCGATCGCAACACAAGCGTTCGTCCTCGGGCGGAAAAAAATAATCCAGCAGTGGAACTGCTGAACCAGCGAAAGAGCTGTTACAACCTTGTTGTATATAACCTTGTTGTATATATATATAAACCTTGTTGTATATATATAACCTTGTTGTAGCTGCTCTCTCACTGATTCAGCAGTTCCACTGCTGGATTATTTTCTCCGCCCGAGGATGTATTAATATTTTTTCTACCCACGTGACTTTACCGATAGAACCAAAGAGTATGGATTCCTGCAGTCACGAAAGCTTCACATCAAAATGTAGTTACCCTGTTGGGGTCGAGTTAACGTGTGCACGTTTATGCAGTTGGCCTTGTTGGGGCTGTATAACAAACGTATTGCTTCCCAAGTGAAAGTGTGTGTCTCTGTGAAGAACACTTCACATTGTTGGACTTGATACCACGGTGGAATTTAATTTGCGGACCCAATTCTTCTTCTTCTTGGTTCTTTCGGTAAAGTCACGTAGAAGGGAAGTAATAAAATAATAAAAATAATAAAACATAATAAAATAATTCTCACGACGTTTCGGCCACAACGCAAGCAGCTGTCTTCAGGTGAAACCAGGTCTGTCGAGGCGACAGCGTCTGAATGAAACAGCACACGTGCTTGGAGCATATATATAAGCTGGGTTGGGACCCAATTCTATTCGTGCGTCTGGCAATATGCGCGCCACTGTCGGCCAGCTCGCCGCGAGAGGGCGTCAACGAGAGTTCGTGTCGCTTTGCTATTCCTCTTCCATTGAAGGAGCTCAGACTGCAGTGGCTTTACCCTCAGTGGGCCCCATAGTTTGAGTTGTATGGCCACAGCCGCACGATTGTCGCTTGTTAATATTCGATCGATGAAGATGTACACATCAGACTGCCGATGTCCTTGTATGAACGTTGAGCTTGATAATTGTTTTTTTTACCCTTTTATCTGGCAACAGAACTGACACCTTTTTTTTTACAAGGAGTCATGTTTGCATTCACCACAGTACCTGCGGTCAAAATGCAAACAAAAAACACAACTCTGATAATGTATGCACTGTCCTTGAAATTGATTGGTCTACACCCGAGACAACTTTTCTTAGAGCCTAGTCTCACATGGTATTGGACCAGATGACGCCAAAAGGCAGTGTATACATTATCAGAGTTGTTTTTTGTTTGCATTCTGACCGCAGGTATTGTGGTCTATGCAAACATGACTCCTTGTAAAAAAAGGTGTCAGTTTCGTTGCCAGATAAAAGGGTAAAAAAACAATTATCATATTTTGCTACTGGAAAAGGAGGTTCCAACGTTGAGCTTCTTTCGCACCGTACGTAGCCAACCATGCCAATCGGTGGATGGTGACACTGGTGTCTTCGACAAATGCCAAAGCTCGGAGGGTGCGACTTTGGGGTCTCGAGTGAGGCGTTCATTCCGGAACGTCCACGTTGTTTCCGCTCTGTTGGCCAGCGTTTGTCCGTATCTCGGTGAGATTCGAGGATGGTAACAACGACGGGATTGAGACTTGGGTGGACAGCCACTGCACCGATTCACTCTGTGGGGTTTTTCGGTAAAGTCACGTAGGTAAAAAATAAAACTAAATTAAATCACGACGTTTCAGAGGCAACACAAGCTTCCGCCTTCAGGTGTCGTAAGTGAACTCACTAGTGACTTTGGCTGTAATGGTTCCACCTGAAGACAGAAGCTTGTGTTGCCTCTGAAACGTCGTGATTTAATTTAGTTTCATTTATTTTATTTTTGACCTACGTGACTTTACCGAAAAAACCAAAGAGTATGAGCCCAGCTCTTGCTTCAGGTACGCGATCTCTGTGGATTACGGGGAAGCGTTCTAGATTTTTGGATGCATACAAAAAAATGTACCTTGATATGAAATTTCAAATCATTTTTGTTTGTTTATCCCCCCCCACCCGTCAATATAGATGGAATAAATTACAGATGATCGGTTCAATTACTCGACGACAATCGAACGAAGCGAAAATAATTGGGGAATAACGCCCAAACACATGGTTGGCTCCGCACGGTGTGAAATAAGTTAATAACACTGCCTTCAAAAAAATATATAGGCAACGTTTTCGAGTAATGAACGTCCCATCTTCGGAGCACATTGACCCCAAGGCCATTGTGCTATGATTAGCCATTGCCCAAAACGTCTCCTCTGATGTATTTGTCCTCATTATAAGACCAGTGTTGATAATGAATGTTTTGAGTTTTCTGCAATCACGTCCATCGGTGACCTGCCGCAAGCAGCAGTGTGTGATGGGTTTATTCCCATCACACACTGCTGGGTTCTCAGCCAACTCCATCTACGACTCAACAGCACCTCAACTACAACAGCATGCGGAATACCACCTCACCATCCCTATCCTCACCTCCCATCATCATCTTAGTGGTTCTTCCCCGACACACCACCTCTGGCTTTGTATTTATAGAAAAAAGTAAATGTATTGCTGTTGCACGAATGCTTGCACGTAGTTGTGGGGAGCGGTATATTCGTTTCACTGCATATCTCGCTACCCGAGTTTAATTCGCGATCGCGACCAATGAATGAACATCAGCACTCGGGAGACAAAGGCGGTCGGGCGTGGTGTTGGTCACGTCACCCCCTCGTGTACCATCCCGGCCTGCATCGGTGCTCACCAACAGCACTTGCACCAAGTCTATGGCTCTGCACAGGATATTTGTGTGTAAGGTGGAGCAGTGGTTAGCGCACTGCCCTACAAACCATGGTCATAACTCACAGCTGTCGATAGCTCAACTCGGTTGATCGGTGTTTTGTGAGCATTCAATCACGCAGTACGGTAATCATTACATGGCTTGCCTTTGTTTATCAAAAGTGTAATCTACCCTCTGTCACCACCACCCATCAGCAAGTTCCATATCACCGGTTTCTATATAAAAAAAACAATGGACATTCAGTTTGTTAAATTTATATATATTTTTTTCAAGAAAAAAAAGTGGTTTATAACGGGCCAGTGTATAAAGAATATTACATGTACAGTTGTTGGCCTGTTCAATACAGAAAGAGTATTTTTATTTTACAAAATTGACAATGGTCAGACAAGCTCAGGTTTTATTCCGAGGCTCCAGTGTATACAACGTTTCTTTATTCACGTAGTTATTATAATTGTGTCTGCATCCAATAAACAAATCAGTAGTAAATGCACATATGTACACACACACACACACAGAACTCGGGACAATTATTTGTAAACATCTTAAAAAGAACAAGTGAAAATCAGTGACGGGGACATGAGCGGTCGCACAACAACGGTGTACAAACGCGAGATTCGGGAAAAGGAAACAAACTGGAAATAATGCAGATTTCTCGTGACAGCTGCAACAATATTCGTAGGAATGTTGTGTTCCACAGTGTGCAGCCGAGAAAATGCCCTTGTCGCCACCTACATTGTGCATTCAGCCGACAAAAGCACAGCAGCGCTATGCACTTGGGCGAGCGGTCAACATGTGGGCTGTCGGTCAGTGGCGAGAGCGCTCCATTACGACGCTGCATGTACTTGTTGGCAAGGTTCATTTTTGTAAAAAATATGCCTTTTAAGACCTGGGTTCGAAAAAAGCACCAGTAAGCCAGCCCAAGAAAGACAAATCGGTCGGATTATTCGCTATCTGTTGCACCAGCATGCGTATTACACTAAAGCTACCAACATCTTAGGCGTGCCCACCCCTCCTTAAGTCACACCCACTTATCAATTGCCCCACCCACTTTTCAATTGCCCCACCCACTCAGTCACGAGCCCTGCCGACACCGAGCAAGGTGACCCCCACCCCTACCCCACTACTCTCTGATGTTGGCCCTGCCACCACCGCTCAAGGGGGCCCCAGTCGACCACTCGGGTAGCTCCGCCCTCTCCCCCCCTATCCTTTGC
Source organism: Entosphenus tridentatus (assembly GCA_014621495.2). Lineage (NCBI taxonomy): Eukaryota > Metazoa > Chordata > Hyperoartia > Petromyzontiformes > Petromyzontidae > Entosphenus > Entosphenus tridentatus. Next base: position 7,697,536 of record CM025655.2, read on the forward strand.
CAATCGACAGTTGAGCACGGAGGCCAGAAAATGTTCACCCCAGGGGACAAAAAAAAAATCCCAAACTTCACAAATCATTCGGGACACCAGGGACAGCCTTCCTGAAACTCTCCGGCCAAACCAGGGCGGCACAATAGCTTTAGCATATAACCCGAGACGGTGATGCACTGTCCTTTGGTTACTACACAGTGCTTATAAAACACAACCCTCTCTTCATGCCAAAGACGAGCGATAACAGGATTAAGAAAGAAAAAAAAGAGACCCTTCCAGTATAATTCACAACGTTTCGTCTCTGCCCACGATTACGCCAACCATTGCCAAGAGCAACAAAAGCACATTCTTTATACAATACACTTGTAAAATCATGGAACATGTTTGTATAAAGTCGGTAGTGTTCATACATCAAGTGTCCAAGAGGAGTGCGCGTCTTTTTGTAGTCAACTATGTTTTTGCCCTTGCATTATTCCGATTGTTTTTAACCCCTCGGTAACCTGGGCTGCCCCGAACGTGGCTTCAAGAAGCATTGTGACGAGCTGATAAAACATTTGGTCCGAGCTAATGAAACACAGGAGTAAAGTGAACTTTAGCTTCCGTCGGGCGTTATCGTCACTTTTAAATCACGCTGCAATTTCGTGGCAGCTCTGCACTGAAGCATTGCTGCCCAACACTCTCCAGAATGGCGGGAATAATATGGCCAAGTTTAGTTGAAGCCATATAACACACATTTCTTTTTCATTCAATTTAGACTTCAGAAAACCTGAAATTAAGATACGTCACTCAATATGGAGTTCACCAACATGCTCAACTCCCAAGTTAATTACAGCTTTTCGACCAACCAATCACAAGGCGACGAGTCATCTTGGCAGCGAATATCCATCCTCTGTTGGTCCCTGCGTCAGTCAGCCACCGGCTTTTCACTGAAACATCGCCACTGCCACAACACCAGGGATCTGGAAATGCCAGCAGCACAGCCGATTTTGCTTTGCGCAATCGGCAAAGGTGGGGGTGGGGCACTGCGGTTCAAACCTGGGGAGCAGAGCTTGATTCCCAGGCATGGCTAACATCGGTGGCGAGTGATATCCGAACCAGTCTTGGCTACCACCCTCCTCCCTGCCTCGCCTCCCCATCTACATTCACCAACCTGCACGGACCAGTGTGGTGAAGTATGGTCAAAGAAGATACCTTTATCCAGCAGGGGATTGGCAAAATGTTGTTGTTCATCGATACCAGACAGCATGGAATCTCCGTATTGTAAACCTGCACTGCCATTAGTTACCCACGAGCCATCGCTGCTGCCACCTTGCATTATTGCTGTACTCTTAATTACAAGTATGCCAAAACTCACCACGAGTGTTTATTAAATTGTGCTAAAAGCAGGGTCAATCTAATTATACGGTACACCTGTAGAAACCCTGTTGTTCCTGTTGGTAGCAGGTACAAGCTGCTTAAATATGTAAGAATTTCACACCTTCACAAATACCACGTGTGTGTTTTCCCAAAGTGTTTATGGCTGATAGTGGTAACGTAATTTCACGTGCTTGTAAAATACTTCAATATGACACCCATGTAGTCCAAGGCAAATACCTATTAAATATTGTAAAATTATGAGCCATACTTAGAGGGCACATACTGGAAGTGTGACATTCATTTCGAAGTAGAAGCCATCGTAGTAGTATTATTATTATTCACAATTTAAAATCCAGGTTATAAATGCACTGAGCATGCGACTGGCAGCTTGATTATGGCATCCCAACCAGCTTCCAGTAGATAAATGTCACTCTGATCTGAGGCAATAATCCTGTAGCGATATGATAGTGACAAACTGTCATAAAAGTGGCGATATATATGGATGTGAACTGCAAGACATTCTTAACAAATACTGACCAAATCAATGGTCGGTCTAATTATCAAAAATAACGCAAAGTTTGGTTGAAATGTTGACATTGTAAACGGTAAACTTAAATTAAATTCTGCCTTTCCCAACAGCCGACAGGTTATATAATAACACCGCAACCCATAGTTAACTACTTAACATTTTTGCAGCTTTTTTTTTCTCAAAACATTTTTAAAAAACATTCCAAAACGTTACGTAGTAAAAAGGCAATGCTATGTGCACTCTGTTTCATGCAGAGTAAAATGAAGTGCAAAACGTATTGTCGCATTGCCTCGAGTGCTGTAGATTGTGGGCACTTCACCTCAAAAAATGCAATTTCATTTTATTTGTTTTTAAAGTCAAAACGAATGTCATTCATGTGGCCAAAGATGGCAGGTCACTTGCATAGGAAGCGATCATTTCCATGCATATCCCTGGCATCGGTGAGATTTATTGTTCGACTGGGAAAACGATGAATCAAGGAGAAAACGCCAACCACATAAAACCCCCTCACACAATCACAGGCGAGTATCAATCTCTATGTTGGTGAGTTAAAAGGTCCTCACCGCTAGATTTTTGGTAAAACCGCCAATTGTTTTGTTTGTTTGTCCAGAACCGCAGGAAAGACGCGATAGATTACCTTGCACACAGAACCCCCGGGCCGATGGCTCGTAGAAAAATACACGAAAAGAGAAACGGATGGAGAGCGCTGCCATCACAGCGCCAGCGACGGCCCTTCCTGCGAGTGGTTGGGGGGCGCGCTAGTCCGCAGGCCGGGCATGCCGTCCCAGTTCTTCCAGAGGTACGCGAGCATGACGGTGAGCAGCGCCGTCACCAGAATGCGGTTGCGCGTGCGCACCAGCGGCGTGATGAAGTTGGCGGCCGTCGACACGAACACCAGCACGACGGCCATGAGCGCCAGCAGCACGTTGATGAGCTTGCCGAGGAGGGCGCGCGCGTTGGCGTTCTCCAGGCCCTCCAGCTGCACCACCTGCTGCTGCTGTTGCTGCAGCTCCAGCTTGGAGATGCGTGTCTGGCATCCCTCCAGCGCCTCCTGGCCCGCGGGGAAGAAACAGAAATAAAGATTGACAACACGTCGGAAAAGTGACCTGACCTGACCCCTGCGTTTGGTCAAACCACTGCTGTTGTGACCTCCCTCCAAGTGGTTGCCATCTCTCTCGTTCCCGCAATACAACAACCCACCTTGTACCTGCAACCAAACCGATTCAATTGCCACCACTCTGGTGGACATCTTCACAATCCCAATAATTTCCGTTTTATCACAATCCCAATAATTTCAGTTTTAAAATATTCCTTTAATTTGTCAAAACATATCATGTCATGAGAAATTCCCATACAAAACTCTTACAGGAAGCACTGTAACACGTCACCCTACGTCAAAGAATGACCTCGCGAAGGTGATTTCACAGAACCTGCCGAGATACCTCTTATGCACACTAGGGGCACTGCCTCACGCTTCCCCCTTTGCTTTCATGGTCATATACTCTGCACCTGCAAGCCTGTCTTAGATGTCAGCTTGGTACTGCGACAGGTGCACCCGTGCCAAAACCCCAGCAACCCAGGTTCAATTCCTGACCATGCGCAACAGCAGCGATAATTAACCTTTTCCCATTCCAATGACGTATGTGAACGTCATCACTATTTCTTCCGATTCCGTCCTGATGAAGTACGTGAACGTCATCGGAATGGAATCGGAAGAAAAACTAAAATAAAATAATTATCGGTACCGAGGCTCCCACATTGCCATACGGGAGGGCATGTGGCACAGTTTGGCACCAGCTATCATAGTGTGGTCGTGTCGATAGGGTTCTTTGCGGCGGGTACAATGTATTTAAAAACAACGGCGCTATGCCTCTCCAAATATAATTAACGTTAACCGTTTGCGCGTTCCGAGATTCCGCGGTGAACGGGACACCCAATCTGCAACTTGCAGACATCTCGAAATGGAAAAGGGTTAACTGTACACGTCTCATCAGCGTCACCATTAACAATGCCTTATGACAGAAAACGACACAGCAGGCGTATTTCGGTAGTGTTCTTCAGATGGTCTTGCAGAAGGTGGCTCTTCTACAGTCGTATCATTATGTTGTAAGACATTGCTTATGACGACACTGGGCAGGGTTGTTTTGGGCTATGTGCATACACCACTGCCAAAGCAATCGATTCAGTTTGATTTGAAGCATGCATTTGGTATCTGCACCTTAACCTGCATCTGACACAGATTGACTCATGATTTGATCCCGAGGTGACAGCTATCATGGGATGGTGCATCCTCATAATTTCGCTTTGAAAATGTGAGCAGTTCCACAAACCTCAGTCAACAAAGCAAAAATCATCTAAATAATGCACAAATGGGGCATCATTGTGAAGGTCTCAAGTGACCAAAATATACTTGAAAACGTGAACAACTGCCCCAGTGAGGAATAAAATAATAATTTCAGCGAGCCTACGCTCGCAACACTTCCGCCGTGGGAGAATGGTTCTCAACACTCGGCACTGCGTCCGCACATGCGAGAACTGGAGACTACACTAATGTGAGCCCTGTGCAGTACTCACAGGCTCGACCGCACTCTGCATTTCATCCACACCACAAGGGGGCACCAAATAAATTTTCAACAGAAACAACCCCCCCCCCTCCAACAATGCAGAGGGCCACTTTAGATCTGCACATCATTTCTAAAAACTGCATTTCCCTTCTACGTGACTTTACTGAAAGAACCAAGAAGATTAATCCCTGCAGTCACGAAAGCTTTAAATCGAAATTTAAAACTCAACTGTATTTTAGTTTACCAGGTAAAGCCCACTGGAGCTATATAACTATTTTTCGGAAGCGATCTGGCCACAAATGATGGCTCAACGAGAAGATTATCACGTGGATATTTATATCAGCCAAACACTCTAAATGCACGTTGATTCTAAATGTGGTGGGGGGGGGGGAGCTGGAGGACCCAGAGAAAATCCCACGCGACCACGGGGAGAGGACATGCAAACTCCAACTATACAGCAGGCGTCAGGGTTGGGATGGAACCAACGTCCTCCTGCATATCAGGCGAGGGAGTTAACATCTCACCACCGCAGCACAAAGTGAAGATACAACTGGTTGGTAGAGACATCAATATATAACTGACAAATTAAAACATTATTCGGTTTCTGTCAGACATTTGGAACCAAGTTGTTGTTATTACAATTTGCTTTGAGTTTTTTAGGGGGCTCTCACAGCAGGTGGGTGCTATGATATGAATTCAACGGTTATTTTCAACAGTGTAAAGCATACATTATTAGATTTTAAAAAAAGATTCAAGTATAGGCTTTTGCCAATCCAATTCTGGAGCAAAGCCTACCAAAACTGTGTCGGTCACGGGGTTGTCTGACCAAACATCACCATGACGATCAGTGCAGGTTGGGGAAGGGGAAAGCGCAGGACCATTTCAGCAGATATCACTCTCTCCACACCGTGGCTGGGAATCGAACACAGTTCAATGGATTCATAGCGCAGGGTGCGGAAGCAAGGCCCTATCAATAAATCACTCACATTTTCATGCATAATGTATGGCGGCACAGGGCTTTCTCGTGAAAACACTGTCAATGAAATGTAGATTCCTTTCGAAAACACGGCAAATAACTAAATTCCATTTACAGATTGTCTTCGGCCGTGACAGCATGTCACGAAACCGCACACCACGGCCATTTGTGGCCAATGAGTCGTGGGCAAGAGGGAGCGGCAGGGAACAGCTTCAGGGCGAGCCAAGGAGGAGAGATGACTGGCAAAGAGTGCGGCTAAACCGGTTGGAAAACGTCACCTACGGGCCGGCTCAATGACGTGTTGACAATTTTTGACCCTCGGAAATAAAATAAAGAATACAAAAATCAATGTGCTGTAGCACAGTGGGGGGCTCTGCTTGCCGTGACCCTGGAAGGCACCCATACTGGGAATATACAGCACCTGTCTGCCACTCTCTCATGTACATGCTGCTAAGCCTGTCATTTTAGTGGGTGAAAAATAATGGGATTTTTGTGTTCCTCGCCAAAGGAGGAACGTAAAATAGGAGATATGACGTTCGCTCTTTTCGCGCTTTGTCATCCTTTGTCAATTCGCTGTATTATTCCATTTCATTACATTTTGCTTCTACTTGCATGCATTGTAATGGTAAAGCAACACCATAATTTTCATTCCTCTTGTGCAGTTGCGGAGGAGAGCAGGCTTGTTAATATTTATACTAATATGCATTTCAAGTCTGATTGAACAATATAAGATATACGGGGTGTGTGGCAATTTTTTTTTTTAAGTCGTCATGACAATTGTTTATATCCTTTCACACTTCCCATTAGCACGGTTGGCTACGTATGGTGCGAAAGAAGTTTAACATACATACAAACGAGGATGTTTGACGGTGCAGAAATGGTTGCTGCATATGAGCATTTGGCCATTCATTTTTAGTTCTTCAAAGTTATAACGTAAAAAAATAAAAACCATGCAAGTTACTATCAAGACTTGCTCAATAAACGTACAGCTCGTTTATCAACTCACTGCTGAATGAGCGCCTCCACACGCTGCGCAGCCGTGGGAGTTATTTGACCTTGACCAAACTTCAGCACTCTGGTCACTACCAGTTGATAAAAGTGCATGCACGAAGCATAATCCAGTGCAATAATGGATTTTGCTGTTCTATACATATCAGCCTGCAATAGCTGTTTTATAAATGCAGTCACACATTCAAGCACTATACTACAGACTCTTGCTTGGCTAGTGAAATGATGATATTGGGCGCATTCCGAGTGATATTGTCATCAGCATCTACGCAGTAATCCTAAACAAATGTTACTGATGGTGTAAATGCACTCGGATAAAAACATTCGTCCGTTTCAAAGAGTTAAATTATCTTCCAATTGCAGCTGCCTCACCGCAACGCCCTGGCCGATGACATCACATGATCATTTCAACATTCACGCATAACAATCACGAGGTGAAAGGATGCCAAATTACTGCACGTAGCAACAACATTTTCATTTCCTGACGTCACACGCAGCCCACCCACAACACGCCAAGGCATGAAATCACCTGCACGTCGCGTGCCCTCTCATACGACTGGTATGCCACCTTCTCCTCCATGCTCGCCAGCTCCTGCTTCAGGTTGGACATCTCGTTCTGGTGCAGCTCCGTCAGGTCATTCAGTTGATCCTCCAGGCGCCCGAACCTGGAGGCGCGGACGCAAAGCAGCGAAATCGTGAGAATCCGCGAACACAACGCGGAATCTTTAACACGTAGGTGGTCACTGCCGCTTGCAAACCAAGTTAGGTTTTCTACGTTGCGATGCGTGTTGAGTGTGTTTTGTCTCTCAAACTTCCGCCACCTACTACCGATTTTGTGGAAAAAGCTTTAAAGATGACATGCTCGTCATGTAAACCAATCTGGAAAATGTCAAATATTTTTAAAGTCGCATCACTGTACATTTCCCGTTTTTTTTGTGACACACGGATGGGTCTCATAATTGCCAGATCGGCCCCTCCTGGGTCTCGGGGTCGTCAGTTCAAATCTAAGGGGATATCAATAAATAATCACATTTTCTGCCAAATCAGGCTTGGATATAATGAACCATTAAAATATCCTGTTTACCAGTATAATAACCAAATTCGAGAAGTTGCCAGCAATTTTGAAATTGCCAAATCACCCTTTGCTCAACGCTTTCTGCGAAGAGGTGTGCCTCTGCTGATGGGAGCGATTCCTTTGCACGAAATCCAACTTGGCATAGGGATGGACTTCTATAACATTGTCAAATATTGTGGATTCACGTACGTGGTACAATCCCCTGATGTACAAGGATCTCTTCATGCAAATGGCTTGTGGGGTTTATTGTACCACACTTAGCCATGCCAGTCAGTGTGGAATAGTGAAGGTGGGGAGTCTATACGTAAAAGAACCGTACAATAGATTTTGCTGTACTGACCTTTGCTACCCACAAGGACGTAGCCCCCCGCAGCCACCTATAACATCTCTTATGCATGGTGGTCACCCATCCGAGCTGTACCTTGATATTTTTGCTAAAATAAAGTTAAATATCTGTTATTAAAAACATATTTCATCATGGCCAAAAGCTGTTGATGCCATCAAACCTCGCCAATGCTTTCCACCCTCTTCCAGGTACTGCAGCTGCCACGGTGAAGCATTGTCAAACAAACCCTGCATCTCTTATCAGTTTAAGAGTTTGTTTATGCAGTAAAAGCAAAACTGTACCCACTTGTTCATGGCCAGAGATGCCTATTATTGGCACTGAAAACAAATGATGACCTTCGTCTACCAGAGACTCCAATAAGAGCCTACATAGATGGTGTTTACACGTTCTCAACAGCGAAGTTCGCTGCTTGCGTGCCCGAGTCAAGCCTCAACAGGCTGCTCACATCAGACCGTTTACACTTGGGTGGGCCATTTGTATGCAACTCAAAAAACCAGAAGAACCGTGGCATCGTCTACAGCAGTGGTTCTCCACCTGGGGCGCGAGATATGGCAGATTTTTTTAGGAGGTAAATAATCAAAAACACAAATTAAGCATGGGCACATAAGTACAAGTACTTTGTTTCTGTATTTATTAACATTATACTTTGTTTTAACGATTAAGAACCAGAGGTGCAAGGTTGCAGTAAAGAACACATTCCTGCGGAGGGAGCTGGTAGGAACGTTGGGTTGCTCGGTCAATGGC
>CM025655.2:7714572-7739035 GCA_014621495.2 Entosphenus tridentatus
CCACCCAGCCCCTCCCCACCCAGCCCCTCCCCACCCAGCCCCTCCCCTCCAATTTTTAGATGCACAACGGACGAACACAATAATCCCCTGTGGGCTGGTGGAACCAGGTGGTTCCTACCAGTACTAACTGTAGTGTACACATTCACACTGCTAGTTGGATAGAGGTGGAGGGGATTCTAACAGTTTGCCCATTGTTTCAAATGTTACGCCAGGAAGATTGAACCGGTGACCTCTGACTTGTTAATCCAGTCTGGTAATCGTTACAGCACAGCGGAATCCTATAGCTGTTAAAGATGTAGCATAAATTGACAAATGTTTCGAAGGAAAATAATTCAAATAAATAATTTGTAATGTTCAAATTGTTGATAAAAACATGTATACACTTTCCCACAATGCTATACTACCACATTCTTATACGCCTAAAAACGTAAACCACATAACAAGACCACAAACAATTTTTCCCACGACTAAATTAGTTAAAATCTATTTTTAAAACAACCGTTTCACATTGCCTTTGTATATGTGGCTCAAAAGAATAAACATCCGCAAAGGACTGAGCTAGCACTGTTGAGATTTCAGGTTCAAATCCAGACCGCCACCCACTGATTAAACATCACTCCAAAGCTTAATGGGTTAACCAGCCTCAGCTTTACAAGTCATGATTGCAATCGCACTTAATTTCGTCCATCTGAGCTCAGATGGTTTGTTCAATGTGAATGACGAAAAAAAACTTTCGGCTGCAAAACTACAAAGCACATGATGCTTGGGTTTGTGTTACAATAACTTAAACCTTTGCATGTCAGGCAATGGAGAGTAAAGTTACTTCTGGACCATTCCCCCAATGTGCAGCACCATCATTGGCCAAAATCAATCTACTGAAGGACTCCCCAAGCCGTCGACAAATCTGATGATCCAGCAACAAAACAATCCACTTAACTCCTTCACAAGAGCTGATTTCATCACTCCAACTCCGAGATTAATGTCCTCTCGAGCACGTGCCCTCCCGATGGCTCTCACTCCATTATTATTCTCACCTGCCCAAGCCTACTTATATTTAATAACGATAAAAATAATATATCAAACGTGCGTAAACTCACAAATCCACGTGTTCCTATTTCTGTGTTATCGCTGCGAATTCCAAGCTTACTTTCTCCCTCGAGCATCGACCACATCGAGGTAAATGTCGGACAAAGGCTGATCGACTTGCGGTTCAACCCGAAAAACCACATCGCACTCGACCAAAATAAAAAAAAACCAGAGGAAACCAAAAACACGCGGGGCGAGCCTGGACACTGCCACCACTACCTTGAACGTGGCAATGTTGTCAGCGCTGCCGAACTTGCTACGGATGATCGTCGCGATCTCCCGCGGCGGCTTGGACAGGCCCCGCGCGCGGTCCACGACGCCGCCGCCGAAGCCGCTGATGCCGGCGCGCACGTTGGCCGAGACGTCGCGCAGACCCTGCTGCACGTCGCGCAGCACGTCCTTGGGCTGCCGCGCCACGCCGTTCTGTTCGGCCTCGCGCAGCCGCCGATGGTATAGCTCCAGCTTGCGCTGCAGCTGCGAGATGGAGTTCAGCGACCTCTGGTTCTTCTTCTCGAACACCGCTTTGATGCGCAGGGCCTGCTGACGATCCGTGTTGGAGGCGAGCTGCAGCAGGACAGACGTGCCCGTGGAGGCAGGCAAAACGTGCTTGTATAGCAGCCAAGCGGGCTTGCTTTTCGGACAAGTGGCACCATCGCCATTATTACAAACACGTTGGGACTGTAAAGACCCAAGGGCAGCACATGTTGTGCGCCGTAGAAATTAAGATGACTAAACGGATCCTCGGGGATCGCGAAACTGCATTGGGACAAAATTAAGAGATGAGTAAGAAGATAAGAGGTATCCGTCTCAGACACAATGCTAGAAGGTTAATACGGATGGCTAGGGCATGCAACAGAGGTAAATCACAAGAGCACATACGTAAAATTCAACGGAGGCATCAGCGGGAAGACTTAACGGCGGGCCGAGAAAGAGGTGGTTCAAAGTGGTGAACAAGTATATCAAGGACTGTCGAGTGGATTTAGAGATGGGCCAGAACAGGAATGAGTGAAGAAAAATGGACGAGAAAGGCAGGCCCTTTCATAAATTATTGCAGGGTGTAATAGCATGGTGTCGGTGTTGCGTGAATGTCACTTGTCCCCATGCGTGCCTTTCCAAAACAAACAATCAGCTCTTCTGTAAATCAAGTCGTGAATGACATGCAGTGCTGTAAGACACAACAGGCTTTGTTGCGATCTCGTCAGTTAGTTAAACTTGTGTAGAAGATAGCGGTGGTTCTTCTGCACTTATTGGATGCTACTTGTCCAGCTGTTTAACATTCCAAGGCAGTGCTGCGTTTCAAAAGTATTGATCCCTTTTTGCGGCGGCCTTTGTCCCATTCCCAACATCACACGAGCGCGACAGTACAGAGCGAACAAAGCAGACTGAAAATGTATTGTCTGAATGTAATATCAATTTCAAAAAGTACTTTTTTGCCAATGTAGCAAACCGATTTCAAATTAGGACAGTCACAGTCATGCCAATTATGCCACATTTGATCAAATGTAGTCGTAGAAGTTTGTTCACACACAAGCGCACAGACCGATACACATTTTAAAAATAAACGGTAGTTGGGTTACAGCAGCCAGAAATTGTATGGATGACATAAAACGCAGGACTGCATTGGATAAAAGTGAGTATTGAAATAAACAATGGCTACACGAAATAAATCCACAATCTGCTATGTATGCTGTGTACTGGAAGCCCACTGAGTGTTGATCGATGACAAAAAGTAGCCACAAAAAGGAATCATCCCTTGATGAAAGCAGCACTACCACAGGATACAAAACATCGGCCATACAAAACTATCGTTGCAAGTGAAGAAATTATAACAAGTGCAGCTATATTTGATCAATAATACTGCACAGAGAATGGTGGCCAGTTTGATACATGTTACATGTCCCATCGTTACATGTCCCATCGTAACGATCGCCATCTGCTGCAGTTTCGTGACTTTATCACTTTAACGTATGAGAGTGATGTCAGTGACATCAGTCAAATTATCAAACCTGTGTCAGAGAGCCCGGGGACACTCATCGTAAGAACACGTGTATAAGGTATTTTTGGTTTGAGTCTTCTTTGAAGAGGATCAAGCGGAAATTAAAATTTCAGACATTACTGAAGACCAAATTGATGGTAAGAGATCAAGAGACAGGACCAAAGCAAATGTGGTTAGGTGACGTCAAACAATGTTCTCAGGAAGGAAGTTTATACTTCCATTAAGATAAAAAAGTGGTGGCACATGCCTGTAATCCAGCACTTTGGAGAAAAGGATTGCTGGACCACAGATTTATGAATTTCCCAAACCTGCTCCGCTGCGACGTGGCCATGAGATGGCAGACAGCAAGCTGATTTGTGAACCCATCTGTACAAATCTTGAAGCGTTACTCCTCGTACAAACGAGTTTTCTCTAGATACTCTGGCTTCTTTCCACATGTATAAATCACTCATAAATGGAGCTGGCTGAACATACAATCTTAGGGTCAGAACTTAGGGCGATTATTATTGGTGCGAGTGCTGGCTTTCTTTTCGCTTGTCTGTGCATTCCATGCCTCTGAATCTTAGAAAACTGCATGTCACAAATTTGTAACTTAACTTTTAACTGTCGCAACCACTAACAATCACAAGCCAAATCTGGAATGCACAATCCAATGCTACACTAATTTCTGCACGATAACAGTACTAAACGGTGACTGCCTGGTGTGTGATCTTTCTGTGCATCATGGAGATGCAAAAATCACCAATCAGCATTGCATTGTCATGCCATTCTAAACCTTTAAATGCTTAAACATTTTGAATTCTCAAAAAATAACCATACATTACATGCGGGGCACGGCAACATGCGCCCGACGTCACCGAGGAAACCCTGCGATGAAATCGACACAAAACTATTCCGAGACACGCACGGAGGAGGAGGAGGAACGCAAGGCCACCTTGAGGTACTCGGCGACGTTCTCGTCGCACGCGTGCTGCTCCACGCGGATCTGCTCCGTGAAGCGCAGGATCTTCTGCTGCAGCGACTCGATGGTCGCGCGTGTCTTCTGCGGGTCAGGCGGACCGCTGTTGCCCGCGCTGCCGAAGAGCAGACCGTCGGGCGTGTCGCTCGCGACGCTCACGTCCGAGCCCGCCGACGCCACCAGCACCGCGGGCAGTGCCAGCGAGCTCGCATCCAGCCGCTCGTGCTGAGTGAGGGAAGGGACATGACAGGCGGCGGAGGAGGAGGTTAAGTGAAATGTTACTGCTGCTGCTGCTGTTGTCAATGGCGCGCATGCACAATTAATAAAAACGCGCGCAATCGTCAATGTCACTTCTAGAGGGGATTTTTTTTGAACAGGTGACATTTCAAGCAATGGCCCTTCTTCATAGCACATGGACGCAGAAGAGCCATTGCTCAGAATGTTGCGGTGTTATTGACAAATGCGTGGCGTTTTTCTTTTTGCGGTTGCGCTGAAAAGCTCTCCAATGTGTTTTCGGGTTGTACCGCGTATTGTTCGGCATGATGTCCGACGTTTTGCTCCATGTGCAGGGAGCTTCTTCAGAAACTAAATTGAGCTTGCTTTCTCCCCAATTATATTCCATATTATATAGCTGATTGTATATATTATAGAGCGTATAAAATCAGTTCAGTTCTCGCAGAAGCTCCCAACTGGGGGAATGAAATGGATATTATTCCAAACACACTTTGCAGCAAGAAAACACATGATACAGTGAATCTAATATTATTGTGGCATCGGTGACAAGCAATTTATAGGACATCGTGGAGCATAGGCGGCTCCCAGACTACACTGTGGCTTCCGGAACGCAATGCGTCGTGTAGAATGAAATACGACAGCAATAATTAAATGTGCCTCAACCAGGATTCAATGGGAAACCAATAATGCATTGTGACATTTATAATGCAGTTGCTAGAATACACTGTAGTTCCCAGAATGCAACTTGGTTCTCAGAAGTGAATGTAGTTGCCAGGAGTTAATGTGGCTTCCAGAATGCAATGCCCCACACCACAGCAATGGGGCATGTATATTGTAATCCAATGTCAATACTGCAATGTGACGTGTATAATGCAATGTATTGTACACACATTTCATTGGGCTGCTTTCACTCAATTATTGCTAATGTCATTAATGAATTTACTATGTTTGTTATTCAAAATATTTGCTTGAAATGTAGTTTGAAATGGGTGCAGTACTGTTGACAAATGAATTGTTAATGCAGCCATTTTATCTGGTGGATTTTTACGGCTGCAGACCCTTCATAAAGATCACAAATACTATAACATGTTTACAAAGATGATAAAAGTACAATGAGATTGCGTTCAGAAAGAAACAAATACATATTCTAAAGGAAATCAGAGATGCCTTTTTTCCATAATAATTTCACAGCAACATTCAAATGTGTTCTAAAATGTGATTGAAGAAATAAAAGGCATAAATATACATTTTGAAAATATTAAGCATCGCGATTTTTTTTTCGATGAGTCACTATAACAGCCAATGGAATAACAGAAAATTACAGAGCTAAAATGTATTTTAAACGACTGAAAAGCGGGGCTCGAGATCAATACGAACAGAGTAAAAGTCACGGCACAGCAAGTTCGCCAATCATATGAAAAAATCTGAACGGGGAACAACCGAAAATATATCAGGGCATGTACATCCAGTTCAGTTGTGCAAGGCTGACCGCGATGATATGCAGAAGTGGATGAGAGCATGCTGGATTGCGTTTTGAAAAAAACTTAACTTATACTGGTAGGAACCTCCTGGTTACACCAGCCCACAGGGGATTATTGTGTCCGTCCGTCCATCGTGCAGGGAAGGGCTGGGTGGGTGGGGAGGGGCTGGGTGGGGAGGGTGGGGAGGGGCTGGGTGGGGAGGGTGGGGCGTGGGAGGGGTGGGTCTGGGTGGGAAGGGGCTGGTCACCCCGTGGTGCCCTTATAAATATCACCGTTTAACCTACTCACGCCGGCTTGTGCCCGCCCTCAGTCGGGCATATTTGCGGAATACACCACGCCGCCGTTGACCCTGGCCATTGATCGAGCAACCCAACGTTCCTACCAGCTCCCTCCGCAGGAATGTGTTTAATACAGAGCAACACACCAACAAGGTCATTACACCTCGTGTACATTTCTCACTAGGTATGACATACGGTTTAAAAAAAAGGACGTTGGAAAATGAAGTGTGCAAAGAAGCATGGACAGATGCAAACATGCTTGTATTATACCGAGACACAGAAAGAGAACACACATGGATTAGAGAACATACGCAAGCGAGATGTATTAGATTGAATGGTAAGAAAAGTAAGCGGGCTTGGGCAGGACATTCCACAGGAAGGGTTAGTCCGCCAGTTTTTGTACGCGTGTGTATATATATTTAGATATGCAGTGAACATTCAGTAAATCCAAAGCAAATTACATTATCTTGTATACCCTATGTGCACGTGTGTACTGTATATGTAAATGCATGTCTTGTGTGATATGCGCATGCATAGTGTGTATGCGTGATCGACCGAGTCCATCTGGTTTGTGTGCATTTGCGTATGCGCACACACAAATGCGCATGCCACAATATTTTGGCAATATCCCAAAATGTCGTTACATTGCATCAATAATTAATTCATATGCAGCCCTTTCGTCAATGCATGACTGGCGATGATGACCTCCCCATTTTCAGGTATCCTTATACCTGAATATCTTCGGATATAAAGGACATTAACTATTGGTGGTGAGTGCACTGAGCAGGAGTGGTGGGTGTCCAGCACCACTCTCGACCGCCTTTTTCTCCCCAATAATGATGTTGACACACCGCACCAGAAACTCTTTTGGAGGCCGAGTTGACCTTACGGAGGCCTAGGACCAGTTCAGATAATCCTTGCGGGTGTTGGCCGTGAGAGGGAATTGAACTCTGGTCGCCGGGTTCGCAGTAGGGGAGTGTGCTAACCGCTGCTCTACCACTCCCTCTTTGAAAAAAATCTACACATCAACTCCAAATAAGCCAAAAATATACAATTAGCTAATTAATTGAGCAGCAGCTAATGTTAATCTTATTTGATGAAAAAAAACGTATATGTGGTAGTGTAATTAGGAAGCTGTTGCAGGAAAATGTGAATGAATGTGCAAAAAAAATCAGTGGAACAGTAGCTGCCTTCACATGTGTTCATTAACCCATTGGATAAGTTCTATTTGCAACACTGCATTACAAAGGGGTTATTTTTCCTGTACAGTAAAACCTTTGCGAGTAACTTGGTCTGCGAGTGTTTTGCAAGACGAGCAAAATTTGTAAATAATTATTTATTTGATAAACGAGCGAGGTCTTGCAATACGAGTAGTACGTATACGCTTTGTCTGCCAAGCGTCACGTGATCACAACTGATATACGAGTGCTTGATATACGAGTTCTAAACACGTTTCCGGAACGAATTATGCTCGCAATCCAAGGTTTTACTGTACATGACTATGAACAAGATAATAATTCACAGGCCCTTTGTCAATTCCCCTCGAAATAAAATCCTATTGGGGGCAGGGGAGTTGACTCAGCCCATCAATACTGGTATTATACTATGGATAAACTCGCCCCCCCCCCGCCATAGGAATGTGGAATTTCCAAGGTTGGAAAGATGAGCGAGCGCTACCTCAATGCCGCGTGGGGCAAAAAATCACGGATTTATTCGTCAATCCACTGGTCATGGGGGTTGTGTGACCAGACATCACCACGTTGGTCAATACTCATCACCGAGCTGGTCAGTCCTGACTGTGAAGCTGGGGAGGGGGTCGGGAGGTCGGGGTGGGCAGAGGGAGTTGGTATACAGGAGGACGTGGGTTCGACCCCGACCCCGACACCTGAAAATTTGGAGTTTGCGTTTTCGCGTGGATTTTTTTGCCAGGCCCTCTGGTTTTTCCCTCCAGATTTAGAAACATGGGTTTAGAGTATTTGGCTGCTAGAAATGCCGACATAAGCCACTTCATTCAGCTATCAAGTGGCCAGGTCACAACTGAAAAAAGTTTCTATATTTTTGTGGGCCTTACCTGGTCAGCAATTATACCACTCCTGGCTAATGTTAACCGTGGTTTGTAATCGAACTCAGGATTCTGGATTCATAGCTCAGTGTGCTAATTGCTGCACCGCAAACTCAAACGCGAACAATAAACTCAAATTAAAATCATGCTGCGCAAGTGAATTCGGGAATAAATCTCTCCTGTGTTTCTCTTGTTTCTGCCATTTGGGCATTAAAAGTTAAGAATGATTGTTGTAGGTGGCTTTAGCTATTACATATGTGCTCTCTAAAGAACAGCGCTCTCTCTCTTTTAAAAGGTTACGCAACGTCAAAGCGATCTGTTGCACTGGGTTTTCCGGTGAGATTTTCACATCTAAGCAGCTTACATTATTTTCAATAACAGACTTCATTTAATCTTTTGTCTGCACATTCAATTAATTGTGAAAGTTACAAAAACCGAGCCCATAATGCAGTTCTTAATTACCTTTTAAATGCATGTATTAGCTGCATCAGCTTCACAGACGAATTTACAAATTGGATTATTTTTTCTCTCTCTGTCTCGCTCTGAACAAAAGTAGAATGCTCCGAATGTCACCATTTCACCCTCACCACTTGGCAAAGGTGCAGATCTGCAATTGCTTATTTTCTCACGCCACTGTTGGCGGAAGGGCCTCCACTAAATAAAGTTCTACAGAGCCCTTCTGGACGGTATTTTGAATCATTGTTCCAAGCTGGCCACGTGTTCAAAAGAGGTGGCAGTACCCACACTTTACCCCACCACACGCAACCTGGCAATTGACTAACTGTGGGATACCCGTTTATAGGGGCGCCACGGTGGCGTGATGTTAACTACTTCGCCTGGTATGTAGGAGGTTGTGGGTTCGATCCCGACCCTGACGCCTGTATATATTTGGATTTTGCACGGTCTCCCCGTGGTTGCGTGTATTTTTCTACGGGTCCTCCCCTCCACATTTAGAAACAGGCGTTTAGAGTATTTGACTGCGATAAATGTGCACGTGATGAGCCACTTCGTTGAGCTATCATTTGTGGCCAGTTCGCTCTGAAAAAGAGCTGTATAGCTCAGTGGCCATTATCTGGTAAGAAAAGAATAGTAGTTTGATACTGCGGGGTGTGCAAATGATGGAGGAGATTTAATAAACTTGCCATCATTTAAAATGATGCAAATCCACTGTGCTAACCAGTGCAGCGTCGCTAAAATAAGCATGTCACATACCCACAGAGCTTAACGTCCATCCGTCTTGCTCAACATCGTGTTGTATGTTAATCTGCGACGTCAACAACGAGCTAGGGTGAGAGCACATCAACGCTGAAATTATTACTCGAGTGGAAATAATAATAATAATGTAAAATAACGATACTAAACGCAATGAGTGCCAGTTGCGTTCCTGTAGCGTGTGATATGACGGTCGGTAATCTAACCACACTGGACGAATCACCTGGCAACGGTTGTCATACAATGGGAGCAGCCGCATGCTAAAATAGTGAAAGGAGCAACGTTGGCCTCGGCGATATAAAAATCGTACAGTGCGGCTTCTGACGTGCAACGGGCTCCCGCAAACGTCACTTTGCATCCGTCACCTCGGGAAAGGAAACAAAAGACAAGTATCACTCGCATGCATAGGTGCTGCCACATTCGAGAAGGCAAAAACAACATGCCTGAATCACCCACCCCTCTTGAGAACGAAAATTACACGAAGGCCCCACCAAAAAACTCCACAAGTTCTCAAGGCCCCATCCCACGGGGCTGCGAAATTAATGGCGCAACAAACGGCGGCGGCACCGCCGCAGTGCCACTGTCGATACGCTCCGCCGTAAAGTACGGAAATCAAAACGCACGCTGTCGAGCGCGGCTCTCAGCGGCTCATTCCGCTTGGCGGTGGGGCAAGCCGTCGCAGATCCTTTGCAAATTAATCAATAGACACGGCGATTACAAATTGCTGACCTTATGGACCCAGCAGGTTGTGTGTGTGCACCGAGACAAATAATGGTGGTGGCCGTGTGATTTATTTTTTTCTGCGATCGTACTGATGATGGCAGTTATACACACTGTAGGGATGCGAGGTAGAATTGTAGGGTAAAATAGGCTGTGACTTTACGAGAAAAACCTTTTTTTTATCCTTTATATTAAGTTCACTTGCTTGCGCGCTTACAACCGCGCAAATCTTTCGGTCGTTTTTTAACCCACTTTCCGTGATCCAATCGAGCTGACATTTTGCACACAGACTCGTTGTGCTTGACAATTTATTTTCGTGAAAAAAAATTCCAAAATGTTACACTTTTTAGGAATTTTTTTTATATTTAATTACCAATTGCTTAATGGTGGCAGGCAATCATCTGACCCATAGGTGGCAGCCATCTCAACCAGAGGACGAGAGGACTCTAGCCGCCACGCATAAAGGATTTAGTGAAAAACTTTGTTTTTACGGGTTAATTTTTTTTCTTCCCAAATATTATTGTGATTGTGCTTTCAGCATCATGTCGTAAAATGCTGACTATTGAAGGCTCCAGCGGAGCAGTGTATCACGCCTTGTAGAGAATGAGCCACGTGAAGTGATATCACTGAAGCGCCCGTTTATTAAAGTGACCTTTTCATACACACTCGAAGGCAAAACAATTTATGACTCACCCTGCTGCAGAGATGTATGTCTGTTGCACGACAATTTAACATACATTTCAATTCCCAGAAACTGGAATTTATCCAAATTAAGTACAAAACTAAATTTATTACGTTGTTCATCTTCTTGGTTTTTTCGGTAATGTCTACGTGACTTTACCGAAAAAAACCAAGAAGATGAATTCCTGCAGTCACGAAAGCTTTAAATCGAAATTTATTACGTTGTTATTGTGTGTACAGTCATCGGTGACCAGTCTGGACACCACCAACTCGCTACACTTGAGAAGCAAGTCGACTTCACAGGTGACCGAAACCCGGATTTGAAAGCAGGATCTCGGCAGTGCCAAGCTCAGCGAGCCGATTTCTGAGTCACCCAGCCCAATCTCAAATCACTGTACATTTGTAAACAAAACAAAACTAAAAAGGGAAGACATGGGCACATTCTTGGTTCTTTCGGTAAAGTCACGTAGAAGGGAAACAATAAAAAAATTAAAATATAAAACAATATATTTTTATATTTTTCTTATTTTATTGTAACCCTTCTATGTGACTTTACCGAAAGAACCAAGAACATGAATAGCTGCAGTCACGAAAACTTTAAATAAAAAAAACATGGGCACATGTTGAAATTTTACTCTTATCCAAACCAAGCCATATTGAAACTTACTTTTGTATTTTTACAAACTTGGGGACTCCTGTGCTGTGGACCACTGGGTGCCACGGTGGTGAGATAAACTACCTCGCCTGGTATACAGGAGGATGCGGGTTCGATCCCGACCCTGACGCCAATATATTTGGCGTTTGCATGTTCTCCCCGTGGTAGCGTGGACTTTATCCGGGTCCTCCGGTTTTTCCCTCCACACATTTAGAATCAACGTGCCTTTAGAGTATTTGGCAGCTCATAAATTTTGCACGCGACAAGCCACTTCATTGAGCTAACATTTGTGATGGCCAGGTCTCTTCTAAACAGAGCTACATGGCTCAGTGGGATTGACCTGGTAAAATAAAATATATAATTTAGTTTTTCGTTTTACGTGACATGTACAGCTGGCATTTGGGAAGTGTCGGTGGGTGTCAGCGTCCGACGACAAAAAGAGGGATGTGTGCAGAGCAAGCGCTCAGCGGCAGATTAGCGATAAGGAATGCATTATAAAGGCTTTCGCTCCGCAGTAGCTCTTGAAATATATATCTCAAGGAGGGAAGGAATGGTGTGAGACATCGCCGCGTCGTAATGTACACCAGCAGCAGCTTCCCAATGACAACAGAGAGATGTACAATCAACAACATTGGAGAGAGGGAACGTTGGAATGCTGCTGCATTTTAAACAAAAGCCAGAGCACCAGACAGGAACGACATGGCGAGGCCTCGCCAGGTTCGCTTTCATGGTCGTGTTTAAAAGCATGGCGTTTGCGTTTCGTTTATTTATTTTATTAAAACCAAAATGTACAGATATATGTACAGCCCCCTTTTGGTAAATCCACCGCTGGATCAGTGCCTCCCCCGTGTCGCGTGGGTTGTGGGTGTCATTTGACCATACGATACCACACGGTGCAGTTTCATGAGGATTGCGACGTATTTATGTGGGAGCATAGAATTACAATACAACGGATTTTTGCTGTACTGCCCTCTTCGCGACACGGTAGCTCCACAGCAGCCTACAACACCTGTTTTATGCACCGTGGTCACCCATCCCAAGCACTGTCTAGGCTCAGCCCTGCCTAGTTTCGAAAGACCCGATGAAATCGTCCTCCGCACTCCGGGTAATTTGTTGATAGGCAAAACCAACAACACAACTCAATAAAATGTGAAAATGGCTTCACGTCTCCTCCCACACTCCAATATCCCTGAGTGGAGGTTATCGGGCAAGTGCACATGTTCTAACACAGCTCTCTCCGAACAGGGCTTGAGGTCCTAAGGGTGGAGGTCACCTTGTGTCAATACCATGACCATATTGACCCACGTGTAACACCATGCACAGACAAACCACACGCAATAAACACAAGATCCATGCCATGTAGTGACAGCACAACGTGAGTCACCATCCCTTATGCAAAACGGTCTTGCTAAACCGGACTTATTTAGGCATTTACCAAAGAAAGGCATCATCAACAACAGACTATTACGCTCACAATACATTCCATTGAAGTTTGCGCGAAAGAATAGAATAGATTACGTTTGATGCCGAGACGTTTTGTGCAATTAGTTACCATTACCCCTGCAGTCATGTGTAGAGATGCTGCATGAACCACAAATTTAAAACAAAATGTTCACGAATTAGACAATAACCCAGAACTGGGGCATTTAATCAAATCACGAAGATGGTGAATCCTTACAGGCCAATTGCCTGTGAATGCACAATTGTTAATTTGTTGCAACTTAGTTAAGGGGTAATTTTAAGGCTTTGGATTTGGCCAACAACATGCTTTTACAATGGTCTAATTATGCTGATTATGACAGAGTCGTTCATTTTACAGCAAATTAATAACTTCACATTTTTAATGAAATTTGTGGAAGCTTGCAGAGAATGAAACTGTACACTCCCGACAAAACTGGTGGTGTGGCAAGCATGCCGGCCTCAAGGATATCCCAGCTGACTAGATATCTACCATTTACATAAATATCTTTACTATTTTAAAATGGAAACCCCATGAGAGCTGATTTAATCTGACTATAGATATTCCGAGCTAGCGTATCGCCGAGATTCAGAAAATTAAATGACACTGTACTGCACATTGATGAACGGCAGCGCTTTGAGATAACTAATGCCAAAATCCCCAATCCCATGTTCAGCAAATCACGTGTTTGAGTATTTAGTCGAATGCCACCGACGTGCAGCGTTTTATGCCTGGTAGAATGGGCAGAATTTTGCCAATGCATTCGTAAAGCCCCAGTGTTGTGTTGACGTCGTGCTAAATATGGAATGCTTTTTGTAATGTTGAAGTGATTTAAAGTTCGAACTGTTAATATGCTCCACTGCACTGGCACACACACACACGTGTGCAGCAATATCATCATCAACCCGAATCAATATCCTGCTGGATTAAGGCTTCCCCAAGGCATCGCCATCCCTCATGATCCTGTAATGCAACAATCCACCCAGCTCATGGACACGAGCCAATATCATGGCTCTGTCTCAAGCAGCAGGCATCCTTTTTGGTTGCATTTCCTCCTTTGGCTGCCACTTGGATAGACATTCTCACTTACTGTCTGGCCACCAACCCTTCAAGCAAAGTGTCCTGCCCAAGCCCAATTACTTTTCTTAACGGTCACATTTAGATCGTTAACCTGCGTATTTTCTCTAAACCACGTGTTCCTGTTTCTTTTTCAGTGTAATACCAAGCACACATTTTCTCCACCCTTCTATGTGCACTTGTGAGCTTGTGTTCCATCTACTTTGAGTGTCCATATTTCTTACCCATGTCATCGCAAGTAGGACTCGCTAATGAAAACACAACGATACTTTGCTTTTCATGATCAAGTTCAGCCTTCCAAAAATGCACTTCAGAAATAACCCAAATGAAGATTGAAATCCTAAATCATCGCAGAGTCAAGGTTTCCACGTTGGAGGCTGCTGGCACAATGATTTAATCTCACCGCGTGTGGCAGCAATCCTTGGGAATACATTTAAAAGGTTCACAATTAAAAAAACCACATAACTTAAGAGCAAGCTTCAAATGCCTAGAATTCACATTGGGAACTCATTACAGAGCCTACTCCAAATACGGGCAAATTACCATACTTAAGTGCATTCCATTCTCTGCAAAGACCTTTTTAATTATCAAAAACATTCGAATATCTAACGTGACAGTTGGTAATATATTCTTATAGTGGGGAAATCAATGCGGTGTTGTAAAGAGCCACGTGATCACCTTCTTCACAGCGTTCAGCATGTCACATGTGTCGTGATAGTCTCTCAGGAGTTGGAAGGTAACGACCAAAATAAAAAGTGGGAATTTGAACAATTAAGAGGAATTCAAAAGAAAATGCTGGTTCACCCGGCTAACTGGTCCAACCAGGAATGGCACGCGCCCTTATCACAGGTGTGGCACGGTTATTTAAAGGCAGGCGCAACATCAAAAAATTGCACGCGATGCTTCCCAAGATTCTGTTGTCAGAGTCAAGTTTTTTTACCAAGCGACGATAAGTTGAAGGTCTGCCAGCAATACGTACGTACGTATTTATGTATGCCACAGTCGAACAATTATCCGAATGGCAGCCGACGGGGTTGTTTTGTCTTTAAAATGAAACAAATTATTTGGTGATGCTGCGTCGATGGCAGTGGTGCACGAGAACAAAACAAAAAAAACTAAACTCACATTCGCCATTAAGACTGTCTTAAAAGAAAAAATATATATACAACAGGCGACGTTTAAGGTAATGACCCTTCTTCATGTACGTGTCATAAAGAAGGACCATCGCCTAAACCATCTCCTTCAACGTATATTTGTATTTTTAAGCCAGTCTTCGTTGTCTTCACATCACTCACGTTAGTAATTTGACATCCCAAGTGGCTTTGAAAAGTAAAATCTCCACTTGCACAACACACGCGAGCTGATCAACATCGGCAAAGTGCATTTTTACACCGAGGGATGAGTTTCTTAGCCTGTGGGAAAAAAAAGTACGGTAAAACCCCTGTCTGTGTTGAGAGCTGTAAATGTTTATTTGCGGTGAGCAATGCGTTTAGTCAGAGCCAACACGGCTTTATTGTACCGAACCAAGTTTCGTCATGAACAACAGCCGCAGGTTAACTTTGCCACTGTACATAAAATACGGAAATTATCAGCTATGCGCCAAGGGTAAAAAACAAGTCGATGGGGTGTCCAAAACTTTAACCCGAAGAGAAGCTTTTTTTTTTCTCTCTCTCCCCCTTCTACATGTGCTTAGAAGACGTAACAAAAATTAGTATGTTGGCGCTGTAATAAAAGCAAGGCGAAGGCACAAACCTACCGGGCGTGCGGCCGTGGTTTTAACATTCTCATTCACAACGCGGCCGCCAACAAAAACGCACTCCCCTCCCGGTTACCCCAATTAATTCACAGAGTCCCAGAGGCGCGCCTCCGTCTTCCCCCCGTGCACGGAGAGCACCGTTCCTCATCGCCGCATCGTCAACCGAGCCATCAAAGCGGAGCAAGGGTTACTCTTTTTTCTTCCTTCCCACACCAATTCTCACGCGCGCACACGCTCGCAAGCCGACCCGACAAAGCCAAGCCTGAGCTTTTTTCCCCCCGTGCAGCGATCGGGCACAACACAACACACTGCTCGCAAAACACAACGGCAAGAACATCAAAAAATAAACATATCCATCCAAGCCAAAGACCACTGACCGATTTGCTGCGCCTATGCGTGATGCGGTGGTCCAACGCTGTCGGCACAGTTAGGCGATCCACTGACCCCATCGCCAACTCGCTGGTTAGCATGATCAGACCCGGTGCCGCTCTCGACGCTGGCGCTTCAACAACGGAATATTATTTGCAGCGGCAACAAGAACAAGAAAGAATGTTTCAAAGCTCCGGCTCACGGGACGAGTGTCCCCACCCCATCAGAGAGCCGCTCGGAAGACGATCTTGTCGGCCGTCGCACATTCCCCGTGTGACCGAGGGCGCTCGTACAAAAAAAAATCCACGCACGCGCGCACACGACGGAGTACTGTAAGGGAGGAGGAGGATACTCTGCTGCGGTGGCCGTAGTGGAGAGAAGCGAGCGGACTGGTTGGATGAGCCCTGGGGCTTCACTTGATGTGTAAACCTGCCCCGCTGGTGATTCTCAACAACCCTGCAGACTGTACCATCTTCTCATATCTCACAGGGGGAGATGGTGGGGGTGGAGGGAAGGTGGTGGTGGGAGTTGGATGGGCTGTGACAACGGGCGCTCGCTAGTCGTGCAGATATTTTAACATGCACAGCACCGTGTTCAAACTTGGCCTATGAACGAGGAAGCATTAAAAGGCACAAGTTATTGATTTTGAAAGGGGGGGGGGAAGGTATTAATATTTTAGAGTACACACACGCAAACAAATTATATGACCAGACTCAGTTTCCTTGGCTGTGTGATATGAACACCCCCATTGTGTGTACACAGTTAGCAAGGCCATTTTGCCTGCTGGGTGCTGTGGCATTTGATTTACAGTTGAGGTTGCCAGTTCATTATTTCACTCTGTGAACGGAGCAGTCTCTTGGAGGATTTGCTCTCCTGAATTCCTGAAAGGGACCCCCCACCCCCCTCGCGCGCAAAGTGCACCACGCACTGCGCATAAAATGCCGTGGCATGAGTTTTGGGGCAGAGCGGAACAAGGGAACGGCGGCACTGTGTGGCTATGAATGCTAACACAATGATCCGTACTATAACAATGGGGAGAGAGAGAGGGAGGGGGAGACGACAGGAACTCGTCCGCTTCGATTGAAAACGCACGGGGGGGGCTAGATGCTTTAAAATAAACACGAGCAATGCCAATATTATGGTCGGAATAAACAGGTGTCACATTCTGACAAGCCATTGTGTGCGTGTGTGAATGTGCCATCACCGACAAATGCGTATCTAATTGCCGATCGACATGTCGACGCGGATGATATTCGTGTGTGTTGTACACAATGGACACCGTCTTACAACGGTCTACATGAAAAATGCACGCCGTTAAAAGTTTAACCTTTCGTTTACAAGCACCGCTGGCCGATTAGTCCCGGAAATTTACGCACTTCCTTTTGACAGTCATCTGGAGGTACGTGAATGCCAAAGTGCAAAATGTTGTTTGTGGTAAAATGACATTTTTCAACCCCAAGTCGGTTCATTTAAAAGCCCCACAATGTTTATATAAATTGAACTCGGGCCGCACAACAGCAAAATAAAGAAAACAGGACATTTTATATTCCATTTTTAACTATGTTAATTTATATATTTTTAAAATTTATATGCACGATAACAATATTGCCACGATATTTCAATAAAGTGTTGTCATGATTAATCACGTTTGTCAAACTCCACTCATGATCTCTATTAATTCCTCAATTATCCCACCAATGAAATAAAATACCGTGGCAATTTCTACACTTGGCAGATCATGATTCACTCCCATTCCAGAAAGTCAATGAATAATCATTATTCTGGCCATTCGTATTTAAGAAATAAATTATTCTTTGTCTCATTTTTACCATCTCGCTCGTGTTTCTTTGTTCATTGGCAAAGTAAGTTTCGTTTGCGCCGTCAGCCTAAATGTAACACACACAAACCATACATTATTGAATCTCACACACACAATTCGACATCACGTTATCGTGAGCGCGGGTACGGAGTGAATCGATGCAGCGTTACATGCCTAACAATTGCTGGGTGTTTGGCGATCACTTGTGACTCAATGCGAGTACCAAACAAATTCATGCAGGCAGACTGGTTAGACCACTCCGCTTATATTATTATTTCACCATCATTGCATAACCATCACATGATCCGGACTACAAAAACACATTTAAAAACATGTTTCTTGGTGGGGTTTAAAGTTAAGAAATTAACTTAATCATAGTTAATTAATTGCATCAATAATCATTCGTGGCAGCGATAGTATTATACCAAAGATGTGTGGGTATATTTGTGAAGAGCTGAGGCCACTTTCTACCAGAGGACTAGTTTGTATTAATAAATTAATCCAAATCACTAACCCCTACCCGTTTGACCTCTCCCTCCCCTCCCACTCTTTGCGATTTAATGGAATGTTTTTGTCACGATTCAATTTATTAGATGTTGATTTTTGTAGTTAAAAGTGCCCCTAAGTGGCAGCATGCTCAAGTAATTTTTTTTCAACGATAACATGTGAATTTCAAACGATCAATTCACAAACACAAAACACGATGCATGGATCGCGACACATAAATAAGTGACAGCAATCGATGACTCGATTAATCACCGCGTGTCGACTTGTCTTTCCTTTTAATATTCCCAAACTTTACCCGATTGTGCCATCTGCTATCGGTGACGTATCCATTCGTAGACCTCGCAGAGCGGCACAACGCTTCCGCGTCACAATCGCATCCATGGAAGTGGTCGTTACACGGCTACCTCCAAGAATCCTTCACGGTGACCTCTGGTCCGCACAGGTGGGGACACCATATTCTCCCCACGTGCCCTGCCACACAGATTCATGTTCACGACAGCCAAACTAATGTTTTAATTCTCAGAGCAGCAAGTTGTCCAAATTGATGTGCGATACCACATTTAACATAATGGGTTTTTTTGGTTTGTTTTCGCAGTCATTGGTGACTGGGCTGAGATGATTAGCTCGCAACAAATAAGAGCCCGGAATAATAACTGGCACCTGCATTAATTCGAGCCCAGGATCTCGGCAGTATCAGCACAGCGCAATGACTTCTGAGCCACCTGGTCACCTCCTACATGCCCGACTGGTAAGCGTGACCCTGTTAGAATCCTTTACCATGACCTCGTGCTGCATTCTGCCTGCAGCGACTACTCAAACACGCATCAATCAGCGGCTCTACTCTGCACCCTCTGCCTAATTTTCAAAACAATCCCTGCACCACAATTTTGCTTGGCACCGTTACCTTTCCCTGCACAACACATTATATTCATTTACAGCATTCACACACGGTAAAAAGAAGATTAAGAACAATTTGTGAGTGTGACAACCAAAATTACTGGATCATAATTTGGTCGCGTGGCATTTATCATGTTGACGAATTTTACAAAATGTGCTTGTTAAAATTCCACAAGGCCACCGAGGCATAGCCACTTAATGAGCATCCTCTGCGGTTAAAAGTTTATGCAATTGTGTCCTCCGCATCTTCCCACAATGTCCTGTGTTACAAAATAACGAACAGGCAGACATGCTCATCGTTTGTAATGCGGCCTTTATCAGCTGGGAACATCTCTGTTTTGCCGGGAGACTCCGAGGCTTTTCCAACACATCACCTCGTCTAAATTTCGCTGGCCTGCAGTCGAAAATGGGCCAGTGGACCGAGAGGCCACTTTAATACGATCAATTGGGCCTATCAAAACCAACTAAATCATGTCAGGGGGCTTCATGGACCGAGGTCATCAGCAGTGGTTTATAGGAAATTGACCAAAGCAATTACATCGTAATTGCCAACTTCCCATTGCTCAGCAAGTGGTAAGGGGGGACATACGCGAGTCAACTGAAACATACGCAGCACACGCTATTGCAGTTTAACAAGTAAGTAGGCTTTCGCGACCAATATTATCCATCGATATTTTTGGGTTAGATCGCATATCAATGTGTCGTTAAACCCGCCACCACCCGACACAGCCAATTAGTAAGGTTTGTCACGTAAAAAAGTTGCCAATTCGTGACTACCATTGGAACCTCATCATTGGAACCTCATTTGCCAGTAACAAAATATGACAATTGGTTTTTTAACGCTTCGTGACTAGTTCAGCACACCAGTGCCGGAAAGGTGTTGGAAAAACGTCGTAGTCGAATTGTAAATGTTGTGGGTTTACTCTCCAACACACCAGTGTGCTGAACTAATAACGAATTGGCATTTTTGTTCATGTGACAAATCTTACTCATTGGCTGTGTCTGGTGGTGGCATGTTTAACGACACATTTATATTTACGCGATCTAATCCAAAAATCTCTATTATGAACACACTATTGCGTACACTGTCGAAGGCAGTGTTTCTGGACACATCCTCAACAATTCAATCAAAGGGCCAATTAGAAGTAATGCAATGGAGTTAATGTAACATTCTTCATGGTGGCAAGACGTTAACTCCCCTTGCCCAGTATGCAGGAGGTCGTGGGTTCAATCCTGACCCTGACGCCTGTATATTTGGAGTTTGTATATTCTCTCTGCTCGTGGTCATGTGGATTTTTCTCCGGGTCCTTCGGTTTTTCCCTCCACATTGAGAAAAAGACGTTTATAGTAATTCGCTGCTATAAATTTCCACACGCTAAGTCACTTCCATGAGCTATAATTTGTGGCCAGGTCACTTCTGAAAAAGAGCTGTATAGCTCAGTGGGCCTTACCTGCTAAAATATAAATTGTTTAGTTTACAGTTTAGTTTATTCGAGAATTAATGTCTGCTAACTGGGCATTTTTAAACAGTGTTCAAGCAATTGCGCTCGTACCCCAAGGTTACATTTGTCCGATACTGTGTATACAGCAAAGGCCAGGAATATAACAAATAATTATTGCGTGCACGAGCTACCATTACACTTTTACAGGGTTCCAAAATGCACAACCCGTAAAATAATGTAAGTATTGATTAATCAAAGCAACAAGGGTACCATTTGGCAAAGAGTGGGGAAAACAAATCGTTATACTGTGGTATTGAATAAGGTAATGTGTTTCATAAGAGATTTTGGATGATAATGATTTTTTTATTTGTTCCATCTACGTGGCTTTACCGAAAGACCCAAAGAATAATAAAACAACTTTGAGAAGTGTACAAATAACTTTTCTAGAAACGTAATGGCTTACAAGCTCAGACTTGTTACCGAGGCAGTGATATAACACTGGTATAACCTTCAATAAAAGCTGCATCCAGTATTATATAAAAACACATTTAATGACAATTAATAAACCAAAAATTATTATCCGCAGATCTCCTTGCAACAGTTTTAACATGAAAATGAAATTGTGATTCATTGTAAAAGTATGAACCTGGGACATTAAAATTAATCTGAGCTAATGATTCTTCTCTCCACTTTTAATAACTGCCTCAAGCTGATAAGATTAAGCATGCCATTCGACTGTTGGGCCAACTATTGCAGGTACACTGGTGGAATATTAATTAACGTTTCCATAAGATTTAGATAAATAAACAGACTAAACCACAAAGCTGTGACTTCGGTCCGAATGGGTCCCAACAAGCACTGTATGCAAATCAATTATGTAACTATCTTTAAAAAGACGGGCCTGACATTTTCTTGCCACCTTGGCAGTACCACTCGCTTTTTCAGATACTGGGCCCTCTGTAGTGAAAACGTGTGGGTTATTCCCCGTTAGCCCACAATGGGCTCTCTCTCCGACGGCTGTCGACGCCGATACTCACTCACGCACTCCTCCGCAAGTATCCTGCCACAGATGTGTCCACACTGCCGTAACAGCAGCTCACAGCAATGACTCACTTGCCTCAAGATCTTTGTCCTTCGTTCCTAATTGCCTCCCCAGCCATAACCTTACAGCATGCCGAGTGAGCCTGACATTTAAACGCCAGATGTTTATATATTTTTTTACCTCCCGCCCCCCCCCAATTTAATTCCAGTTGCACTATCAGCTACATGCCAGGATAGATCCATTGAGAACTCTCCCCGAGCGGCGCAAACCCCACGTGTTATAGAAGTGGATCCCAACCTCTCATAACACTGTAAAGCCTCAGAAAATGTTTGACAAAAACATAGGGTTTGAAAAAACAAATCATAAATGGTCCATGGAACTGCTGCAGATAGGTGATTCACCTATCTGGGGACCACCGTACTAGAGAATTGCCCTGAAAATGAGTTTCACAGAGCCATGTCTGTGATCCGTTCAATTTATCAAACGCATCAAGAAGCACATATTTCACGCAAAGCTAAAGCAAAATATTCATCACATGGCAGTCAAATCGAACATTGTAATTGTCAAGCTAGAAGTTGGAAAAATCAACAAATAATGTGATTTTGCTGTGCGCTCATGAATCACTGGGCTAAAACCATCAATTCCGTGTACCTGAGAACCAGAGTTGTTCAAACAAGGCTGAAAGAAAATCTAGATTTAATTCCAGGATATCAGTATACAGTGCACTGA
Organism: Entosphenus tridentatus; assembly: GCA_014621495.2. Classification (NCBI taxonomy): domain Eukaryota; kingdom Metazoa; phylum Chordata; class Hyperoartia; order Petromyzontiformes; family Petromyzontidae; genus Entosphenus; species Entosphenus tridentatus. Next base: position 7,737,033 of record CM025655.2, read on the forward strand.
CCTCTGAGTCACCCGGAAACCACAGATTACATTTCCGCATGTAACTGCGTTATCACACACACACATGGTTAAATTCCTCACCGAGGAACTCACCAGATCTCATCAGATCTTGGAATACAAGCAGGATGCATGATCAACATGCACAATGTGTCGTGATAGGGGACAGGGCTATGTTTAGCACAGCAGAGGGCAGTCCAGCCAAAACCGTTGTTCTGTACAATAACTCCTCACTTTCAGTAATTCCCACCCAGCAGGGGGTGGGGGGGGGGCAAGGTACAGCCACACAAGCCCCATGACCAACAAAGCCAGGGGGAGGCCCCTCATCCAGCAGTGGATTTACAAAACGGCTGTGCATGTAAAGTAAACCGCTAAATCACAAATAACAAACTCACAATCACCACGCACCATTGCGTTAAAAGTAAATGTTCTTTTGTGGGAAGGCATTTTGGGCAAAAATAGCATTTACTGTATCGATAAATGCCACGAGTGTGCATGCTCTCACTGTCCATGCAGCAACACAGCTGCATTGTCAATGCCATCTGTCGGGATATGTCCGCACTCCAATTGCGGATGGGGGTTTCTCTTGAACGTGTTTGCAGGGTTTTTTGTTTGTTTTAGCCAGCAAGGGGTCGTAAGCGCACACGTGCCCGCTTTGAGCGTGTCTCCATCTGCTGGTGCTCACTCGCCTCTACAGTTACATGGGGAAGTTCAAAGTCAAAGTTGGTTTCTATAAAAAATTAGCAATGAGGCGGTGCTCATCTCCCATTTACAAGGCCATTGGGGAAATTATACGTTTCTATGGCGGGGGAAAGTCCATCCAAAGGACAACCAATGTATACTTCACAAATTAGTATGCATTGTAAAGGCCCCAGAGGGATGTTGAGCCGAGTCAACCACCGACCCCCGCACGTTAACTCGCAGCCTTTCAATGACGAGCCGCTCGTTCCAACACTGAAAACACGTTCTAACAGAATTTACATACGAACAAAATTGGCAGCAACTTAATTTTTTAACACTTTGTGGCAAATTGCACAAATCTGATCAACAATTATCAACCAGGCAACTCAATGTCGCACTTTTAAAGCTAAAGGGGCAATCCTTGCATTTTTTGTTATGTTCACCATGCAGTGCATCGCCAAGGACAATGACCTCTCTCTTGCATCTGGTGCCGGTAATCCTTCGGCATCTTACACGGTTGTTATGTTTGGTTCTTGTGAGTTCGCTTGACTTAGCAGGACCGGCATTTGAACGACACAGACACACCCTTCCACAGAGATCGATCACATCACGTGACAGAGGGCCGAGGGTAACTCCTGAAAACCAGCTTCACCGGTCGACACTGGAAACCATCACTTCTAACCCCCACCCCACCCCCAATCTCCTGGCTTGTTTTACTGGACATCTGTGAAAAAGAGCTTTATAGATCATTAGATTCCTGTAGTAGAAATAAACATTCTGCTCCGATTCTGATTCTGTTGTTGTATCTTGAGCCAAGCCTATGTGTCATTGCACGCCACTGTATTTCCAAGACAACAAAACCGGTTTCAATTTAAAGGGCAGAGCACAAGGCGCAACCCATCCAGTTTATTTTGCAGATTGGCCACATCAGGTATGTCCCATTCACTTAAGTGAATAATGCATCGTCCTCTCCCGTCCAATTCGCCGGCAATCTGTCAGCAGCGCCCGAGTGAGCCTCTCTGGAGGAACGCAGATGGCTCGTCTTTGGTATGCATTTTTTGCAGCCTGAATTTAACCGACGCATTACTTAAAATTTACTCGGCCACACCCCAGTGGGCCCAAGCGAAATGGCAGTGTGGAATGGCGCTGGTGTGCAAAGGAGAAAAGCATTTAAAATCATTTTTCATTGTCAAACGAATGACCACTCGGCCTGCTCACTTAAATATAAAATGGATATACCAATGATACAATTCTGTGGCGTAGCATTCAGGTATTACGAAACTATTAGCGATGCCTGTGGTCAAATCATGCGGCCATGTGCTTCA
>CM025655.2:7749035-7768658 GCA_014621495.2 Entosphenus tridentatus
GGGTGGTGATGGGGGAGGGTGATGGGGAGGAATGATGGGGAGGGGTGATGGGGGGTGATGGGGGAGGGTGGGGTGTGATGGGGGGGGGTTATGGGGGTGTAATGGGGGGGTTAGCGCTACGCTGTGCTACAAACCCGGGTACCCGAGTTCGATTCCCGCTCACGGCCAACACCAGTGACGATTATCTGAACCGGTCATGGGTCTCCCCTAGGTCGACTCAGCCTCAAATGTGTACCTTTTAAGGTGCGTAAACATCGCAACCGTGTCAACAAAAGGCGGAGACAAAGACGGTCGGGCGTGGTCCTGGCCACCCACCCCCTCGTATGCCGTGCCGGCCTTCATAAGTGCTGCTCGCTATAACAGCACTTGCCCTGTTTACAGGCTATACGGGGGACCTTTGTCTTTGTCTTCTGGTCGGGGGGGGTTTGACGGGAGGGGGGGTTCCGCCCTTAGTGATGCGCGTGCGCTGCCGTTGCATTTCATAGTGCGGATAGGCTTCGGCGGTCGGGTGGGGGGGGGGCTCGATTGTGATTGGTCGTTGTCGCCACCCCCCCGCCTTGCGTCTGCCTGGGCGGCGTCCTCTGATTGGCGGGCGCCGCCGCGGGGCTGCTTAAGCGCGCTGGGGAATTCGAAGGCGGGGTTCCGGCCATTAGCGGCAGTGCAGTGACACGGGAGAGGAGCCGACCACCACCACCACCAACCCCCCCCACTCACCTCTCTCTCTCTTTCGAGCTCCAGCAGACCCGCCAACACTCGGCCATGAACGAAGATTACGACGTGATCGTGCTGGGCACGGGCCTGAAGGTAACGGGTGAAGGGGAGGGCGAGAGAGAGAGAGGAGAACGAACGTAGCCGCTGTCACGCCAACAGGGCCGTGTCTGAAAGGGCCTCTGTGCGAGCCCTTCCTGGAATTCAACCCAGAATTTTTTTTTTTGTATTTGCGACGTCTGTCTCTGGGCTTCTTTCGTTTTCGTTGCTGCTCGTGTTTTGTGTGATTGTTAACGGGGGTTTTTTTTTAAAGGCTCCTGCCATGCTGCGTTGTTTTATTTTGCGTGTCATTAGTTTCGTTTATCCGCCACTAAATGCCGTACTGTACTGCGCGGCCTTGCGTGATCCCAATCACCTGGCACGTGACCAATCTAGTCGCACCTCGGAAGCTTAGCAGATGTTGAGCCTGGATAGTGCTCGGATGGGCGACAGCCACACGGCCACGTACGTTTAGGTACGTGCCGTGTACGTCGGAAGTTCATTTCGCACCGCACGTAGCCATCCGTGCTGTCATCGGAGGGGTGCGTTGCAAAAGGAGTTTGTCACGGATGGTGCAGCAGCTGAGATCCATTGACGCCGTACATTTCAAAACGCTTGCCACGTTTTTGTGGTGAAGTATGGTCAGATAACAACCGTGACCCGCACGGCGTGACGAGCCCCCTCGTCCCCCATTAGAGTTTAACAAAGGGCGATCGCTATATGTACTCGACTGTGAAATGTCAAGTGGGTGCTCGTGTGACAACGTTGGCAATGCACGGCTTTCAGTAGTGTCAAAGGGCACCGCTGAGATTTGTTTTAATTTCGAGCAAAATGAAGCCGTTTAATAGCAAACCAAATTTTACTCTGCTAATTTACATATCAACCATTTTAAAATCGGATTACTTATCCTGGAGGAATCCGATGAGCTATAAAGCTCTATTTCTCATGTCCAGTAGGGGCGGGTCAGAACGTTACAACAACATACAATACAAAAACATGATAGAGGAGTGCAAAGTGTAGGAAAGGTAAGCAGATTTTATTTTTTTTAAACGCAAGTAACCATAAAGCCGCTTTTGCGTTAAGCATGAATACACCACATGGACAATGTGAAGATGTGTAAATTGTGGTATGTATGTATATTATGAAATCTAATGCCACAGTTATTTCATGACATCTCCACTAAAAGCAATATATGTCATCTGAAATACAGCCGAGTCAATTATCTTTCCACAACATTCAGCCCATTGTTTTTTGGTGAATTTCCGTTTCCTGTTGCTTACTTGAGTGCGAGGGTTTTTTTTCAAGTGGACAGAGTACATTGTTTATTTGTGCATTGTCAGAATTTCTTTTTTAAAATAACCCTGTTTTTGTTAATTTTGTTTTGAGTTTGATAATCTTCTTAACTTTAAATCGTGATAAATGAAATGTATTCAAACGTTGTCCATTATGATTGCAGTTTTGTGCCCATAAATATTTTTAACAATTTAAATATTCGTGGTTTTTTCTCCCTGAAACAAGGAAGTTTCAAGGGCTAAAATTAAATATCCTGCTTTTTAAGCCAATTTTGCTTCACGGTGATCATGGGATGCAGAAGCTGCAAAGTCCACCTGCAAACAGGCAGCCGTCATTTCCTGCATGTGGCAGAAGCTTATTATTAACCTTCGTTGTCATTATGGCAACTCAACATTACGCAAAATGACTGAAATGCACGCAAGTCAACGACATGTCACTTTCACCTGCACAGTGAATTAATACATAGGTTACACTATCGCAAGACACTCATGGTCTCAATAAATATTTCTTGCAATCTAGAAATGCTGCATGTCACAAATCGTCATGCATGTTTAAATGATGTGGTTATATTTGTATAAACCATAGTCATGTGGGCGTTTTCAACACATCTTAATGTTTAGGCATGAGCGGTGGTGCAGTGGTTAGCTTCAACCTGTTCTAACTAACGTGGTGAAGTAAGGTCAATAAAACCCCCAACAACTGAAAGGCATAGGGAGGCCTTCACCAGCAGTGGGTATGTAGAGGGCTGTACGAAACTACATAAAGCCAAATACCAGCATGTAAATGTGATATGTAATCATTTTAATGGCACCTATTAGCACGGTTGGCTACGTACGGTGCATAAAGTTTAACATATACATTACATTACAGTACAACGTCCACATATGGAAATGTATAGTTAACCCATGTACAAATTGCTTACTGGACTAAAATGAAGCGTAAATCACGTTAAAGATGAGAAAAATATTCACCGTACTGTAGCAATGAATGTATGCAAGATTACACATTTATTTCTGCACATGAAATAATCAGATTTGTGAACATAAATGGAAAATGGCAGTTGCATCCTATGCAATCCTGCACTGGGCATGGGCAGTTAATTGGTCACAATGGATATGTGACGGCGGACTGTATAACATACCATAAATGTACACGTGTGCATGTTCTTCTGTCCAGGAATGCATCCTGTCGGGCATCATGTCGGTGAATGGGAAGAAGGTGCTGCACATGGATCGCAACTCATACTACGGAGGGGAGAGCTCATCCATCACCCCCCTCGGAGATGTCAGTATGGCATCATCATCCCTGCCACGACCTCCCGCTTTGTAGCCATAAGCTTTATTCAAAACGACGCTAATCTATAGAATGGCTTAAATGTGGTTGTATTTCAAGACATTGTACAAAATCAATACGTGCACATTGTTAGATAATGGTGAAAAAACATGGGCAATTTATTTATATTAGAGTATCGTGATGGGCAGCAAGTGGGCAGTGCAGAAAAAAAATGTTCTTGCACTGTTCTACGACGCTCCCACCTATGCTTCTCATGAAGGAGCTTGGCATGACATGAAGTAAAAGGCGGCTTAGCCAAAGTAATCCATCACCCAAGCCTCCCCATGCTGTGTCATGATTGTGTTGTGAGAACCCAGGGTGTTGATCCTTCCAACTTGTACATTTAAGGTCATGACAGAAGAGTTTGCACTATGAACCCAGCGACCTTGGGTTTGATTCCTGGCCACGGCTAGCATCAGTGGCGGGTTGTATATGAACAGATGGCAGGGCCACCATTTCACTGACGAGCACTGACCTGATTGGTGAAGTGTGGTCAAACAACTTATATGACCAACATGGCATGAGGGGTGGCCTTCAACCAGTAGTAGACTCACAAAGAACTGTCCACATACAGATGAAGTACAACGTTGTCATTCACATGTTTATGAAGCTGTAACTCTCAGGATGAAGAGTGTAGCAGAGATCTGTCGTGTTGTCATGTGGTTGAGCTATCGTCTGCCTTGTTCAACAGCTCTACAAGCGGTTTAACATCCCTGGGGAACCCCCAACCTCCATGGGGAATGGACGTGACTGGAACGTGGATCTCATCCCCAAGTTTTTGATGGCGAATGGTACAATTGCCAAAGTTCACGTGAAAACATTAAAATCTAAATGTTTGACTTGATGTTAAATTATAAGAAATATTTCTATATTCTTGTGTTGTTCATTTTTCAAGTCATCTTTTGCCATTGATGTCTACTTTTTTTTTTACTTTGCTGGTATGCAGTAATTATTTGACCGCGTATCCCTTGCGAAAATACACTTTGGTAACAATTGGCAGGTTCATAAGTAAAGGTCAAGTACTTATCCACATCATTCCTGGTTTCTCCTAAACTACTCTTGAATTTGATGGGCAGTATGCTTGTTAATTGCCCGGAATGTAACTGATCTCATTAGATCTCAAAAGTAAAGCCAGGTTGAACCTGGATGGTGCTTGGATGGGTAACCACTATTCACAAAAAATTGTTTTTATATAGGCAACTGCAGGGCTATACAGTGATCAGAATAGGACCGTGCAACAACATCCATCGGGCTATAATCCCACATCAGTGCTCCCCACCTTAACTAACCCGAACTGACCAGCGTGGTGAAGTATGTTCAAATAACTCCAATGAACCGCACAGAGTGGGGAGATTCTCATTCAGTAGTTAATTGGCTTAAGGCTAAATATGTACACGCTATTACATTTGTCCTGGTGATAGGCCAGCTGGTGAAGATGCTGCTGTACACGGAGGTGACTCGTTACCTGGACTTCAAAGTGGTGGAGGGCAGCTATGTGTACAAGGGTGGCAAGATCCACAAGGTGCCTTCGACGGAGACAGAAGCTCTCGCCTCCGGTGAGTACCATGATAGGATTCCTTGCCGATGACCTTCAATCCATGGTTCTAGTAATTGAATCTGCTCTGTCCGATGCCAACTTAAAGTGCTTGTGGAAAAAAAAATTGGCATTCTTTTCGGGCATCGGTTTGTATATTTTGTACATTTGTGAAGCCCAAGACTAAACCCACCTTGACTTTGCCCAGTCTCATCAGACCTTGGGAGTTAAGTCAATTTGAGCCTGGATAGTGCTTGGATGAATGCCCATCAGGGCTAAGTGGCAGAAAGCAGAGGTCAGTGCAGCAACTTAGATTGTTGTACTGTACGTCTGTGCTCCCAAATCTATGCTCCACGCCGTTCACTCGCGTGCAGAGCATGGAGGGGACCTCATTCAGCAATGAAGAGACAAAGTGCTGTACATGCACCTCATTGTCACTTAAGTGTATTGCAATTTAATAGTCCTGAAACTGACATTTTCTAAGAATTTTACTTCGACCTTCAATCAATAGCTTCTAAAATATACATTTTTATAATTGTCTTTGAATATTCTCTCGTACCGTTATTTCAGTAGGTCTCTTGATGCGTCATTTTTTTTCCATTCCTTGAGTCATCGTGATTCAGCCCTTTGACATTCAAACAGCATCTTTGCCGTCATTGCCAATAAACGAACACACTCGGCTTGTCTACTCCATCGCAGGTCTGATGGGCATGTTCGAGAAGCGGCGCTTCAGGAAGTTCCTGGTGTTTGTCGCAAACTTCGAAGAGAATGACCCGCAGACCTACCAGGGCGTCGACCCCAAGGCGACCACCATGCGCGACGTCTTCAAGAAGTTCGACCTGGGCCAGGATGTCATTGACTTCACCGGCCACTCGCTTGCGCTCTACCGCACCGATGAGTAAGCGATCTCGAGCGGTTTTCTGGGCTGCAGGCCATGGCGCTGTTGCCAGTTTGAGCAAAGGTCGCCTTTAGTGACTGCTTCTCTGGGTCGTCTTGCATTTGCTGTCGCGGATCGATACCCAAAAGCACTCGGCAACCACTTGATTGCCTTTGTCCTCGAGTTCAATCAACGTTTCCATTCAACGTTCCAGCTGCTGTAAAGGGGGCAAGGTGCTCGACAATGTGAACCGCTTTTGGTTGGGCAGCTTTGAAATCGCATGTGGACTGGGTGGCACGCGCAACAAACCGGCGGCAAATTGGCTTGCCAAATCACCCATGGCCACACTCGTGCCTGATCGAAGGCAATCTGGAGCCTACGTACAAGTGTAACAGACTTGTAAGCGAAGATGTAAGTTGGTTTGATCAGAGGATTTTCTGTGTTCACTATACAAAAGCACTGAAGCATGGCCGTTTCACTTAGACACGGCTTGGTGGGTCGTGTTGTATTGACTGCCGCCTCGTTGAGGCTTTCCTGGATGAGTGTGAAGAAAGTCATAAGAGTGTGTGTCTGTGTTTAGATGCGTATTGTGTGACGCTCGCCTTCATTGATTCCTCTGAGCCACCTGATAAAAATTCCACATGCTCCGTGGGACAGCCACTGTGTACTTTTCACAAAATGATGCGTATTTTGTCAACCCCCCAAAAATTGTGAGTGGTAGATTAAGAATTACCAGCAGTACGATTGTTTTAGTATTAAGGGTAATACCTAGGCAAGTCTAATTTCAATTGAATCGATTCTTACGCTGGTGATATATCTATCAGATCGTACGTGTGAGAAGCCATAATTTATTTCAAGCCAAGTAAGAGCCCATTGAGACTTAAGTGTTGCTGTTTCAAGGAATATTTGGGTCAAACAAAGTAATACAGAAAATGTGATTAAAGGTCAATAACACTCCCAAAAAACCTAAATAATATCTAAACAAATGTAGTGTTTACCTTACTTGGAACTTTTGAGATATGTCTTCATTTGCAAGGATGTAAATGAGGAATTTACCAAGATAAATAATCACTTACAGCCGTTTGTCCAATCCCCTTTTGGATAAGGACTCCATGCCTCATCAGTCACGGGGATTATTTGATCATTCTTCACCATGCTGGTCCTTGCGGGTTGACAAAGGAAGGGACTGCGATAAACCTGGGGGCAATTAAAAAAAAGCCGGAACAACATTTACCCTACGGCTTGTCTCACCATAATGACAATAGTAGGTAACCTATCTAGTTATGTGTTTTAAGAGATCATTCATGTAGTGGTTCTCATTTACAATGTAACATACAGTTCACTTAAATCCTATAGCAAGTATAGATGCTAAATTTACCACAATTGGCAATTACATTTGTTTTATAAATTGCTACCCAAAATTGTGACAAATCATCGTACAACAAGGAGTGAATGGTTACATGCATAGTAATTATACTGTGCCTAAAGGTCTGTTAATATAATCAACTATCGGGTGAGAGGTCCCACCCATGCCACATGGGTCCTGCGGGTTATTTGACCACACTTCGTCACACTGAACACTATATATACACGCACACACATGTAAAATAATCCTGTGCTATGCCCACAGTTACCTTGACAAGTCTTGTCTGGAGGCGCTGAACCGCATCAAGCTGTATAGCGAGTCGCTGGCCAAATACGGCAAGAGCCCCTATCTCTACCCGCTCTACGGCCTTGGGGAGCTGCCCCAGGGTTTTGCCAGGTGAGTTTCGTGCACCCGTTCCGCTTCGTCACTTAATTTCACAAGCTCAAGGTGTCTTTTTTTTTGCATAGTTAAAGACACCTCTGATTTTGAGAGTTTTCTTCTTTGCGAGATAACACGTGCGATTGCCTGGCAGATTCACTTTAACCCTTTCTCGTTCCGAGATGTCTGCAAGTTGCAGGGTGGGTGTCCCGTTTCCCCTCTGAATCTCGGAATCGGACGGAAAACTGATGACGTACACATACGTCAGTGGAATGGGAAAGGGTTAATATACAGTCATTGGACGGGATATTGGTTCGGTGCATGTTGCCATCAAATGCAGATAAGATCCATGATATGTTAAGTTTTCATGATCAGATTGGTCAGGTGGTTCGGTTTAATGCTGAACTGGTACCTGAGGTCCCGAGTTCAAATCCGAGCAACCGCATATGGTTAAATCTGTTTTCTCAAGCGTAGTGAGTATTTGATCTGGAAATCAGATGAGCTATGAAGCTCTTTTTTACCAGATGTCCACTAGGGGTGGGTCAGTCTCGGGCCAGTCACCAATGGCTGTAATCAACCATAACTATTACATTTGTTTCTGACCTTAACTTGTCTGTCAGCCCTAATAATTAAAAATGATTGGTTTGACTAATATCATTACCATTACCCTCATATGGCAGAGCGTGTAAGAAAATGCACCCCCCCCCCTTCTATTGACCAAAAGTCACTTGAAGGGATCTCCCAGGTAGCTCTGATATTTGCTTCTGTGGGCCGTTCTCTTCCCACAAGAGGGTTACACTGCACTGTGAGCTATTCCACATGGATACTTGGTCTCTTGTGATATGACTCCAATTAGCGTGATGCCACTAAAACAATCGGGATAAAATTGGATGGTAAATTGTTATCCGATGATTGTGTTTAACAACTGTTCAGTGTCTTTGCCTTCAGGCCTGCAGCATCCACCCACTTGGGCAGGGGTCGGCAACCAAAATAACAAGAAGGGCCATTTCTTTCCCATTCAGTAAAAAAAGCAAACAAAAAAATGAAAAGAGCCGCCAGTGCATGTTTATAAAGTCACGAAGCAGTCCTTAGAGTTGCACCTGGCTCCGGAGCCACGGGCTGCCGACTCCTGCGCTAGAGGCATAAACCAAGTCCCAACGCTTGGGCTTGCTCACAGTTGCCGTGGGGGTATGACACGTGCCCGCTAACCGCCCGCAGACTGAGCGCCATCTACGGAGGGACGTACATGCTCAACAAGCCTGTGGAGGAGATCGTCATGGAGAACGGGAAGGTGCTGGGCGTGAAGTCGGAGGGCGAGGTGAGATGCAGAAAACTCTGGGCTGGCAGTGGTGCGCAGGAAAAAAAAACGACCACCGCGGTTGTCATCGGTGCTGCCCTTACACGAGATAATAATGTGCGCCACGTGGCGAGATGCTAATTACCTCGCCTCGTATGCAGGAGGTCGCAAGTTCGATCCTGACCCTGACACCTCCGATTAGCACGGTTGGCTACGTACGGTGTGAAAGAAGTTCAATATACATTAGTGCAGTAGTCGAGGCTAATGATGGGAGTGGCTTCATAAAGAGGGAACGTGGTCAAGGGGATGTTGAAAGTAGAGAGAAAGCGATGAAATCGGCTCGTGTGCAGGTGCTGAATTGATTGTATGCAGGTACATTTGGTAGGATTTGTTAAAGTGCTTTTTGTTCGACTATGATTAAAAGCAATGCTTTTTTAAGCCAACAGAGGGCTCCATTGCATTGTGCAGTGTATGCTAATCAAGCGAAGTTGACTTGCGTTCTTCCATCGTCACAGTGACTGACTGCACACGAGTTACACTCTAACCTTTCATCAAGTCCTTACTGAAAGCGTTTACTGTAAAATCCGTGCGTGATGGATGTAATGACCCAAAATATGCACAAGTGAACCTTCTGACCAGTTGAGTGCCTATTGAGACTATAAATGTCTACATGTGGAGTACAAAATAGTTTTGGTGCACAAAACCAAGTCAACAGTTGTCAAAGTCAAGGAGAGAACGTAGTATGAAAAACATATAAAGCACAAGTGCTTAGAACATACATGTCACACAGATTACATGAATGTCAATGGTTTACCTCCTGATATTGTAATTCAATGAATAACAATGACACAATCCAATGAGCGAACAAACCCTTCTACATCAGTTTCAAAAGTTGCCACATCTTGAAATGTAATAACTGTTGCTGTAATCTCTGGATTATAAGACGGTCCAGATAGTAACACTAACTGGTGCCCGTTGTCAATAAAGTTATACAATACCAGTCACACATCTGCAAATATATAAAGACACATTCACAAATTTTGCTTTAAATGGCAGAGGGGAAAAGAGTGCATATTATCATGTGACTAATACTTGACTGATGGTATGATACTTTACAGAGATGGTAGTGATGATTCATGTTGTATGTCAGAATCTTTATTTAGACAGGAGGAATCCGATTAGCTAGGAAGCTCTTTTTCACAGATGTGCAGTATGTATGTAGAACTTCTTTTGCACCGTACGTAGCCACCACTATAAAATCAATGCGTTTAGTTATAGGGCCTTTAGATCAGTGGTGCACTGAGGGCTGAATAGGACCTTTCAATACCTTTGGCAGGCCATATATTCACGCACACCTTGGCGTTATCCAAGTTGGCATTATCCAATAATAATGTGAACATAATTAGAACTCGCAAACACATCGACGTCGTGTTGGTGAGAGGGGACCATGCGCATGCACCCCCACACACACGGTGCAGCCTTCGTGACCACAGAACAGCGAACGGAACATCCATACCGACTGATTAATAGGGGGAGGAGGCCCCTTACAGTGACAGAAGTGACTGAGCGTGTTAAAATTAGAAATGGTGTCGCAGGTCAAAAAATTCCCCTCTAGGAATCGGTACAGCCAAGATGCTTCCAATGACGGATATATATTGTTGGTGGGCCATTTATAAGTGTTCATCTCTCTGCGTGGGTTGATTTCCCAACCACGTTATTTCAGCTTGCAAACCGCTCCTCTGTTTAAAAACATTAATAATTGCGATTCGGTTAAAACATTATTTACGATGTCAGCAGTAAAGTGAAACGCTGATGCATCTTTCCCCTTCGATATAACAAAATATTGTTACCATCTCGTGGGCAGGTGGCTCGCTGCAAGCAGCTGATCTGTGACCCCAGCTACGCGCCAGATCGCGTGAAGAAAGTTGGGCAGGTCATCCGCGCCATCTGCATCATGAGCCACCCCATCAAGAACACCAGCAATGCCAAGTCCTGCCAGATCATCATCCCACAGAACCAGGTCAACAGGAAGTCTGGTGAGCCCTTCGCACACTCTCCAAATGGCACCTTCGATGGAAATCCAGGGGTTCGTGTTCTGCGCACGCACCCAGAGAGATGACAACGGTCGTATCTGCATTTGCATAAAAGTTAAAGGATCAGCCCCGCAATTGCTTTCTCGCACCACTGCTGGCAGAAGGGCTTCTGCCAGAGAGAGAGAATCAGGATCTTTATCTTTCACAATCTTTATTTAGACTGGAGGAATCCGATGAGCTATTAAGCTCATTTTCAAAGATGTCTAGCTCCAGAGAGCCCCTATAAGAGGCCACTTGGCCTACTCTTCCACGCGAGTGAGACGTCTTGTTAGAGGTGGGGATTACCCACACTTTAGCTGATGCGATAGGAGATTGAATCGAACTGGCTACCTCTGGATCGCAACTGAAATGTGCTTACTGTTACGCCACGGCAGCAACCCACAGTTTCGTAGGGCAGTGAGAGTGGTAACGAGATTGAATGGAGACACTAATGGAGTGAATATAAACACAAGATTATTTTTTTGTTAATTATATTAGATTTACATTTCGGTAAGTATAGCTCTCTTAACGTGTTTGGGGTTTAACTGTGTGTGGTTCGGCATGTTGTCCGACGTTTCGCTCTCATGCGCCGGAAGCCTTTTGAGGAAAATTAACTCAGTTACAACCACAGCTAAACCGTGAAAATCTCCTCGCTGGTTATTTCTGCGAGTTGCCTACCACACGTTTGGGTAAACGCTTGCTTTGGTGGCTGCTTGCCGACCGCATTTCCACAGCGGTTGTGGTTAGGCTGACCGTGCGTGGCGTTCCCCCTCTCTGTCCGACCGACGGCAGACATCTACGTGTGTATGGTGTCGTTCGACCACAACGTGGCCGGCACCGGCAAGTACATTGCCATCGTGAGCACCACGGTGGAGACGAGCAATCCCGAGGCCGAGATCCAGCCGGCGCTCGAACAGCTTGACCCCATCGACCAGAAGTGAGTACACAGACACACCGCACTGTTCGTCCGCTTGTCAGCTAGTACATCCGTCCGTCCGTCCGTCCGTCTTATCTGTCTATCTGTTAATCAGTCTATTTATCCGTCATTCAGTCCGATTTTTCTCTCGTGCTGTTAAACAGTTCGGCGTTTTAGCAGTACACCTACATGTGTTGCGTCACCATCTCTCATCGTTGTCGAAAATTGTGTTTTTGACTTAAAGCTTTTGTGACTGCAGGAATTCATATTCTTTGGGTCTATCTACGCGACTTTACCGAAAGACCCAAAGAATATTAACCTATCTCCGTGGTATTCTTTGGGTCTTTCGGTAAAGTTACGTAGATGGTTCAAAGAAAATAACAAAAAACTACGACGTTTCGATCACAACACAAGCGATCGTCATCAGGAGGAAAGACTTTCCCGAAAGAACCAAAGAATATTGTGTTTTTGTTGCACGATCTTTTATTAGATTGGTAAATCTAATAAAAAGTAAATAAAAAAATTCCACAACTTTGTCAGCATTCTTGCAGTATGGCTACTCATCGGTGGCTGTCTTGTAAATTGTTGTACCCCAAAAGCTCTTCATTGTAATTTCTAAATGCTCAATGGAAACATACTGACATTAAATATTACAAAGACAAAGCCATCGGTCGGGGAGCTAACTTTGCAATTGTTGTTTTTAAGGATCGGCTACTTGTTGCTGTGCCTGGGGATACGTTACCTTTTCACAAATTACAAAATTGCTTAACAGTCACTTATTGATACTTTACATGAATTCGGTGCACCAACGCAATTAACGTGGACGCGTTAAAGCCCAAGCGTATTGGTGTAAGCACATGTGCATTAAGCTTTGGTGACATATGCGTCTGCTTATATCCATACGCACTTTTGTTCAGTTAAATCTCTTGTCAAAATTGGAGCTCCCCGAATGGACCGGCTTGCCAGCTTGTTTAGATTTTTACTGATAAATGCCCCTGTGGTGTGTGCAGGTTTGTGTCGGTGAGCGACTTGTACGAACCAGCCGACCTGGGAAACGAAAGCCAGGTGAGTTTGTTTGGCTTGTGTAGCTGCGGCCGTCTGGAACGCGCTCTTCCTTCCGATTTTAGGAAGCCACCTGGAGCTATGCACTTGTAAACCATCTAGATTGAAAACTAATTTCTTTAGAACTACTTTTGTGTTTAGTTTGTTGTCCTTCCCCCACACCTCTGATTAGCACGGTTGGTTACGTACGGTGCGAAAGAAGTTCAACATACATACACGTACAAGTGATGTATAACGAAATAAGTGGGAATGCACCCGATTTTATAAGACCTTGAAAGCTAAGCAGCCTTTGACTCTAGATAGTGCTTGAGTATGTGTTTGCGCAAATACAATTGTAATAGGTATTATGGGCAGTCTAGTGCAGTGAAGTAAAATCCATCGTTTTGCACTCCCCACACCCATCAGCTTTTAAAAATATAGCAAAAATATCCTCACAGTCCGCACGGCGTGGGTGGAGATCCCCCCCGTAGTGGATTGGGAGGAAATTAAGAGTACCTGGAGCAAACCCACGAATTAAACTAATTAACTTTTTTATTCTACCAGGTAAGGCTCACTGAGCTATATCACTGTTCAGAAGCAACCTGGCCACAAGTGATAACTTAACGAAGCGGCTTATGTAGAAACGTATAGCAGCCAAATACTCTAAACGTGCGTTTCATTCTAAATGTGGAAGGAAAAACCGGAGGAGAAAAATCCATGCGACCACAGAGAGAACATGCAAACTCAAAAATATGCAGCCGTCAGGGTCGGGATAGAACCCACGACCTCCTGTATACCAGGCGAGGTAGTTAAAATATCGCCACCACGCATGGAAGATAACTGAAAGGTCTACGCTCAAATGTTCCTCAAGCCTCTGGGCTGCCATCACGTGGCCCCTGTGGCACAATGCAGCAGTTGGCAATGATGGCTATGCTGTACTGATTATTCCTCACAAGGGTGTCTCATTGTCCCGCTGCTGCCTAAAATAATATTACCACAATTTAGAATCTTGGCGATAAAAAGCAACACTGTGCATTACACACGCAGTATGGCGACGTCATGTGACATTCAAGGCATGATGGGAAGACCGAACCCATGGTCACAGTCGTGCCTCTTTCTGTCTAGAAGTCACCTCCGTGTGCGTTGTTGACTCTGAACTCTTGCTTATTGTCGATCGCCGACAGATCTTCATCTCGCGGTCGTACGACGCCACCACCCACTTCGAGACCACGTGCGATGACATCAAGGACGTGTACAAGCGCCTGATGGGTGTCGCGTTTGACTTCGAGGAGATGAAACGCAAGCACAACGATGTATTTGGCGAGGACAACCAGTGATTGGCCTCCCGTACGCTGCCGGCTCCCTAGGACATCCAACTCCACCCCGTCCCCCCTGTCTTCCCCCCACGACCACTCCCCGCCACCACCACCATTGTGCCGCAGTTTTTATTGTAATTTCAGCTTCTGTTTGCTAGGCCAAGCTGACGCACATTTCGGTAGCTCAAGCTGCCAGTGGTATTTGCTGATTTCATGAGTCGGTGCCATAAGCTCGGCCCAGAGTTCTTGTTATTGCAGGCCTTGAACTCTCATTGCAGGGCTTTTCGATTGGCGTTGCTGTATTTCGGAAAGTGTTTTAAAACGATTCTGTTTGGCAATTACAAGTGTCTCTTGAATAATTGCTTTAGAGTACATGAAATTAAATAAAGCAAAGTTTTCCAAGGAAGTGTAACAGTTTGGTATGAATCTTTTTTTTTATATAATCATGATTAAGTATCTTCTTTTGCTTCAGAGGTTGGCTTGCCGAAGGATTATTCTCTTTTCATAGCATACTCAACTGCAAATGTGAAGAGATCACAAACTGAATGTTCTCTCCGGATCCAATGCTCTAATCAATAAATTGGTTGCAATTGGTGGCTGTGTTCTCAGTGTGCCATGTTGGGGTTGCCGTGGTAAATATTACAGCTATTATTTTTACAAGAACCACCTCGTTTTGCTGATGAGACTAAAATGATGGTGGGAGGAAAAACAATCTCCATTTATTGACTTATTGTGCTGCATTGTTTCACTTGGTGATTAAAGAGTTCACCTTCTTGGGAGAAAAATCGATTCGTGGTATTTTTTTGTTGTTCGCAAAATAATGTGTTTTTGAATGGACACATACCATACACTCGTGTGTTATATATCATCATCCACGATCCATCCTGGATGAAGGCCTCCCAAAGCCATCACCGGTGCTGCTACCATCAATCTCATACACGGGAACTTTAGCTGCCACTGTCTCGCGAAGTGTCGCCCTACCCTACCCCACTTATTCATTGTGAGATATTTGGCTTGGTTCATACTGGGAAAGTGTTGATGCATCAATTGTTTTATAAAACGATATTCTCAGCATTCCGATGGATGCATCGTTATGATATATGCAAGTTATAATAGGAAAGTTTCATTTTGGCAAAATAATAACGACAAATAAGACTTTGATAGGCCACAAATGAGACTGGTAAGGTTGACAAGAGGCGGCTTTTACTCGCGCCCATTTGTTTTAGGAAAAACTTGTGTAGAAAATGTCCAATAATGCACTCACTTTCCACACAAATGACCTTTTGACAGCAGTAAAGTTACTCGTAAAAACCCGAAGGTATTCTAAAGGTATAAAAAAACAGTCCCGCAAATCTGGTAACTTTGCCCAAAAAGGTAACCGTATAACGTGCCTTTTTGGGCGGCGCCCCCCCCCCAATTAAATCCCGATTATGTCATGAGGTGTCGACACTTGGGTTTCTCTCCGAGAAGTACAAACCCTGCCATGCAGGAGGATGGCCCAGAGGCGGCTATCACAGCACTGCCTCCGAGAGTCTGATGAGATCCCTTCAAGTGACTTGCTTCACAACAGTGGCGAACCTTCCCAGTCAATCTGTGTAAAAGTAATATTTTCATTCCCTGAGCTGGCATTTAGCAAATAACTACATTTACTGTGATTATATTTTTTTACCACAGTGAGTGGTAGCTGCCAGGCTGAGCCTCAAGTTACTACATTTAGGTGACCCTGGATTAAAACCCAGGAACTCCACAGAGCCGGCTCAGCATTCTGACCTTTCAACTTCCCGATCGCCAAGGTTATTAAAATCTATTTATACTGCAGGAATCCGATGAGCTATAAAGCTCTTTCACAAATGTCCAGTAGGGGCAGCTCAACTTCACAACAACAGACAATAAAGGAACGCGGTAGGTTTGCAAAGTATAGGAAGGGTAAACGAATAATGTTTACAAGTATATACAAATAAAACTCAATTATGTTTATCTTACCAGGTAAAGCCCACTGACCCATTCACTTAATTTTCAGAAGCGACCTGGCCACAAATGGCTTATCGTGTGGAAATGTAAAGCAGACCATTACATAATCTGAATAAATACATGTAAAGGTACTCGCCAACGCCGCTCCCACTGCTCTACCGGGCCCTGTAGTACGAATCGTGACTTGGCAACTGCAGAGGGCCGAATCACGTCCATGGCCATGAATGCGTCGTTCCTTGGCCCGTGTCCTATTCTCCAGTGGTCGAGATTAGGATGATTAAAATTAATTTGCCCTTAATTGGACCGGGGATCGGGTGCCTTGTCCCCACACAGCTGACACCGTGTGGCGTGCACTCCGCGCAAAAGGACTTTCAGCCCTTTGAATGTCTGGTTTGTTCGGCAACACTGGGGATGCGGTTACTGTGAATAGGTCACATTTCTAGTCTCGTTTCAATCCCAAACATGATGTTCTTCGTCTGGGCTGTGAGGATGTTTCTATCCACTGCGAGATGTAACTTGTCCCCAGACATGCTGTTGTAATATTTTTTTTGCATTTAACATTCATATTGGGAAGTACTTTCATCATGTAGTTGTGGATAGGTCATGGTGGCAGACGATAATGATTTCTTACAGTTTTGCTGAATAAGGCTATTGCTAAAAGAGGAAGAATATTCACCCTTAACAGTGAAATATATTTTACGGCGGAAATTAAACTGATATAAAAAGGAGTTTGCTACCAGTTCAATAGGGTCGAACTCACGATCACAAAGTGGCTCAACAGGAATTGTTTTGGCCAGAGGGCAGTCGCCCTCCTTGGTGGTGGCGTCTGCCCATCCTGGGCCCTGAGCAGAATATATTCCTGGGGTACCACGTGCCGACAACACATTACACGACGGACACACCATTCAATTATTATCACGTTTATGTGGTCTATAGACTCATTACAATCATCATTAATTTCAAGTGTTATTCCAACAATGAGCTTTGGTTTTTATATTCTATGGTTCTTTCGGTTAAAGTTACGTGACTTTACCGAAAGAATCGTTGAATATGAATTCCTGCAGTCACGAAAGTTTTAAGTCAGAGCTTTGGTTTATTTGTTTTTTGTTTATAATCGTCTGAGTTCGAGCTGATATTTCGTGAATCGGGGGCCACTTGAGCTACTTCGGACGTTTGCTTAGTTTGATTCGGCATTGCACCACCACCAACCACCATCAGTCAGAGGTCGCAAACGGGTTTTGATTCCTTACCCGTACCCGTACCCGGCCGCACCAGGGTCGCAAATGGGTACCCGTACCCGGCCGGGTACCCGTTCCCTACCCGTACCCTACCTGAAATGAGTGACAAACGGTTACTCACCAGTGACTCACGGCCTACCCGTACCCGTACCCGGCCGCACCAGGGTAGCAAATGGGTACCCGTACCCGGCCGGGTACGGGTACCCGTTCCCTACCCGTACCCTACCCGAAATGATTGACAAACGGTTACTCACCAGTGACTCACGGCCTACCCGTACCCGTACCCAGCCGCACCAGGGTCGCAAACGGGTACCCGTACCCGTACCCGGCCGGGTACGGGTAGCCGGGTATCGGGTAGGGTACGGGTATCGGGTACCCGGTTGCGACCTCTGCCATCAGTCAAACAATGACAGCACGTAGCTCTTCTTCTCGCGAGTGCATCTCTCTCTGCCAGGACACCAGTGGCATCAACCAATGGGCGCACTCGGCCCATGCTTAATTTAGCAGCTCGCGAGGTCGCTGGTAGTTTCGCCACCGCTTGGCTTGCGACTTGCATGTCTGGGTCAACGCGGATTCAATACGGGGCCACTGCATTCCCTACGTAGCGGCATCGGTGGCCAGGGTCAGGTTATTTCCTTTCCAAATCCACAAGGTGTAAAATAGAAATAGAGTTCGGTGTTTGGCAAAGCACAGAGGTGCGACTACACATTGCTAGCCAATCATTCGTTTATAAAATGCTGGACCGATGGTGAAGTGCACTGCGCTATGAACCCGGCAAACCTGAATTCCGAGACCTGCCCATGGCTGAAAACAGTGGCAGGTGACATCTGAACGAGTCCTGTCGCCCCCCCCCCCCTCTTCACCAACCCGCGCGGACCATCAATGAATGAGAAGACATGGGGAGGCCTTCATCCAGCAGTGAATTTGCAAAAAGCTGTAAATTATCGCTATATTATAATGAATATATGTTTTGCCCGTGGTGTAACGGTGAGCAAACTGGATTTGCAATCTAGAGGATACCCATTCAGTCTTCCAATGTGGCAGTTGAAACTTCGTACATTCGAATTGTAGATGTTGTGGGTTTACTCTCCAACACACCGGTGTGCCGAAGTAGTCACAAATTGTCACGTTTTGTTTTACGTGACAAACATTAATTGGCTGTGTCGGGTGATGGCCGGTTTAACGCCACATTGATATTTGCGAGCTCTCACCCCCAAAAAACCTTTATTTTCGAATGGTATGATTTTTTTGACCTGCACGATTGTTCTGTTACGATGGTGGGTGGGGGGGTCCTTATTTTACAGATTTGGTGTCAGTCCCACCGCTCAAATAATTTACCCCCAAAAAATCTAAATGTAGCAGCACCCTCCTGAATACAAAAAACAAAACGTCTTGATATTCAAGCGACGTTTTTGTCGCCAAATAATCGACACCGATAACCTCTCAGTAATATCATAATCATTAACATTATTATCATGAATACTAAACTAAAACAAAAAACTTGCCAGCTAAGGCCCACTGAAATATATAGTTCGACGAAGTGGCTTACCATGTGGACATTGATGGTAGCCAAACGCTCAAAACGCATGTTTCTAAACGTGGAGGCAAAACCAGAGGACCCGGAGAAAAATTGAGACGAGAGACACGCAAACTCAAGATATACATATTCTTAGGTTTGTTTCGGTAAAGTCACGTAGGTAAAACAATTAAATTAAAATTAATAAAAGTAAAATAAAAATAAAATAAAAACCACGACGTTTTATTTTAATTTTACTTTTATTAATTAAAAAATTTCACCTACGTGACTTTACCGAAAAAAACCTCAGAATATGAATCCTTGCAGTCACGAAAGCTTCAAATCTAGAATCAAAATATACAGGCGACAGGGTCGGGATCGGGATCGAACCCACAACCTCCTGTACACCTGGCGAGGGAGTTAACATCTCGCCACCGTCGCACCCCGATACAAAACCCACCACTCCCTGCCACTGAGACACGCGGGAGAAGAGAGTGAACGAGCGAACGACCGCATCTGCGTCCGCCCAGCGCCTGCGTGTGCACAGAAGCAGACTGTCCCCTGATGGCGGAATAATTTTTCCCCAAATAAAAAAAATCGCCGGAGTGGAAACTCCGGCGCAAGGCCATCGCTGCGGTCAGAACTGCCACGATGGTGCAATCTGAAACCCCCCCCACTACCCCTCTACCCCCTACCCCTCCACCCCCCTACCCCTTTACCCCCTTAACT
>CM025655.2:7789947-7817761 GCA_014621495.2 Entosphenus tridentatus
ATTATTTTATTATTTCCCTTCTACGTGACTTTACCGAAAGAACCAAGCAGTCACGAAAGCTTCAAATCGAAAATTATTATTTGTTTTATTTGCAACGTTCGTAGCATTGCGATGGTCTGTTTGCTCAGAATTGTATCGAATGGTGCTGAATTCATCTTAATGCAAAATAAGATAACCCGTAAAAACAAAGTTCTTCATTATAAATCCTTTATATGCGTGGCGGCTAGAGTCCTCTCGTCCTCTGGCTTGAGATGGCTGCCACATATGAGTCAGATGATTGCAGCGCAAGCATTAAGCAATTGGTAATTAAATATAATATTTTTGTCCTAAAAAGTGTAAAATTTAGGAAAAAAATTCACGAACATTAATTGTCACGCACAACGAGTCTGTGTGGAAAATGCCAGCTCGATTGGATCACGGGAAGTGGGTTAAAAAACGACCGAAAGATTTGCACGGTCGTAAGCAAGCAAGTGAACTTAATATAAAGGATTTAAAAAAGCCTCAAGCACGGGCCTTGCCAACATCGGGGCAGACACACTCAGGCCGACAACCAACAGCTCTGGTCAGCCGAGGACAACCTCCCTGCTTATCCGTGACCAGACAGGAACAAGGGGACATTGATTAAACAAAGTGAAATGAAGCAGATGTCGAAAGTTCCTTTTTTGCGACAAATCGCAAACAGCGGGCGCGCGCATAGCGCGCATACGTGGGTAAGTATTCACATGCACGAAAACACATGGGTGATCACGCAAAAAAAACCTGAACTCCTGTTGATCTCCAAACAAACAGACAACTGGGAAAAGATCCGTCCTTCTTTAGTCTATCCATTGGCGGTGTCTTCGGTTTGAATTGCCTCCATCCTGTCCAGACTTGAGTTTGAATGCGTTATTCCCCTGTGGCCAGAAATTCCTTCCAGAACATGAAACTTTCACCGCCGAGTTGGCAACGTACGGCGCCAAAGAAGTTGAGCGTGCACACGTACTCTCCGACGTACATGCGTTTTCTTGTTCTGGATTGTTCCGAGTGAAATGTCCCCCCTCCTGAAGCGCCTCTATAACCTCATTATTTCTCTCCATCGCCACTGAAATTCTCCAATTGACACCGCACACCCAAGTCCTCAGCACTTTCCAATCTCCTCGGTGTCTTCCTTTCTCGGGGTCCCAAGTTTCTGCCACGTACAACGCTACACACACACACAAGGGGACATCACGAGTATCTCAGTAAACTCTCTGCGCAGTCGTCTCTTCAAGCAGCGTTCTTTCTCTCCGCACCTCCGATTAGCACGGTTGGCTACGTATGGTGCGAAAGAAGTTCAACATACAGTAACTACAACTCTCACTTGATGCCGTTCTCCCCGTGGCAATCTTGGCTCTAATCTCCTTTGAACATTTGCCATCTTCTGTCAGAATATCTCCCGAATATTTAACTTGTCTCTCGCGTCCAGATGTCCGTCCACCGTATTATTTACCATACCTTTAGGTGCGATTTTAATTAAATGTTTTCTGTATGTTCATTCTCATCCCAAATTTGGTAGGTAAAGAAAAAACTCAACACATTTGTTCTATGAAGAAGGACCATTGCCTGAAACGTCGCCAAATATATATTTGTTTTTTCCTTTGAAGGCCGCACACTGTTATTGACGAATGTGTTCAGCGTTAATTTGTGTTAATTGTGCTTGTGCAAACACTGCCAACGCAGCAGAAGTAGAAGCAGCAGCAGCAGCGTCAAATAACTTCGCCGTGGGTCGCTCAGTGGAGCCATCGACGACCCAAGTGGGTGAGAGATTCCCAGACTTGCGCCACTCCTGCTTCAATTTCGTGTCGCGTTCCTGCCAAAACGTCGCATCCACCATGTGCGTCATTTCACGCAACTCGCAAAACTCAAAGCGTCAGGCCCGCTGGTGATTCAACCTCGGAGGCTGTTGGAAAAAAAACACAAACATTGATTTGGCTTCCTCCCAATCGGCATCATCAAGTTGCCATCAAGCACGTCGACAGCGAGACATCAAATGTTCACATTCCCCGACCAAAACTGAGAGCAACCATCACAGGAATGTTTCGTACGGCACTGGGCGAAAGTTTACCCGAAAGCATCTGGCAATCCAGCAGCTTTTGTGTCGCAGGCCAGCCCTGCCGATGAGACTCAGAGGAGTGGAAACTGATCCAGAGTTTTTTCTTTCTGCTCGAACGGACTGGAAAATACGTATCCACAAGACATGACAGACTAATGTCTTGTTTTAAATTGTTAATCGCACTGCCATTGTTGCTGTGATATGAACCTGGCTACCTGAGTGCGATTTCCGGCCACAGCTCATATCAGTGGTGAGTGATATCTGAATCGGTCCTGAGGATACCCCCCCACACAACACTGCACAAACCCACACCGACCAGCAAGGTGAAGTATGGTCAAACAATTCCCATGACCGACACATGGGAAGGCCTTCATTCAGCAGTGGATTGACAGAGGGTTGTAAATTATAACATTTATGACATTTGTATTATCACCCACGTGAACCAAAATAGGTTTTACATTCTTATAAAGACGATATAAAACCTGCGGTTTCACTCTATTTACATGTTCAATTAATTATTAACTTTATTTGACAATTCCCTGAATATAAGCTGGTTACGAAGGAGTAAATGCACGTTTCTTGTGGCTTCGTGCTTAAACCAGCATCGAGATGTACCGCTAACGTGTTCAGACCCCTGACAAGTCGTGGAAATTCCCCATTCATATGGCAGAGGCAAAGCCATCCGTTGGACTGCCATTTCCGACGAAAAATGCTGGACAGCCCCCTTGTCAATCCACCGCTGGACAAATGGACTTCCTAATCCACGACCACCTCGCATGGCGCGATGCAACGATTCAAAGAGCAGCTGCAGAAGAACTCACTCAATGGCTCCATCTCCTCGGCCGCCACGTTCTATTCCTTGACAGGCTTCCGCTGCGAGCACGCACCCACTTCACACCGCGTCTCTGACAGCCACGTGCCCCCTGCACAAGTTTTACATTCCCTTCCCCTCGGGCTAAGTTCCCAGAATCTCTCTCCAGCAGCAACTTCCAGGAAATCTACAACCTGTACCAACATACACGCACACGCAGGAGAGTGTTTTCTTTTCCTGTGTGTCGGTGGTGAGATGTTAACTACTTCGCCTGGTATACAGGATGTCGTGGGTACGATCCCGGGCCTGACGCCTGCTATATATTTGAAGTATGCATGTTCTCCGTGGGTGTGGATTTTTCTCCGGGGTTTCCCTCTACATTTAGAAACGTGCGTTTACACTATTTTACTTCTATACATTTCCACATGAGCCACTTCACCGAGTTACCATTTGTGGTTATGTCACTTCTGAAAAAATAAACGATTTTAGTTTAGCGATGCTGTGTGTCTATTATCCATGCTATGCAAACCTGCTGTTGTAGCGCTCTCATTCGAGCTGTTACCTACCTGTGCACCCACATTTGATGAACTCGAGGCCAAGGGTCAATCGACGGCACCCTCGCAGCACCGCACGCAACGAGCCCAGTCGAATGCCAAAACACAAACACATGCGAGACGCAATAAATCCACGACCACGCTCGCGCGATACGCGGCCACCAGAAAAAAATTCCGCGCGGGGGGCGAGAGGGTGGAAGAGAGAGGGGGAGGGGGGCTCGCTCCTGACGTGCCAGACGCCTCTTGACACAATAAACACTGCCGCGGTTTTTCTGGGGGGTGGGGTGCGCAATGCAAAAACGACGACCACGACGACGGGGAGAAACCAACGCAGAGGTGTCAACAGTTCTGCACCACGTGGGTGCTCCGCCAGCAGCACTGCGAGGGATGCTCCGTGTTGGAGGTCACCGACGTTGAATGCCGACCGATGACCTCTGGCACAAGCGGCACAAAACAAGAGCGCAGTTCAACGGTTACACAACACTGGCGACGCGACCCACCGATTTGCTGAGGACCTAAGTGAATGTACAACACCGCCGGTCGAGAATGAGAGTACTCATGGGCAAGTTGGCAAATTACAAAAAATAAATATAAATGACCCCTGTATTGTATTAATGTAATCCTGTTGGTCAACTTTTTGGCCATCCCTCGACAACTGTTTCATCTCATCCGGCATGAACAAAAATAAAATATTCTGATCCCGAGTTTGAAGGCGGAGGGGGTCACCAGCCCCTCGCTCACGTCCAGAGGCCCCCGTGGCGGCTACGAGCCCTAAGAGAGGAAAGAGCCGTGGCTGGGAGATGTTAACTACCTCGCCTGGTATACAGGAAGCCGTGGGTTTGATGCCAACTCTGACGCTTAAACATGCGTTTATATATGAGAATAAGTTTTTTCCCCTTTTTTTCTGGCAACAATTTTTTTTACGAGGAATCGTGTCTGAATTTACCACAATACTTGTGGTCAGAATGCAAATATGATTCCTTGTAAAAGGTGTTTTTTTTTCCAGAAAAAGGGGAAAAAACCTTTTCTCTTATTTTGGTACTGGCAAAGGAGGTCCCATGATGTAGCTGCTCTCCCGAGCCCTCATTACTCTGATAGTGCATTGTCTTTGAGCTGTGTACGCCTTTTGGCGTCCTCTGGTCTAACACCGGTTTGAGACGAGGCTCAAAAGAAAGCTGTCTCTGGTGTGGACCAATCAGTTTCAAAGACAATGCATTTATCAGTGTTTTTTTTTGCATTCTGACCACAAGTATTGTGGTGAATGCATCAGGATTCCTTGTAAAAGGTGTTTTTGCTGCCAGAATAAAGGGGAAAAAAACTATTCTCATATTTTGGTACTGGCAAAGGAGGTTCCATGATGCGTTTAGATAATTTAGCTTATGTTGCTCGGCGCCGAGCGTTTTAGGTATTTTTGCCTGTGCTCAGTATGTGTGCTATGGACTCTTGCCTGAACGTCATCTATTATATATTTGTTTAACTTTAAGGCCACCACAGTGTTATTGACGAACGAGTTGAATGTTTTGTATATTTTCGCGAGCGAACGAAAAGTTTGTAGCCTTGTACGAATGTAAGTACGAGCCCTCGTACTATCGACACTGAATATACCAGGTGGGAGTGATGGCACAGTGGGTCTTGCGCTGCGCTATAAACTTATTGATGAAATAATTTCCAACCTACATTGGTCAGTATGGTGAAGTATGGCAAAGCCCCATGACCCACATACATGGGTTGGCAGAGGGCTGTATATAACTGTAAGCCGATGGTGTAACGGTTGGCACTGAATTTACAATCCAGTTCGATCTCTAGGTGCGGCAGGTGAAATCCTGGTCACGATTTTGAAATCCCCCCCCCCCCACTTCTGTTCACCCAGCAATATAAATCGGTACACCAGTGGATGGGCAGGTCACAAGTGGTGGTACGAAGTGAGGGTTCTCCCACCTCTTCCAAGTCATCTGGCCAGCATGGCAGAGTAGGTCAAATACCCTCCAGAGTAGCTGTCAAGAGCTCCCTTCCGTGAGAGGTCCATCCACTGGCAGTGGCGTGAGCGAGTGATTGCAGGTCTGTGACTTTACCTTCATCACAAAAGCTAATACAGTGAACTTACGGTGTGCTCCAACACCATTGCGTGAACACCCCAGTGGCAGCACAGCGCGCCCGTGCATGACAATATTCCACGAGAAAAGCACCGACGGAGAGGCTTTAAATATTTTAATTTATTCAAAGTGTGCACCGAACGCACCACAGAGAATTACAGCCGGGCGGTGGGCGCGCGAGGGGGCTTCCGGTCAGCCTGTGCGGATATAGCGCGTGCAGAACACGCAAACGGGAAACGGTAAAGCAGCAGAATAAAAGCCAGGATTTTCAGAGACATGCAGAGAGAGTTGAGAGAGACAAGAACCAACCACGTTGGGCATGGGCGAAACCCGAGTGGACGGAATTTAATTCGCCAACTGGAAACGCTGAAGAGCCCCTATGATGCCTGGGGGGATATGAATCAAAAAGTCAGATTTACATTTTACAAGTGGTACGCGAAAAAAACTATAGCAAAGGCAAGACATCCATCAACAAGAGCGTACATTTCTCTTCACGCACGTTTCTTTCCGCTCGACGTATGGAGTTGAGCCCATTAAAAAGTGGACATTTTTCAACGCTAAGATTTACTTTCACGCTGGATAATACAGCGCAATATCAGATGTACAATCATTTCCACCCCGATATCTTCATGAAGGGCCTTTCTTCAAGATCAATCCAAGTTTGATCAAAGCCACCACTGCTTTTAGTGCACATCCTCTCAACGCTGTCGTCACACGTGATGGTCGGGACACCACGCCAGGCTACTTCGCACTGCTGGTTCGGTGTTTAAAGCCAAACCGCGTGGACGGCTTTACCGGGGAAAGATAGCGATGCAAATTTTATTTCGGTACAGCATTGATAACATCCTGCTAATGAAACGATGTGCCAGCATTTTATATTTTTCCATAACCCCAACTTAGAAAAAACACCTAACATAGATTACAAAACAAAAACTCATTGGGGCTGTTTTATTGACTTACTTACGGGCATTAAAAGGCCGGATATCGAGTAATGAATTTTAAAGTTGTGCTACCGTTAATATCCAAATATTCAACAGTAGCGTTATAGTGCTCATGTTAGCAACTTAGCGCATGGTGCTCTGATAATAATCATCCATACGTCTGTCGTGGGCTCCATTGGACTCCTTTGTGCATTCAACCTGGTGACTGACCACACTCCGTCGCCGAGACTGCCCGTTGTTGTGCAAGCGCTGCGCTCGCGCGCCGCAGCGTCGGCACAGCGCGCGAATGTTTTCAATCGTCGGGGCAGACGACGCGCAGACGGTGGCACTGGCTGCTCAGAAGTTGATGGCCTTGCCGAAGGTGGCGGCCAGGTTCGCCTCCCGGAACGCCTCCGACACGGTCTGTGGAAAAGCAAGGAAGGGCGCGATCATAAGGGCAGTCAGCGCAAAAAGCAGCACGACAAATAAACAAAAAATTACTGCTGCATAGGTGTTTGCATTTATTTTTCTGCATAGGCTCTATGCAATGTGTTTTGCAGGGAATGATGTTCCCATTGGATATCTGTGAAAAAGAGCTTCATAGCATGTCGAATTCCTCTCGTCTAAATAAAGATTTGGTTTCTGTTGGGGATGTATCACGTTTCACTGCACGTGCTGGAAGTTTCTTCGGGAGGAATCCCCAATAAGTCCGTGGAGGAAAACCGTAACACATCATGCCAAACAACGCACGGTACAACCCAACAAGACATCGGAGATAAATATATTTTTTATGAATCTAAATGTCTCCCTTAAATGAGGGGCGTGGTGATCATTTCTGTCTGCTGCAACTCCTTAATCTGCGATGGGATGTCCACGTTTCTGGGCCAATTGGCACAGTGGTGAGAATGTATGGCTCAATATCAGAAGTTAAAATCCTGGCTCGAGAGTCAACTATCCCTTTCAGCTTTCCGAGGTCAATCAAATGTACGCAACTTTCTGGTAAGCCAACGACTGGAAAATGCAATTTTCTTACCACGAACTCAGGATATTTAATGCAAAATGACTGCCATCCAATACATGTGTGAGAAGCCAATGACTTTTGACCTCAATGTTGGGACACATTTTGATTCGTAACACAAATACACTGTTGGCTGCCAAACAAGTGTTGCACGACCTCACTATAGGTGGCGCACATTTTAGGGTATTTAGAGAATTTGGCTTCGGCTATAAATGTCCACATCGGAATAAGCCACTTCATTGAGCTACCATTTGTGATAGCCTTACCTGGTAAGATAAAAAATAATTGTATTTTAGTTTGTAATTACTCCAGAGGGATGCATGATTCAATCAGCAATGCTAATTTCCCCAATGTTGTTTGCAACATGACTTTTCTCAAATTTAATTTCAATATTAGGGTTATCGTCGCAGCAACGCTCTTGCGAACGATAGCAATGTCAGGAAGGCAATCTTAGAAGCGCACTTTTGTAATTACAAAAAAAACTGTCAAAATAATGGGGGATAAGAAGAAATCTTTTCGTCCGCATTCTGGGGTTACTGCAGACTTGTTCTGTGTCATTTTCCCATCAAAGACTAAAATCCTGTAATTAAGCAATAAATAAACTGTGATTTAAAGCTTTCGTGACTGCAGGGATTCATATTCTTGGCCAATTCTTTTATGCATCAGAAAACACATTTAAAGCAGAGAAAGCTACACGGTTCCTGCAAAAAAAGCTTTATAATGGGGTGGAGTGGTGGCGCAGCGGTTGATGCATTTGTTCTAGAAACCCAACACGGTGAGGTCGCTTGCAGGCCACGGGTCGAACATTAAGAGGCGAGCGCTATCTAACCTGGTTATTGGGCCCCCATGGTAAGGCCTTCATCCAGCAGTGGATTGACAAAAGGCTGTGTATTATTCTTATTATAATCTAAAAATCTCGGAGGAATTTTAGGAGGCTCAAAAGTGTCCTCCAGTGTGGAGAAATGCTATGAAGTGACATGCAACTGTAATATATGGAAGACATCTTCCTCTGCAAAGTCCTTTGCATTAATTTGATGAATAAAAAAGAAGTTCAAAGTTATGTCAATGGAAATGTTGCCTATTTTAGCAGTATTTGTTTATGAACCAAGACAAAACAGCTAGCGTTGGTGCTGGCCATCGAAAATATAAATGTCAGCAAAAAAAACTAACTTGACATGCAAATCTGGTATATATCTTGGGCGGCTGACCGGATTTTGAACTCAAAATCTTGCCAGTGATGACAAAACCCTGGCCCCTAGCATTATCACCATCCTCAAGACTTTCATTCAGGATTTATCTGCATTTGGATGTTTGGACAATTCCTTTTTAAAGGGTTTTTGTGCGTGGGAGGAAGCCAGACAACACAGAGAAACTCAACACATGCAAGTGGATAATGCTGAAAGGTCCGAATGGATGGGCTCATGAGCCCAAATTCTATGCCAGCATTACCTCTCCACATCACAGCCCACTGAACTTGGGAGGAGTTCCACAATCTGTTATCCACAAACCTTTCCTTCCAAAACAGTGGATTACAGATGTAATCTCGCGAGGATTTGTGAATCCAACACACAGCAAAACCTTGGATTGCGAGCATAATTCGTTCCGGAAACGTGTTTGTAATCCAAAGCACTCGTATATCAGTTGTGATCACGTGACGCTCGGCAGACAAAGCGTATACACGTACTACTCGTATTGCAAGACCTCGCTCGTTTATCAAGTAAAAATTTATTTAAAAAATTTGCTCGTCTTGCAAAACACTCGCAGACCAAGTTACTCGCAATCCAAGGTTTTACTGTATTTGGGAGTTCCACAATGTTTGTGATCCGCCAACCCTTGCCTGCGAGCACTGGATCACCACAGGGCGCGCACATTCACACCTGCCAACCAGGTAAACACCGCATTTCCGTATCGCAACGGGCGTTGCAATCCTCTGTCGGTGATCGCCAGTATCGCCAACCGGTGCAAGTGGTAGCGGCAGCGGCGTTAGCATCGCGTACACTTCCGCTGGGCACTGATTTATGCAGTTGGATACCTCCGCGCAAAGCGCTGGGGAGAGCGACGATTGTGGTGGTGGTGGTGGTAAAGGGGGCGAGGGCACTCACCGGGTGAGCATGGCAGACGCGCGCCACGTCCTCGCACGACGCGCCGTACTCCATCGCCAGCGCCGCCTCGTTGATCATCTCGCCGGCACCCTGTACGCACGCACAGTGGCACGAATCAGGAACTAAACGATGTACAAATGTATGTATCTTCTTGGTGAGAAATTTTTTATTTTATTATTTTATTATTTCCATTCTACGTGACTTTACCGAAAGAACCAAGAAGATGAATCCCTGCAGTCACGAAAGCTTTAAATCGAAATGTATGTATGTTGAACTTCACGTCTGCTGCTACCTACGTGCAGTGCTATGTTCAACTGTGCTTCTAAATTCCATTGCCACTTCGGTGACTCGTATTATGCTTGTACGAGGTGCGATATGAAGTTGAAAATGATTACGATGCTGACGATACTGATCCATTACGTACCCGTTGAAAATAAAATTAGAAAATATCTACGTGGTTATCATTTGCAAAAAAAATTGTTTTAAGTAGATTTAATTATACTCTACAAAACACAACCCTTAAATGTAATCAGTCAGAGCAGCCAGCACATTTATTTTAAATGCAAAGCCAAATGTGTGAAGTTGTGGTTGCTCTTGACCTGCTGTTAAAACGTTCATCCTTGAATGTGTTTTTATTACTTGAATGTTATTCAACAAATGTGAAAACAACTTTTTTTTTCCTGATGACGACCGCATGTGTTGCTATCGAAACGTCGTGGTTTCTGTTTTTAGATAAATATTTTTTATTACTGAAAGAACCAGAATAAGTCTACATTACAGACTGCAAGTACGCTCACTCAGTTTAATAACCATTGCTATAGTCTACATCATAGACTGCCAATACTCTCAGCAAGCTCAATAACCAGGCTAGTCTACATTATAGACTGCCAGTACACTCACCCAGCTTAATAACCAGGCTACAGTCTACATTATAGACTGCCAGTACACTCACCCAGCTTAATAACCATTGCTACAGTCTACATCATAGACTGCCAGTACACTCACTTAGCTTAATAACCAGGCTACAGTCTACATTATAGACTGCCAATACACTCACCGAGGTTAAGAACCAGGCTACAGTCTACATTATAGACTGCCAGTACTCACCCAGCTTAATAACCATTGCTACAGTCTACATTGCAGACTGCCAGTACACTCACCAAACTTAATAACCAGGCTACAGTCTACATTATAGACTACCAGTACACTCGCTTCGATTAAGAACCAGGCTATAATCTACATTAGTGTTTTTTTATTCACTTAATTTTTATTATTATTTTTCCATCTACGTGACTTTACCGAAAGAACCAAAGAATAAGAAAGTCAACAATTACAACATAGAAAAGCACGAAGGGTCTCGTGCAGTTATATTTTGCATTATATGAACAACGTTCAGTATGCTTAAAAAATACCCCCCATGACCAGCACAGTATGGGAGGGCCTTCATCCAGCAGTGGATTGAATGTTGAAAGCGATTAAAACGAATGATGCACAGACCCCTACAAATTGGACTCTTAGAATCACAGAATTCGCCCTCTCCACTTAACAGGGCGGTAAGGGGCTATTGTCTTCCACACAAACTCGACAGAAACATTTGTTTTGACGCTAAAGGCGTTTGTTTCGAGATGCACACAATGTTAAGTGTAGACCAAAGCACGGGAGTGGTGGCGCATGCCTTTAATCCACGCCGTGATTAACTGCGAGTGACTGTGTGCGTGACTGCACGAGTGACAGTGTCGTTGACGGTGACTGAGTGAGATTGTGAGTTGACTGCGCGGACGGCTGAGTGACAGCGAGCGATCGTGTGGGTGACCGTGCGAGTGACTGGACGGGTTATTTGTGCCAGTGAAGGTGCGAGAACGACTTGTGTGGGTCACTGCACGGGTGACTGCATGCGTGGCTGTGCGAGTGACGGTCTGAGTGACTGCGTGATGCCTACAGATCCTAGGATGTGCGCTCCCAGCATGCGGTCCGTCTCCTTGTGCGCCAGAATCTTGACCAGGCCGTCCGTGTCGGCGTTGGTCTTGGCTCGGCTGTTTGCGGCGAAAGGGAATTTGCCGATCTTGTACGGCACTCCCTGCCCACGGACAGACAGGCAGAAACACACAGGGGCAATTATATCGGACGTTGAAAACGTACCCATCGTGCATACTATGCCAAACGGCATGCTTCTACACACGGGTGACAGACCTTGACTTGCAAGTCCCATTCACTCAGCCCATTGTACAGGAGACACGTTTTTTAAAATAAAAATTGTAGACCCGCACACTGCTCAACTTGCATGGCAATCGACATCCAGGTAGTGTGAACATTAGAGTGTTGGTCTTTGAGAATACAGTTGCAAAGTGGATATACACTTTTCCAGAATATACAAAATCAATTTTATTTAAAGTTTACGTGTATAATCTCAAAAACCACGGAGGTAAAAACGTGCAATTGCGTTTGTCACTTTGTGGTGCCCGTGGCTGTTGTTTCCCAAAAGGTTCACAGCAGAGGATGGTGAGCGAGTTAGTTCAAGGCAGCCTGAATGAGAATAGGGACACAGTCTGTGCAGGAAGAG
Source organism: Entosphenus tridentatus (assembly GCA_014621495.2). Taxonomy (NCBI): domain Eukaryota; kingdom Metazoa; phylum Chordata; class Hyperoartia; order Petromyzontiformes; family Petromyzontidae; genus Entosphenus; species Entosphenus tridentatus. The sequence goes on from CM025655.2 coordinate 7,802,077, forward strand.
ATATACATAATTCTTCTTTTTCTTCTCTCATAGAAGCAGAGGGAAAAAAGCGCTACCACAGAACGTTTATGTAGAATGCGACCGTTAAGGATGCTAACACTGACCGATGAAAATAATGTTTTTTACGCCGACAACATACGCAAAGAATTGTGTGCCGAAAAATAAGTTGCGATTTATAAAAAGAAATGTCATGCAAATAATCAGCTGTTACATTTTTGCCAGTGGAGCGAACAAAACTGTACGGACAAAACGTAACTAATCGTGAGAATTCAGCACCAGGGTTGGGAGGGGAGGTCAATTGTTACATAACTATAGTATAAACACAGTTATCCTTATCAAAGGATCAAAATAATGGTAACGTATTAGAGAGAGAAGGAAGAATGAAGACTGCAATACATTTTACAAATTAACAGAATGAGCTTGTGCCAACACAGTCCCATAACGATGCTACGGAGAGCATGCAGATAGCGGTGGAAGTGAACAAAACTATTTCTTTTACTTTGCCACGTAAGGCGCACTGAGCTATATAGCTCTTGTCAAAAGCGACCTGGCCACAAATGATAGCTCAACGGAATGTATAGCAACCACAGTCGAAACGCGTGATGTTGATTCTAACTGTGGGGGGAACAACCGGAGGTCCCGGAGAAAAATCCACGCAACCACGGGGGGGAGAGAGAGAGAGAACAAGCAAACTCCAAATATACACCAGGCGTCAGGGTCAGGATCAAGCCCACGACCTCCATGTACACCGGGCGAGGTAGTTAACATCTCCCAGCCACGGCTCCCTACCTCCTCCTTGAGCTGCTCCTCAGTCTTGCCAATCCACGCCACCTCGGGGTGCGTGTAAATGACGGAGGGCACGCAGTTGTAGTCGATGTGCACCGCGCCGCCAGCCATGCCCTCCACGCAGATGATGCCCTCGTCCTCTGCCTTGTGCGCCAACATGGGCCCGGCCACCACGTCGCCGATCGCGTAGATGCTGCGGTAGCGCGTCCACAAAAAAAGGACACGAGGTTTCATCTTCTTGGTTCTTTCGGCAAAGTCACGTAGAATGGAAATAATAAAATAATAAAAATAAAACACAATAAAGGAATTCTTATTTTATTATTTCCATTCTACGTGACTTTACCGAAAGAACCAAGAAGATGAATCCCTGCAGTCACGAAAGCTTTAAATCGACACGAGGTTTGTAAAATTATTAGGCTCTCAGTTAATCCGGGGCTATAGTATGTATGTATGTTGAACTCCTATGCCAATGTACAGAGCCAGCCATGCTAATCTGAAGGGGGTGGGGGCACAGATGAAAAAACTAAATCGTGCAGAATGCAAAACAAATGAACATTAGGCTATAAAACGTATATAACGTTTCTGCGATGTGCTTATCGAGTTGCACCACGTGTGGTAAAATAAGAACACGTGGCAACACACAAGACGCGAAGGGGGAGCTTCAGTTTCATCATGGCCAAAAACTTCGGACATCGTGCCAAACAACGGCAAGCACAACCCGAAAACACACAACGGAGAACTACACGGCACAAACGCAATACAACTTGGGTCGTATTTATTGTTCACTTACGCAGAATGGAGTGAAGATGTACAATGTCTTTTGTCTGATTTTAAGTCATCGGTTTACTAGCTGACACGTTTGTGGTCACGTGGGCATCGAGGAGCAGACAAGATTGAAACCGACGTGCATGTTAAGATGTTTAATTTTTTTATTATCCATAACGGTTCATCTTTGTCATTTTTATTGTCCCCTGTGCCTTATGGCCCATTGGGGAATGACCGTTTCCTTCGCCTCTAACGCCTCGCAGTGCTCTTTCCACTTCTCACCGTCCACCGCTGCGTCCTTCGACCGAGACGGTTAATCTGCAACGTAGAATATCCGCCCACGCATAGCCGAGGTTTACCCGTACTTGGTGTTGTGGAAAAATGACCAAGAGAGAGAGAGAGAGGAGGGCGGCGGCTGCTCACTTGGGGATGCTCGTCTGGAAGCGGTTGTTGATGGGAACACGGCCTCGGTTGTCCAGAGCGATGCCAAGCTCCTCCAGGCCCAGGCCAGCCGTGAACGGCCGGCGCCCAACGCACACCAGCAGGACGTCACACGTCAGCGTGTCGGCCGCACCGCCCTTCGCCGGCTCTGTCCTGCGTGCCACCACGAGACGGTGGAGGTGAGGGACAGCAAGAGGTGCGTACGTACGTACGTTTAATTTCTTTCACACTGTGCGTAGACAAACGCGCAAAATGGGGTGTGCGCGGTAAGGACAACAAACTAAAACACAAAAAGCAGACGTAGGTCATTGGCAGCTGACACAAGCACCTGAGCACACAATATGAAGCATGCCTGATTTTAAGAAAAAAACATTCGTTTATAGGGGATGCCCCGAAGAAAAGAATACCGTAGTTGAACAGAAATACTTTTAATTACATTTAAAAGTGGGTGGAGCAGTGGCAGCAGTGGTTAGCATACTACGCTATGATGGGAACAGAATTTGATTCTCGACCACGGCTAATATCGGTGGTGAGTGATGTCTGAACCAATCCTGGGCCACCTTTAACCAAGCCATTCTGACCAGTGTGGTGATGTATGGCCAAACAAAACCCCCATGAGCAATACAGCATGGGAGGGCCTTCATCCAGCAGTGTATTTACAAAGGGCTGTACACATTACTCTGGTTTATTATTACATGTGCTTTGACTATTGCCTCGGTCATTCCTTCACGCATCATCCGTCTCTTTGGTTGCCATCCAATGTAATGGGAGCAACAGGTGACTTGGGCCGCCACGTCCCCAAACAAAATGTACAAGTTAAAGATAACAGCTGGTGTCAAAATCCATTGGAAGTGTAATCATGCAAGACAAGGACGTGTACAGACATTTTCTCTATCTACAGCTGGATAGAAGACCACCCCGTGCCATCTCAGTCACGTCGGTTGTTTTTAGCATACTTCACCGTGCCGGTCAATGTGGGTTCATGAAGGTTCAGACATCACGCGCTCGTTTCCCGCACGACCGCTCCCCAAATGCAGAAACACGCGCGGCCCCGCGCTGGAGGAACATTGGGAGGCAGCGGCCACTCACTGAACGTCGATCTTGCCGTCGGCGCGCTGTGACGCCGCCATCACCTTGGTCGCCAGCTTGAACTTCATGCCCTGCTTCTGCAGGATGCGCTGGAAGTTCTTGGAGATCTCCATGTCAATGCCGGCGCCACCCACATGACCCAAGAACTCCACGGCTGTCACCTCCGCGCCCAGCCGCTGCCACACTGAACCCTGAATAAGGAAAGTGAGAAAATCACCAGTGGACGGTGTTCTTAAAATATGAGTTTTTCTATATACAGCAAAACCTTGGATTGCGAGCATAATTCGTTCTGGAAACGTGTTTGTAATCCAAAGCACTCGTATATCAAAGCACTTGCATATCAGTTGTGATCACGTGACGCTCGGCAGACAAAGCGTATACACGTACTACTCATATTGCAAGACCTCGCTCGTTTATCAAATTAATATTTAGTTAAAAAATTTGCTCGTCTTGCAAAACAAAAAATCCTTTCAGATTTCCCAGAGCGGTACAAGTTCTTTATTAGATAATAACCCATGGAATGGGATATCAAATAACCACTTCTGAAATACTTTAAAGACTTGTATCCATACACCCCAGAAAATGGACGGTAAAATTCTTATTTTTGTCAACTCTGTAGAGAATGGGCTAAGACCGTCAGTCAACTCAGTCAACTCGCTACACTGGGGAATCCAGTTTACTCACAGGTGGCTGAAACCCAAATATGAACCCAGCATTCTGGCCTCCCCAGTTCAGTGCCCTGACTCCTAAGCCACCCGCACCTCCGATTAGCACGGTTGGCTAGGTACAGTGCGCACAAGATGTTCAACATACATACAAACACCCGGTCACCCCCCCAAAAAACCCATCATGTTATCTCAAACGTGTCATCGAACACAAAAAGCACAACATCACATTTCGAGGCGCTTTCTTGTGGTGGCAATCATGCAGCGCAAATGGCTTTAAAGAAAAATCAGCGTCAGAAGTGAGGTAGCTCGTGGTGAAAGAGCGGCGGTGAAGGAAGAGAGAGAGAGAGAGGAGAGAAGACGAAATTACCAGTTCCACGCCGATGACGCCAGCTCCGATCACCACCAGCTTCTCCGGTACCTGCTTGAGCGAGAGGGCGCCCGTGGACGACACCACCGTCTCCTCGTCGACCTGCAGGGAACACAGCACGGCGGACTCACAGAGGATCCCGCGCGCATCGCACCAACCCGGCGCACGCAACGTCTCTTTCACTTCACACCTGCGTTAGCGTTCTGGCGGTGGCTTATGGACGTGGTCCAGTGCTTTGGAAGCAAGGGTTGGTGGATCACACAGGTTGTGAATCTCCAAAAAACCCACTCAACCGCGAAGTGGCTAGATTGAAAACTCATTTCTTTACAACTGCTTTTTGTGTTTGGTTTGTTGTCCTTCCCCGACACCTCCGATTCACACTGCTGGGGTACGTACGGTGGGAAATAAGTTCAACATAATACAGTAATTGATGCTTGAATCTGTATACACAGAGCTCCTGAAAAACAATCTTTAGACTGATTGAGGCTTTCTAGGGTAAAGGCGCATCACTGTAACCACATCAAACTGCCATTTAAACACTGATTCTCAGCAGTGTTTTGATGCCAGAGTCCTGATCCAAAACACTGCTTTCAATTGAAATTGTTTGACTGCGTGTATGCATGTGAATGGAAGTGTGCATGCATGCGTGTGTGTGTGTGTGTTTTCAACTCCGCCAAAGAATATGCTGGAAGGAGTGGCTATACAATTACTCCAGTGACCAATGGTACAAATAGTGACGTCACAGCACAACGAAAATAAATAAATAACGCGTTCGGAATTGACACGGCAAACGAGGGCAGAGTGGACTGGAGTGAACGGCCCGGGGTGCAGCGAGTGCAAACGCTACTCACGGCTCCTGCCTTCGGTGGCTATTGCTGCTTTGCTCTTTAAACCAAACTCAACACACCAACTGGTTTACGTACAGACACAAGCGCTGACTGCTACACGTACAAATCGTATTCGTCAGCCACAGCTGGATCACTTCCCACGTCATGTATGCCACGGGGGTTATTTCACCATACTTGAGCGCATTGGTAAAGTCCAGGTTATTGAAGGCGCCCTATCTCCTTAAGACTGTGGAAGCTAAGCAAGCCTAAGTCTGGGCGATCACCAAGCACAAACGGGTTGTCAGAGGGATTGTGGGCTACTTGGCGGGCAGCAGAGGGCAAAATACACTATTGTACTGCACTCCTCTATGCTCCCCGCCTTCACCAACCCATGAGGAGCAGTTACCTCGATGCCTTGGAAGGGCGTGACCTCGGAGCCCGTGGCGATGAGGATGTTCTTGGTGTTGATGACCTGCTGGCTGCCGTCAGCGCAAGCGGCCGTCACCTGGTTCTTCCCCGTTACTTTCCCGTGCCCTTTAACGTGCGTCACCTGCGCGTCCCGGTAGGGAGAGAGAGGGTTGAACCGCAGTGCGTGGGAGAGGGTCAGCAACAGGCAGCTCATGCTTATAGTGAACGACTTGGGACATACATGCTCTTTCAAGAGTGGTAGATAGGCATGTACAGATGGATACATTAATCTGTTGCATTTTTTTTACAGACAATGTTACATGCATCGAGTTAGGTGCAAGAGTCAATTTGCGAAAATGCGTCCAAATTATGCGCAGAGGTTAATGTTTGGCTAATTGGACAAATTAAAGGGACAATATACTAGATTAAAATGTTTGCATTTGGTAAACATTGCAGCAACTTCTCTATTAAAAAAACTACTGACATTTCAGTTCGGCTGAACTGTGCAACATGTCAATAATTAGATTTCAGTTGCCATGGTGCAATATCTGCTACAGACACAATATAAATGAGCCAGACACCGAATCAAGATCATGAATGACGACAATTCATCGAATCGTACAGGAAAGGTGAATCATGTTCTGCCTAGCAGAAGGCAGGTGTTCCTTTCCCTATGAAAGTTGTAGTGCCCAATAGCAAGCACACCTTGATCAAACGCATCGAATCTCAAACTTGTGATTGTTATATTATGTGGAGCAAGCCGGCGAAATCTGTATAATCCATTTCGACTGCTCGTTTTTTTTTCGTCCACAAATTTTACAGATCTTTGATGTTGACCCCTTTATAGCTATTGCCTCATGCTGATTTAGTGTCCATACAATTTCATTCCATCACAGGGACATTTGGTACTGCTCAGGATTCAGGGCCAAATGTAACCACGATGCAATGACATAGATTTGCAAGAAATTCAATGGGCTCACAACCATAAAAGTGACAAGGGCTGCTCGCATGCCACATGTCATCAGTGGATGGAGGCTGCATTTTAACCATGGCCTGAACCTTAGTCCCAGACATGCGCTGACCACTGAGCCACCACTTTTACAAGTCGTTAAGAGACAGAAACCATTACTAAAAATGTACGGTCAAAATCAGTGCCATTAACAGGCACACGCATTAATTACCAACAATTACTTAACGTGAAACACGACAACTTTTTCTGGCTGGATCGTCAAAGAAAGTGCGGTGGCATCCTCATATTGACCAGCATCAATATTCCGTGCTCCACAATACACTTGCTGTCGGTATAAGATACCTTGGAAGCCCTCTTCCCAAAAGTCAACATTCCTAGTGACAAATCACTCGTGCTTATGTGCTGTTACCATCCTCCAAAGTGCTGGAAACAACTGCATTAGCTTTCGTCCTTACCCATATATCGCTAGTTCAACTTTCATGTGCAATTTTGAGGGATTGTGTAATGTCTTGGTGTGGTCTGAGACAGTTTTTGTTGTTGTTTGGCTGCCTTGCCCAAGTTGACCATTGGTGTACTTAAGCAATATAGAACATATATACCAAATCGTGACTGCAGGGATTCATATTCTTGGTTCTTTCGGTAAAGTCACGTAGAAGGGAAAAAAGCAATAAAATAATAAAAATAAAACAATAAAATTCTCACGACGTTTCGATTGCAACACGAGCAATCATCAACAAGAAATGGATTTCTGTGGCTTTCACACCTGATGATTGCTTGCATGAGGCAATAGCTATAAAGGGGTCAACATCAAAGATCTGTAAAATTTATTATTTTATTGTTTTTTCCCCTTCTACGTGACTTTACCGAAAGAACCAAGAACACAAATACTCTTTGGTTCTTTCGGTAAAGTCACGTAGGTATAAAATTAAATCAATTAAACCACGACGTTTCGGGCGCAACACGAGCGTCCGTCATCAGTTGGGACAACCACAGCAAGAAACGATTGTGGGCAAAAGGGCTGCTTGTAACAAGAGGCTGTATAGGTAAGAGAGGGGAGAGGAGCCAGGGAGTAGAGATAGAGAGGGTGGGGGGTGGGGGGGTGTTGGGTAGGGAGAGTGGAGAGCTGCAAGCTCCAACACGAGCACGACAAGATGCCGGAGGCTGGGACGTGAGCGGGGCTGTGGGTAGGAGGCTGAAGAAACTGGAGATGCGGATATGAAGGCAAACTATAAACTTTATCTATTTTACTTATGTACAGGTAGTCCCCGACGATGGTCCGACTTACGATATTTCGATCTTACGATGGCGATAGCGATACGACAAAATTGTAAATTGTTTTACATTTCGCGCGGCAGGCAAACGCAGCAGCGTAACGAGGTACGATGCTGTACGTTGGGACGCTGCCGGGATGTACTGTACGCATATAGTTTATACAGTACGGTACCGCAAATTGCTCTGTTTTGCTCAATTATCACCATTCTTTAAGACTTCTGGGTAGGCGATGCCATTTTCGACTTACGATATTTTCGACTTACGATGGGGTCGTCGTAACGCATCTCCATCGTAAGTCGGGGACTACCTGTAATTTAGTGATTTGCTTACCTTTTCTACACTTTGCACTCCTATCGTTGATGGTGTTTTTTTATTGTTGTAACACTCTGACCCGCCCCTACCGGACATCTGTGAAAAAGAGCTTCATAGCTCATCGGATTTCTCCAGGATAACTAAAGATTGTGATTCTGCTTCAGAGAGCAAGAATGATAATTATTCACTATTTGTGCCGGTTGTTACCGTGTTGCTGCACCACATTGCCATACGGAACTTGTGCTGCACTCTTGCTGCTGGATTGTTTTTTTCACGTTTTTGTGCAGTGGCCAGGCTTCTAATGTGTAACCTGGTCCCCATTGAAAATGTGCATTCATTGCCCAAAGTGTTTTACCTGTGCACAAACAAACCAAACTGACATGCCATTGCAGTTGGGCGAATTTCACACCTGAATTTAAAACGTGCTTCGTCAGGTTTTTCTCCTTCATAAGGCGCGCTGCCTCATCAAACATTACCAAGTACTTAGTTTTGCCAAATGGAAGTTGATCAACTTATGCAACAGCAATACATACAATTTAGATTCATGTCAGTCTTGGCAGCTACCACAGCAAATTCCCATCACGTGTTTTTATTTCTGGAGACCACAAGGCTGCTCCACCCTCCACCAGCACCTAACCTTGTGAGCAAGAATGTTTGGGATTCAGTGTATATATTATTTTAAAAATACGTTAAAAAAATAATAAATCATGTCTAAGTAATTCTAGTTATCTGCTCCTACTTTGCAAAAATTTCATGAATAGTAACTGGTTCCCACCCAGCTTAAGGCAATGATAATTATTATTAGCCATTTGCTTAGATATGGAAAATATATTTTGAACCTAGCGGCAAGCTAATCTTCAGTTTAAAGTGTTAAGCAATGCTAATGAGGAGGACAGACTTATTTGGCGTATAGCAGGACTCTATCTCAGGATTACCATAAACGATTCTCGTCTCAAACTACAGCACTTGGCCAGCCATAAAGACCTTGTTTTGCTTGAAGAGGTGGGCGATGCCTCCTGTCAGAGCCTTAACCGCACCGCTCTTCTGTTCCATCATCTTCTCCAGGTTCAGCTTTAGTCCCTCAACTGCAGACACAAATCAGTGACGCTCACCACCAACGCCTCAAGCGAGAGCGTATCTTTACACACACACACACAATGCATTTCAAACAATTACCTGTGCGCTTACAATACAATTAAGTGACACGTTTACATCCGAAAAGCAAAAGACAGAAATTCAACCAACAGCAAGTGCAGGTCAAGGTGTGTTGCACGAGTGGGAGTTGTCGCTTTATTCTTGGTGAGACTCACTTTCAATGCCTCTGCTTGCAAAGTCCTTGCTATGAGCCATGTGGTAGAAATACGAGTTATTCAGCAGTGCCTGGAATTACACAAATAGAGTAAAACCTTTGGAATGAACACATAGCTTTTTGTCAAGTAGATTTTAGCTTTGTTACATTTAATGTATTAAGATATTCTGATGTAATCCAAATGACTTGATGTAACCCAGGTTGGGCCTTACAAAAGAGGTAATGTAATGTACATCTCAACATTCCTAGATTTCATCTGCTGGTTATATAAAGGATACTATTATATGGACCTGCTGCATAACCAATCATATGTTAATACTGCATTAGTTCCTACCGTGAAGGGGTCTTTGATTACATTTCTTGCAAATTTCTTCGAGTCTGACCAACCATGCACAACAATGAATAGATGTCTCGATCGTGCATTACTTTTTACAGCTGATATCAATAATCATGGATAATTAATTGGTGCAGTTGCTCATCTAGTGGACAAAGTATACTCAAGTTATCAATATTTTAAGCTAAATTATCCTTTGATTTGGAATTCATGAGCTAGTACGAACAAGATGGCAGAGACAGAACATATTAGACACTACTACTAACAAGATCATCAGAATTGGTGAGATAGAGACATAACATCAGACAGGACACACAAGCTACAGAGTACAGATGATACAGAACAAACCAAACAGTACACATGAGACAAAGGAAAAACAAGACAATGGTACAAATGAAAGAGCACAAATGAGATATATGAGATTAGACAGAGACTACATATAAGATTGACAGTACAGAATAAACCAACAAGACGGTACAAGACCCAATATGCTTCAATTAAACTGTGGTATTTTAGCGACTTGCACGAGGTGCAGTGAATTTTCACATGCCAAGTATCCAGTGTGTGAGCGCTGTGTAGCAACGCCCTCTAGAGGACACACACCTCGCTTACAAGGACCACCAATTTGCACATCCCAACAAAGCACACAAACAAAACACGACCACCTTCTAAATCAGCGCCACTCACTCCAGTCCTCATGAGCGACACTGGGAGAACTTCCCGTGATTACCAGCCGTCGGGTGCATGCACTGCGCTGTCGCGTAATTTGCATATGAACATCAAAGATTTTGTAATCACAAAAAGGCGGCTTGTAGGGGATGAGGGGGGGGTTAGCGAATGAATAAATACGCAGAATGTTTCAAACCTTGGAAGGTATGCATCCCACATTGAGACAGGTTCCACCCAACGTTTCATTCTTTTCAACGCAGATGACCTGAAAACGCCACACACACAGACACGTGAGTACTCGCACAATGCAAACTATTTTCATCTCGACAATGCCAGGCAACAAAACAAATTTAATGTGTTTTTCACCGTTGGAAATGTTAGTACATTCAACATGAAATTTAATACGTTTATATGATATGTGTTAATGGCATAACATAAATGTGACCAAATTACATGATGACGAAGTTAATACTTAAAAGGGATAAAAACAAATTGGATGAACTTTAGCAACACATCAAAGTATATCACCACCTTGAAGCCAAGCTGTGCAGCCTTGATTGCAGCCACATACCCTCCAGGCCCAGATCCAATGACAGTCACATCTGCATCCACTGAACATAAAGTAGGAGTTTAAAATGTAGATTTAAAGCTTTCGTGACTGCAGGGATTCATATTCTTGGTTCTTTCGGTAAAGTCACGTAGAAGGGAAATAATACAAATCAAACAATACAATTCTCACGTCAGGTGTGATGATGATTGCTTGTGTTGCAATCGAAACGTCGTGATAATTTTATTGTTGTATTTTTATTATTTTATTATGTCCCTTCTACGTGACTTTACCGAAAGAACCAAGAATATAAAGTAGGAGTGTTTAAAGTTGATGTTGCATTTGCAATGTTCCTGTAATATGCCACCGCAAAAGATAATAATCCTCAAAAAATCCTAAAAGGACCCATGAGGTCGTATCACACCAGGCAGTCCTGAGCTCCGACTCCCCAATCCAATCACACATCAAAGAGAGGATGGCTTTCCCCGTCTTCCACATCCTCCACGGACACGCCCCTTGCTGTGACCTCTCTCCCCCCTTTCATCTCACTCTGTTAACCTTCGAGTGCCCACTGCTCCAGCAACCAAGGCCGACTGTCAAACACCCAGTCGGCGTCCACTCAATGTCAGGTCGTGCCTTCTCCATTGCTGGCCGTTGTCTGGAAATCCCTTCCTCTGGCTGTCTGCATGTCTCAACTTCATCCCCCTGGCCAAGGCCAGGTTAAGACATGTTTTCTCTCTGCCCATGACTGACCATTTCCATCTATCCAAAACGCTTAATACAGATCTATGACCGCTACACTGTCATACCCCTCAATTCCCCTTTTCATCTCTCCTGTTCTCCATGATGCTGCACTGCCCTCTGCTGCCCACCACAAGGCCTCGAAGTTAATTTTGAGGACATGCAAGTGCCACTGGGCTACATGGCAAATGCATGTCCTGACAGAGAACGTTTAATCTTTCCCTGTCGGAAAAATACTTTTTTCCGCATGAGTATTAGCAAATATCCACATATAATTGAATGTGCGTTCACAAGAACCAGTTGCTCCATCCCGTTACCCTATGTGCCTATAGTTTACTTAAAAGTGTCATTCGATGAAACAGGTTCTGATAACAGCACTGTCACTTACCTTGAGCTCTAAATCCAAGTAAATTTTAAGCATGCTTATTCAGCGATACACTGTATACACATATATAATTATTTATGAAGCACCACGTAGGTCTTAAAATAGCAAGGCAGCCTGCACTATGCATGCACAATGGAATGCATTCCAACCAAAACTGGTTCTACGAGGGCTTCATATTTAAGTTAAAATTGGTTTGAAGTGCTAACCTGCACAACGGGTTTAGTTGATAGCACAGTCAGCTACAGTATATTTGTATCATATGCAGCTATTGTGTAGATACATCTGCATGATCAGAAAACGAATGCTTAACGTTCCATTTGAATGCTTTTGAAATAAAACATCTAGCAAACGAGGTCCAACGTTCGAATTGACCTATGACTTAACGATTTCACTTGTTGACATGAGTGCAGCTTAACAGCTCAACCAATTTCAATAGCCCAATTTTCGTATGCAGCCTCATTTCGAAATCACAACTAAAAATTAACCCGTAAAAACAAAGTTTTTCACTATAAATCCTTTATATGCGTGGCGGCTAGTCCTCTCGTCCTCTGGCTTGAGATGGCTGCCACCTATGGGTCAGATGATTGCCTGCCACCATTAAGCAATTGGTAATTAAATATAAAAAATGTTTGCCTAAAAAGTGTAAAATTTTGGGAAAAAATTTTCACGAAAATAAATTGTCACGCACAACGAGTCTGTGTGCAAAATGTCAGCTCAATTGGATCACGGGAAGTGGGTTAAAAAACGACCGAAAGATTTGCACGGTCGTAAGCGCGCAAGTAAGCAAGCAAGTGAACTTAATATAAAGGATTTAAAAAAGCGTGTGCCATTGGGGAGGGGTGTGTGCAACAGCAGAGGGGGCTATTGAGTGTTCACGGGCTTCCCAATATATTGCATACATTGGTGAATTTATAACTGGTGAGTAATAGCATGTGAATGGTGAACGTCTGGCAAGGGTTTAGGTGTGCTGTGTCATGTGATCACATGTATCATGTGTGATGTGTCATGTGATCACATGTATCATGCGTGATGTGGCATGTCACTCCATCCGTAGGACGGGCTAGCCTCTAGTATGAAAATATACATGTGTAAAAAACAAGCTTTTTAATGCACACACCGCACTCAAAAGTAGAACATTTATTCTTGTTTTTTTATTACCGAATAGTTGTTGTGTACTTGTTGTGTGTACTTGTTGTGTATTAAGCGTCAAAGATTCCAAAGAATATAAACAGACAACACGGCAAGTTCGATGAAGGTGTGTTAAAAAAAGTGTGTAATAATCAGCACTCACGTGGAGCTTTATCCGAGTAGGTCCGTAGCACAACGGCATTCACTGCATGAGCATTGCTGGGTACCCTAAACAGTTTGCTACCCTGTAAAACACACGCACAACAACAATAACACCATTTGGATCATACACATAGCATCCCAAGCAGAATAAAGCTCCTGAATGACAAGCAAATATATTGGCATTGTCTGGTAATGTATTCAAGTTTAACACGTCGGCTTTCGCGACCAATATCATCCATAATACAGGTTTTTTTTTGGGGGTTAGATTGTGTAAATTAAAATGTGTCGTTAAACCCGCCACCACCCGACACAGCCAATTAGTAAGGTTTGTCACGGAAACAGAACGTGCCAATTGGTTACTAGTACAGCACACCGGTGTGTTGGAGAGCAAATCCACAACATTTACAATCTGAGTACGACATTTCGCTGGTAGTTACAACTAGCATCACACTGCAATGTGTTCGCAGTTAAATGCACACAAATCTACAGCGTCGGCATGCGTTTCATTCTGTATAAATGTCATTAATGACGTTTACAGAATGCAAACGGCGTCATGGTATTCTAATCAACCACAAGGTCCAACGCCTGGTGAAGTGGCTGAACAGGCAGTCTGCAAGCGACACGTTTCAGTGTTAACAAAGTCAACTGGCTGGTCGCTTGTGGTGGTGGGTAGAGAGTGAATATACGAATGATAAAAGCCCCATCACGAGTAGCGTGCAAGGGTTGAGATTAAATGCATTTGAGACTTTCACAACACATCAATCACCATTCTCGAAGCACGTGTCCACACTTTTTTGTTCATGTAAACGTTACCAAGAAGACTCACTGAGCCTCAAGACAGCTTTCAACAGGCAACCTACTTGAAATGCGTTGCAAATTCCTGTTTTGTATTGTACGTTATTTAGTTTAATTATTTGTGCTTATTTTTGTTCCCCGTATTGCATGTATCTGTGGTGCGTAGAGAGACACTTTATTTCAGTTTGACGCTATTCAAAGTGTAGTCCAAATAATGCGCGTAATCTACTGATCACGGCGCTCGACTCAAAAGTGAAAGGTCGTGAACTTGGTTCACTTTGACCCATCATCCGACCGGGGTCGATAACGTGAGTACCACTTTTCCGACTCTTCCCAACGGACAGTCTTGCCACCCACCATTGCAATGTGCAATTTACACCGCTGCCTCAAGGCTGTAAATAGACTTTAGCGCCGCCTCATGGTCGTTGTAGCTCAAAACAACGTACGACTTTGAAGCTATTATAATTTAGCCGGGGGGTGACGGCGGACGCCTGCAATGCAGCACTTTGGATGCAAAGGTGGATGATGTATCAGAAATGGATCGGAGAGATTTGCAAAACTCCCAAAACCACTCGACTACGAGGTGGCCTGATGGCAATACTGTACAGCAAGTGAGCTGGGGAACAACTCCTGATCCACCACTGGTGAACGATCAGAGAGACCCCCAACAACAACTCGCTCGACTCAAAAACATACACGTCTAACCCAAAAGCCCTTGAGCAATATCATGGCCAGAGCTAAATGGGAGGCCACAATCATCGGCGTCTTTGAGAAAGGGCGTGGCACATGGCACATTGGAATCTAAGGATGAAATGCGCCTCACAGATATGAATTACTATTCGAGATGCGCACAACCTGACCAAGATCGTGTCCGACCTTGTCAGTGCTTGGTATTTGGATGGGCGGGGACTGCCTGGGGCTGCGCGGTGGACAGATTCCAGCACATCAATGGATTCCGGAATCTGTTCGGAGCTCGGATGCAATCCCAGCTTGTGTGTGGGGAGTTTTCTTTTGATTCTCCAATTTCCTCCCGCAAGATGCCAAACACTCATCAAATGTAAATGACCAAGCACACCAACCTAGCAGGGACCCTCCTGCAAAATATATTTTGGACTGGATAGCGCTTTCCTTGGTAAATAAAGTGCAATTCTAAGTGAATTGACACATGCCAACAGTCCCATTAGTGACACACTGGTGGATACGCCACATTAACATCAACATAATTATCCATACAGGTTTTTTTGAGGTTAGATCACGTAAAAATATAAATGTGTCGCTAAACCCGCCACCACCCAACGCAGCCAATTAGTAAGGTTTGTCACGTAAACAGAACGTGCCAATTTGTTACGAATACAGCACACCGGCGTGCTGGAGAGCCAAGCCACAACATTTACAATCCGAGTACGACGTTTCGCCAGTAATCAAAACTTGCTTCATCAGGCCAAATCAACATAATTATACTGCTGCAAACTTAGCGATGGCATTTGCCAACTCTTAACCCTTGTCATCAACTTAGCGATGACATTCACCAATTCTTATCACTGGTCATCAACTTAGCGATGGCATTCACCAACTCTCATCATTGGTCATCAACTTAGCGATGGCATTTACCAACTCTCATCACTGATCACCAACTGGGCGATGGCATTTACCAACTCTCATTACTGGTCATCAACTTAGCGATGGCATTTACCAAGTCTCATCACTGGT
>CM025655.2:7851101-7902723 GCA_014621495.2 Entosphenus tridentatus
CTGTGACGGTCCCACCTGATGACGGAGACTTGTCTTGCCTCCGAAACGTCGTGATTTTTATTATTTTATTTTTTATTAATTTTAATTTCATTTTTTTACCTACGTGACTTTACCGAAAGAACTAAGAGTACAACACCACAACTCTAACTTAACACTCTTTTGTCTAATGGAGTAATTTTTTTTTATTGTGATAACCTTCTTATTGATGTTTGTGCTTTTTAGTTTTGGTACCATTTCTTAATGTGCGTATTAATTTAATTTTGCTTGGCATTACAGGATTCCATTTGCTTGGTAGTGGCCTCATGGAGAAACCGACTCAATGTACAAAAAAGTAATGCGGGAATTTCCATCGCTGGCTTTCGATCGCCAGCCTAACAGAGCACTTGCGCATTGGTTAGTTGAGCCTGTGGGTAGTGGCTTTAATTGGGGCCAAAGTTCTATCTTGTTTTCCACGTGGAGGGCAAATGGTAATTCAATGCTTGATGCATAAAACACACAATACAGCACATATCCAATTAACTACACCACCTGCGGGTGCTGCGAGAGAATGAGAAATGAATGAATGAATAGATAATCGCACGTGAAATGCCCTCCCTCCCCATCCGAATTAAAGTCAGAGGCTGCCATTGTCACGTGGTGATGCACCTAAAACCCACACGCCGACCCAACGAAAGCACGCACACTCGCGTCGATAGTATAAATGTTTGCATTTTAAATCCAACTTTAAGGTTGTGCCAGAGAGAAGTCATTCATTCTACGAGGGATTCATTTATTTGACATTAATTTTGTACGTCTATCGGCTGTCAGCGGTGCTTATTTAGCAGAATTGGTTGTTCCATCATCGCCGCTTTATTCCCCGTAATTGACGAGCGATGTTTGCGCACGGGAATATGCGGGCACACCGGGGCGGTGTTGAGGTGAAAATTAAAACGAGGAAAATTAAAAAGCCGCTCGGGCTTAATGGATCTGTAACGACGTAGCTCAAAGAGCGAGCGAGATGCTTTTGTCGCGTGCCGGAGGGAAAACGACCCCGCGATGGGCAATGAGGACAGATGTCCCCGGCCACTGAGTGTCCATCACCTGACCCGCTGGGACACCAAAGATAAAGATCCGCCCCGTATAGCCTGAGCACGCTGTTGGAGGGGGCTAGCGAGGGGGTGGGTGGCCAGGTGCTATGTCCGCCTTCGTCTCCCCTAAGTGGCGATGTTTACTACACACCGCTGCACCAGGTAATCATTTGAGGCTGAGTCGACCAAGGGGAGGGTCCCGGGGACCGGTTCAGATAATCGTCACTGGCGTGAGCGGGAATCGAACCCGTGTCCATCGGGTTTATAGCGCAGCGCGCTAACCGCTACACTATCGCACGTGATGTTCCGTGTCAAGGGATTTCCAGGTGAAATATCTTATTAAAGGTAAAATTGTGTATTTCCTGAACGGTCAATATGGTATCTCTAATTCGTGTTTGTTTCCCGATCCGTGCGTTGCTATTTTTTATGACTCGGGCATAATTCCAAAGTCTGCAACGTTCCAATGCTCCTTTGCACTGGTTTCACATATTTCGTTTTTTTTCGTTGCTACATTTTTTGTTGCAACATCAATGTTGCTAATTCACGTCACAGTAGGCAACATGCATTGAAGAAAAATATACACTCAACGAAACTGCCGCTAATAAATCAATGATTTATCAACAAATTAAGAATAAATGATTGGTAATAGTTAGATATTAATATTTATGACGAGTAAATATTTTTTGTTACATTTATGTTCGTTATTATGATCTTTGTGCTGTGATAATTTTTAGGTAAGGAGTCGAGTTGGACTCACTGTCCGAAAGACATCCCTAATAATGATTAATTTAATGGGAAAAACCATTCCCATTCACGAAATTTCGTTTGACGCGCGTTTTCAGAAGAGCGCATCCCTTTCGTAACTCGAGGGGCATCTGTGCGCGGTACGGTGTGTAAACATCGTCACGAGGGAGACAAAGGCATGCCAGGCGTAGCGCTGGCTCCCTCGTGTGCCGTGCCGACCTCTATAGGTGCTCGCGAACAGAACTTGCCGCCCAAGTCTGTTAAACGCAACATGGAGGCGTCTTTGTGCGCAATAAAATGACCGAAATCTCTCATTTAAAGGGAGAAAAATTGGTGCACGTGGAAAGGTGCAAGACAGTGAATGGCTCCGCGTGGAGTGGCATTTGCGAAATCCGAGCACAATCAGATTGTAA
Organism: Entosphenus tridentatus; assembly: GCA_014621495.2. Lineage (NCBI taxonomy): Eukaryota > Metazoa > Chordata > Hyperoartia > Petromyzontiformes > Petromyzontidae > Entosphenus > Entosphenus tridentatus. The sequence continues at coordinate 7,853,326 of CM025655.2, forward strand.
CGCACGGGAGCAGCGCGAACCTTTAGCTTGGACAAAGCACAGCCAGCTAGCGCGCTGTACCACGCTAATGAAACGCAAGAAGGACCAATTCACATCCTGACAAAATCGCTGAAACATATATATTGTGATTTCCCAATTGTTATGGAGACATGGGGGGGCAGTAAAAAATGAACAAACCGGATTGCATCTTGACTTAAAACGTTCGTGACAGCAGGAATTCATATTCTTTGGGGTCTTTCGGTAAAATCACGTAGATTTCTACTTGACTTTACGGAAAGACCCAAAGAATATGAAAACTAGATTGCAGTATAAAAGTTGGTGGTTTTGTCTTATAATCCGGTAGCTGTGTGTGCACGCGTGCGTCCATAATCCAGTGAAAACTGCAATAAAAAGCATTCCACAAGACTGGAAACGAGGCCTTTGTGTCCAATAGGCAAGTGAGGACTTGGAGCCCCCACGGGCAATAGATGCCTTGTCACTATTCAAGAGTTGCAATTAGATTGAATGAATATATACTTTTAAAATTCTCGTTTGTGTTATTTTTGTCTAATTTCCCATCATTTGGCCTAAATATACAAATTGTCTAAATATATATATCAATTGCCATGTATGATTTTAATGTAGCCGGGACGAATTGTAAACAACCAACTCTTGCGCGCGCACAATGCAACGTGGGCATCGTGCGAGCACGAACCGATCCCATCGGATGGATTGTTACCCATCCGGTGTGGTGCACATTTCCTGTTTCGGGGTCGGAGCACACGATTAAAAAACACATTCCTGCGGAGGGAGCTCGTAGGAACGTTGGGTTGCTCGGTCAATGGCCAGGGTCAACGGCGGCGTGGTGTATTCCGCAAATATGCCCGACTGTGAGGGCGGGCACAAGCCGGCGTGAGTAGGTTAAACGTTGAGTTTTAAAAGGGCACCACTGGGTGACCAGCCCCACCTCACCCAGCCCCACCCCTCCCACCCCCCACCCTCCCCACCCAGCCCCTCCCCACCCAGCCTCTCCCGACCCTCCGCACCCAGCCCCTCCCGACCCTCCCCACCCAGCCCCTCCCTGCATAACGGACACAATAATCCCCTGTGGGCTGGTGTAACCAGGAGGTTCCTACCAGTAAAAAACGATGCTGTTTGTGCCACAGTGCAATGCGATACATTCGTAAAAAGCATTTGGTGCATTTGTTAATATCGACGTCTGTATAGCGGTTTGCTGTAGCTAGAATTAGATTTGTTTGTATTAACCCACCGATCATTATTCTCGGGTTAATATTTTACTTACAACTTCTATTTCAATGGGTGTCATTAAAAGCAAGCTTAAAGCGGAACATACAATCGTTTTAAGACACCGCAGGGGTTTATTTTTTACCCAAAAGCATAAAAACCCAACCTCGAGGTGTGCCAACCCTGCCCATTCACGACAGTCAGCGACTTGCAAATGAAAAAAAACTAAAACCTAAAAATAAATAATGCCTCCGAAAAACCGAAAATGAAAAACCACAGTTATTAATCTGTACAGCCCCTGGGACGCGATGAGCTCTGGGGTCAAACGCGAATTCTTTTAAATGAGCTCTGTGAAAGAAAGAAAAACCCCGGGTTTCATTATTAATCAGAGGCAGCTCACCCTCAATTCCCAGCCACATTTGTTCCTTAACGGGGTGGGGAGCGGTAGGGTGATGGTGCCATCCCTCGTCCGCTTAATTGCTCGTCGCTCCGGTGTCCGAGATGTCTCAAACACGAAGGAGCCTCATCGACGCACGCGAGACACCGTTTCAGTTGCCGTTGCTCTACCGAGTCACGGGCACGGCGCTGCTTTGTGGCGTCACTGTCGTTCGCCCGCCGCCGTTGTTATTCGGGATGCGAAGACAAAAAGGTCATTTAACAACAACAACAGCAGCAGCTGCAGAAAGGAATACGTGGCGGCATAAACGGCGTGGCCATATCCAGCGTGCTCTTTAGCTGCGCATAAAGGCACGTCACCCAGTGTACAAGCACCTGTTTACCACACACACACACACACAGGTATTATAATAATGATATATCTCGAACCGAATGAACAAACCGTCGACGATAATGTGATTGATATGACACGTACGCGGTATTATTTTACAATAATAAAGGCCGTGCACTTTTTTATTCGAAAGACAAACCGATGGCCATCTCGAGTCTCGCGTGTCCGTTCTACATACTCAGCACCCTTACTTGTAACATCGATGACGATCATTCATTGGTGCCCACTCGTTTTCGTGTTATTCGGCAAGTCTGCCGAGGGTAAATGCCCCGTTAGAGGTCCACCTTTGCACTGGAGACTTCATTTCCCACTCGATATCTTGTGGGCCACCCTGCTCGGCTGGCTTGGAGTAGAGATTATCAGCATAAGGCACTACCACTGGAGTACACAATTAGCCTATTCGTAATAATGATACGTATCTTTGTGTTTAGTTGGTTGTTCTTCCCCCGCACCTCAGATTAGCATGGTTGGTAACACACAGTGTGAAAGAAGTTCAACATACATACATCGTACCCTATATTGCTATGAACAGGTTTATAAACGTTAGATTTAAAGCTTTCGTGACTGCAGGGATTCATATTCTTGGTTCTTGCTGTGTTTTTCACACCTGATGATGATTGCTTGTGTTGCAGTCTAAACGTCGTGATAATTTTATTGTTTTATATTTTTATTATTTTATTATTTCCCTTCTACGTGACTTTACCGAAAGAACCAAGAATATGGGTTAATAAACGTTAGATTCATGTACTCGCCATTACCGCCAGTGCAGATTTCGTAAAACCAAATAATAAGAGTACTGTGGAATGGACGTGGCGTGCCACACGAATTCCCGTAACCAAGATCTCCGTGCGTACGAGACTCTGAGGCTGAAATAAACTACGTCGCCTCTGGTTTCCCTCGTGTACCGAGAGCTCTCGAAAATCCTAACACAGGTGGGAAATGCTACGACAACAACAACAAAAGCTGACCAAACATATCGAACAAGACACAAGTGAAAGAGTCCTGAGACTCACTGGAAACTTACCTGGGCAAATATAATCACTCTAAAACGAGAATTGGCCGACGGATATTATACGATGATTACGACGACTGGCTGGAAGGGGGCAGAGATCAAAGGTCAAAATGTCGGGACGGAGAATTCTCCGAGGTGGCTTCATCTTGCCATTGCTTCCATCCCTTTGCCGGGCCCAGCAGCCATTGGCTCAGTTGTAACCTGGCACTGAAGGCCTGCTTTGATGAATGTACTTAAAATAGATATATAATTAACGAATACTATTCAATAAGCGAAAACACCCTGTGAGAATAAATATCTAATTTCTATGTTTTCCTAGAGACTATATATAGATACATTTAATATATTTAAAGTTTGTCTACGATCAAAGTACCCGCAATGCTCCCCATATCACGAGCCTGGACAAGTGCTTGGATTGACCTCTGCCGCACACCGCTCAGCGATCCCCGGAGTGGTGCTCCACTAGGTGGCCTTGCGGCTCGCCAAGAGGTGCATCCACCAGTTCATCTGCACGGTCCAGCCCTTGACTTTGCAGTGCTCGATCTCGCCGCGGATGTGCGCCTCGGCTTCGGCCTCGGACGCCCTGACGACGAGAGCCTCGCGCATGTGCTCGATGTCGCGCGGGGTCACCTCGGGCATCCCCGTCGTCGCCATCATGTTGAAGAGCGTGATGAGCAGGTTCTTGTGGCGACGCAGGGCCAGGTACGCCCGGCAGCACGTGTCCTGTTTGGGGCGGTTGGGGGGTGGGGGGCGCAAGGACTTCAGAGGTCAGAGGCAAAAGATCAATCCGTCGCTTCTGTTTCCGTGTCAGTTCCCGGCGACTGTTTATGCAGTTGCCTTGTGGCTTAAAATCATCGTCGTCATCATTCTAATCATCGTCATTGGGCACATGGTCAATCGAGTGCTGGATGAAGATGCCCCAAACGATTTCACCGCTTCATCCCCTTCTGTTGACAAACTCAAGCTCTTATCCGATGTCCGTATATTTACCCAATGGTGCCACCAGCAGTTGCCAAACGATAAATCCGATGCTGATAGTGGCAACAGGGGTAATTCGCTTTTAAAGAGAACACGCTTGCATCCGGGGCGTCTCAGAGAGCGCATTTACATGCGACAAGCGACGTGGAATCGCACAGCTCATCGCAAAACTATTAAAGGGCAACCCCCAGCGGCAGCTGTCCCTGTGTGGCACAAAGTGACCCAGCGCTTGGCCTGCATTCGATCACGAGTCTGCCAATAGAGGGGGGGGAGGGGTGATGATTGCCGCTGTGCGTAAACTCATTTGGAATTTGTACAGATTTCGACCGTGACGCCTGCACGCAATGGCCCAACCCGTTCCCAAATGAAGTCGGAGGACATCTTTGACGTCCACTGTGAAGCACACGGTGTGTACTGAACTTTAACCGTTGCCACACAGCGCATTCATAACTAGGGCGGCCTGTGGGTTTTCTAACCGGGCACAAGCAACAGTATGTACGTGTGTTGAACTTATATCGCAACGTACGTAGCCAACCGTGCTAATCGGAGGTGCCGGGGGAAGGACAACAAACTAAACGCAAAGAGCAGTTCTAGAGGAACGAGTTGCCAATCTTGATGATTTAAAACTGCATAGCTCCCAGTGGCTTCCTACTATAGGAAGAGCGTTCCAGACGGCCGCAGAACCAACGATCACGCCGATTAGGTGCACTAACGTCCGATGTGGCTAACTGTGCACAATTTCACCCAAAATAAAAACAAAAACGAGCGCATCTGAAAGCGCCACACGATGCGGGTGACCGCCTTTGTTCAACGATGAGCCAGAAGCCGCTGCCGCTGCTGCGAAGTTGGCGGTGTCGCCGCCCCCACGCGTCGCGGGCGGCAGCCGCTCACCACGAAGCGCTGGAAGTAGAGGTTCTTGTTTTTGTGCGCGCCCAGGATGCACAGGAAGTCGGGCGTCAGCACGAAGGGCACGCGCTCGCGATCGACGCCCATGAACTTCTTGATGTTGCCCAGGATGTGGCCAAAGTCGATGTGGAAGAGGTTTCCTGCGCGGGGACCCGGCACAGACACACGCGTTGTGTGATTACCCCCCCACCCCCTCTCCTCCCCGATCAGTGGCTGAGCGTGGTTACAGCACGAGCCCAGGTGCAGGAGAATGAAGTGGGGTTCCCCCATGTGCCCAATATCCATCCTCAAATCTTTGTAGCCCGGTGCCTGGGACCTGTTGTCCCTCGGAGCCCATAGACTCAAATCGAGACCCATAGACGCATAGACACCCACAGATTTTCATAAAGACCCATATACTCACACAGATCCATAGACGCTTTAGAGACCCACACACTTACATAGAGACCCGGTGGCGTGGCGTGCTGGGCATTACCACTGGTGCAGTGAACGCCTCCTCCCCCCCCCCACCTCTTCTAATTTCCCCTCCCATTATCGTGACCTGGTGCCTGGGGGCCCCATCAGCCCATGGGCCTCTGTGCAGTTGCACCGCCTGTGCAGGGCCAGCCAGAGCCGGCCGAACGATCGTTGCGATTGCTCACACAGCGCCACGGCGGTGAAGGCTTCTGCCACTGCTCCGCCCTACGAAACCTTTCGCCGACGAGCGAGGGTGTGACGCCGCCGCTGACTCAAGTACAAAGATCGATCCTTACGCTCGTGATAACGACAGCCGGCAGAGGCGAACCCCATCACTATAGCTGCTCGATCGATGCCACGAATAGCGTAGTTTACTTACATTGGGTAATTTTTGTTTTACTCAATTACACAATTTTACTTTTCTCAGCTATAATTTTATCGTGACTGGGCTAAGACCACGTGTCAGAGGATGGCCCTGGAAGATCATGTCGTAGAAGTGCTTATATCCCTTTATATGCCCTACAAATAGTGTTCTTTGAAAGTAATTTTTTTGAGCCGGAGTATGCTGAATTAAGCAATTTTTTTGAGCCGGAGTATGCTGAATTAAGATTGTATGTGGCTTTTTGTTTGCACAGTTATCACTGATCGCACAGAGACCATCAACTCACTACACTTACACAACCGGTTTAACCATGAGGAGGTGGCTGATACTGAAGATTCCAAGCCAGGATCTGAGCGGTGTCAGCCTCGGGACTTCCGAGTTTGGCCATTGCCAACCTCACCGCCACGGCCCAAGCGGGGCATCCCTCACCGTTCTTGGTGATCATGATGTTGTCGTTGTGCCGGTCCCCGATGCCCAGCACGTACGTGGCCATGCAGTAGCCGGCGCACGAGTGCATGAACTTCTCCACGGCCTTCAGGTTCTGCTCTCGCGACAAAACAACGCGTGACACGGTCAGGGCCAGATTATTTCATTCTCGAGTGCGCCTATAGGCGTCGCATCACCGACACCCACGTGTGCCTCCGTGCTTCGCCCAGTGTCTGCTCCCCACCAGCCCCCCCCCCACCACGTGACCCCGTGACCCCGTGACCCCGTGACCCCGCACCTCTCCTGCGAGCGGCATCTGCTCGTCCAGCCACGTCTTGAGGCACCTGTCGTTCCGTGGGTTGCCGCCTTTCTCCACCTGGATGCTCGCGACGGTGTGAGCGTTGGGCACCACCTCGATGACACCTGTGGGAGGCACCACCACGTCCATCCGCAGGTGCCGCGTGAGGGTTGCCATGTGGGTAACGGGCGGACAGCGCGGGGCCTCATTCGTCGGCTCAGCTTATTCCGCTGTACCTACGAGTCGAGGCGCCTCCCCGAAGCGGGACAGCGCGTGCAGAATTCATCATCAATCATTATCATAGTCATCAGCCATCATCAATCCACTGCCTGGTTGAAGGCCTCCCCAATCCATCACCATCCCTCGTGGCCCCTATGATATAACAATCCACCAAGCACCTCAACATGAGCTGATCTCAGAGCTTCATTTCCTCAGTCGGCTGCCGCTCTTTCCCCGGAGGCTCCTAGATTGGGAAGTTAAACCGATTCCTGACTGCCTGCAAGAACCGTGAAAAGTGCCACACTGACAGATCCAAGAATCCACTGCTGCACTCCCATCTCCTAAGCACCCCGCGGCTAAAGCCCAGGCGGTCTTCCATCCAAGTAATTCATTAATTCATGTCAGGGAAGGACCGTTGCGCCAAACGTGGGACTTCTTGGAACAGCGTTCGCATAAACTGCTCTTGGCTGCCATACACCGGCGTCTCGAGTGATTTGTTTGAACCACGGTTCACTGGGGAGGGGGCGGGGGGTGACCAGGAAGACGTCGCCATTCCTCTGAGGGTCGCGGTTCTCACTTCGAACATCGACCGCCAATTGAAGGGCGCTATGCGCTGCTCGAGTTTGCGCATCGAGGCGGGGCGACGTGTCCACAAAGTGACACCACAGCCGCCTTCCCTCTCGAACTGAGCTCTACAATCGCCTGGAGACCGGTCGCAGATGCAACGGTGACATTTCTGATGAAGCCGAACCATCAGATGCCCAGTAATCGTCTGGCCTTAACCCCAATTAAATTTCAACGTCTAGGGAAGATCGAGTGCATTGTGGGTGATTTGTTGATTGATAAATCTGGGTCACATGGCTGCGGTGCACCGATAGGAAGCACATGGTCACACCTGTGTTGTAGCCCGTGGCGATGCAGCCGTAAGGAAGGAGGCAGAGGTCCAGGCCCTCGCTGTCCCAAATGGAGTCCATGATGTTTAAGGTCTGCGCACACACACAGAGCATCAGCAACATCGTCATCAGCAACATCGTCATCAATAGCATCAGCAACATCATCATCATCACCATCATCACCACCATCATCAACAGCATCAGCAACATCATCATCACCAACATGAACAGCATCAGCAACATCACCATCATCATCATCACCAACATCATCATTATCACCAACATGAACAGCATCAGCAACATCATCATCACCACCAACATCACCAACATCATCAACATCACCATTACCATCAATATCATCAAAAGCATCAGCAACACCAGGTCCAACTATGAATAAGCCGCATTCTGCTTGTGTTTAATGTCCGTACGCGGTTCCATCAATGAAGGCCTCCTGCCAGCCCCGAGACGACCTGCACCCAGAGGGAGGTCGCTCATTCGCATCTGCTGTCCCCATCGTATGGAACCGCCTTTCCCCCGCCCCCAGCCATCTATGCACTCGACTCCCTGCCCCAGTTGAAGTCAAGACTCAAGCCCTTCCTCTGTTGCTCCGCCCGTCTGTCTCGCTCTGTTAAATAAGTGAAGCATTCCTCCTTTCTCGAGGATGCCCATGTCCCACCGTTTCTCTACGGCATTTTGAGATGTGCGTTGAATATAGGCATTGTATTGATCCAAATTGTATTGTACCGTACACCAAAATTATATATTCCACACACATCATAATGGCACAAAGACAGTCACCGCATTGCGCGCTAATTTCTTTTGAACTGCTTTTTGAGTCTAGTTTGTTGTCCCTCCCCCGCACCTCCGATTAGCACGGTTGGCTACGTGCGGTGCGAAATAATTTCAACGTACGTACGTACATACAAATGGAATCTTAAATCAAATCACGATCAAGAAGACGTGAAAATGCATCGCATCAAAGGAGGAGATAAGTCATTACATCCCTACTCCTCACTCAGCGAGTCCGCCACGTGATTGGTGGGTCACACAGCCATGTGCTCTGCAGAGATGTCCAATTTCTTGGCGAACGAAATGGTGTTTGTACGAGGCAGCATAGCAAGTGTGTTTCTCGGCAGGATATTGTATGTACGCACGCTGAACTTATTTCGTGCCGTACGTGGCCAACCGTGCTAATCGGAGGTGCGGGGAGATGGCCAACAAGCTAAACTATTTGTGGGGTAGAGTCAGGTGCATTGTCGTGCAATGCGTGGGTTTCCTCTGGGGGTCCCTGGTTTCCTCCGCCATGGTGGAATTAAGAAACGGGGCTCGAGCCAAGGACCTGCCGCTAGCGCGGGGGATTACAGCGAGAGAGAGAGAGAGCCGGGTTTGAGTTGCGTGACGCATGCGGAGTGTCGGGCGACGTCTCCCACCTGCAGGATGAGCATGTCCTGGCGCAGGTCGTCGCCGTTCTTGAAGATCAACTTCACGTTGGAGTCGTCCAGCGACGTGGAATCCGCCCGGTGAAATTCCAGCCACAGCGGCTTCTTCTTGCTCGCCAGAACCTTACATTTCTCGATCTGAAAGGCCCAGACGGCGCAACGTCACGCAGAGCGTGCCACGCACGCGCTTCACAAAAATACAAAGATCCCCCCCATATACTAATAGGGGTTTCCCCCTTTTTTCTGGCAACAAAACTGACACCTTTTGCAAGGAATCATGCTTACATTAACCACAATACTTGCAGTCAAATGCAAACAAAAAACAATACTCTGATAATTTATGCATTGTCTTTGAAACTGATTGGTCCACACCAGAGACAGCTTTCTTTGGAGCCTAGTCTCATATGGTGTTCGACCAGATGACGCCAAAAGGCGCACAGTTCAAAGACAACGCACTAGTTGGGGCAAGCGTCAATGAAGGCCGGCACGGCACACGAGGGGGTGGGTGGTCAGCACCACGCCCGACCGCCTTTGTCTCCCCAGTGGCGATGCTTACACACCGCACCAGGTACTCATTTGAGGCTGAGTTTGACCCGTCGCAACTCTTGCAGCAAGCAGTGCACCGCGTTGTCTCAAAGAATGGTTTGGAAGATGATGTCAAGGCACTACTGGATGCTAAGCAAACTGAATATAAATGTTTTAATCCTGATTTGAAGCTTCCGTGACTGCAGGAATCCATACTCTTTGGTTATTTCGATAAAGTCACGTGGGTAGAAAATAAACTACAATTGTTTTATACCTACGTGACTTTACCGAAAGAACCAAAGAGCATATATGTTTCACTCTATTTTTAAATCACACAGCAGGAGGTCGTGGGTTCGATCCTGGTGAAAACCGAAAAATGTGACGTGATGGTTTATTTCGGCGGAGTAACGCGGTGACATCTGCCCCCCCCCCCGTGCCACCCACTCAACCGCCTCCGAAGTTTGTATCTATTGTCCGTTGGTGGCGTGGCGGAGTGGAGCGGGCGAGGCACGTACGACGATGGTGCCGGCGCGCACGCACGGGTCGTACGGCAGCTGGAAGACGCCGGGGATCACGACCCTTCCCAGATTGTCCTGGAGCTCGGAGGCCGCTACAGAGAGACGGTGGTTGGGGGGGGGGGGGAAGATTGGGGGGTGGGAGAGCGACACGCGTAAACACGCACAAGCGTGCAAGCACGTGCACAAGCAGACGTTCGCGCGTGCTGAATCCGATTCTTGATTCGTTAGCGCGGTTGGCTACGTGCGGTGCGAAAGAAGTTCAACATAAATACATTTAGACCGGAGGAATCCGATGAGCTACGACCTTTCACAGATGTTCAGTCGGAGCAAGTTGCATGCCCGTGTACTTGCACGTGTTCGCACACGAATGGACGTGCAAAGTGCAAAGCGCACATGCACGACGCACACGGATGCGCAACGCACGCAAGCAAGCACGAGGAAGCACGCGCCGGTGAAGAGAAGCCTCGCACACAGTCTCGAGCACAAATAATCGCACACACACGCGTGGGCTAGACCCCTGTGCGCATGTACATTGTAGAATGTACAAAGACAAAGATCCCCCCCCCCCCCCCCCGAAACGGTACACGAGGAGGTGGGTGGCCAGCACCACGCCCGACCGCCTTTGTCCCCCCAGTGACGATGTTTAATGCACCGCACCAGGTACTCATTTGAGGCTGAGTCGACCTAGGGGAGGCCCAGGACCGGTTCAGATAATCGTCACCGGTGTTGGCCGTGAGCAGGAATCGAACCCGGGTCGCCGGGTTCATAGCGCAGCGCGCTAACCGCTGCACCACCGCTCCACACACACACGGGGTGGGGAGGGAGGAGCTGAGGTCGCAAACGTGTTTTGATTCCTTACCCGTACCCAGCCGCACCAGGGTCGCAAACGGGTACCCTACCCTATACCCGGCTACCCGTACCCGGCCGGGTATCGTGTAGGGTACGGGTACCCGATTGCGACCTCTGGGATGAAGCCATGTTGCAGGCGTGGGTGGGTTGATTCTAGGCACTTGAATTGTGAGAAGAGACAAGACGTTGGGAAATGAGTGACAAACGGTGACTCACCAGTGACTCACGGCCTACCCGGCCGGGTACGGGTAGCCAGGTATCGGGTAGGGTACGGGTATCGGGTACCCGATTGCGACCTCTGGGGAGGGGGGGGGGTCCCGGCGAGGGCGCTATCGACCCACCGTTGGGCGGAACGTTGTACAAGGTGCCGAGCACCAGCTGCATCTTGTCGCCGACGACGCGGAGGCTGTCGATGAGCTTCACCTGCTGCGCAAAGTTGTGCAGCGTGGCGCGCCCGCAGCCCCGCAGGTAGGCCTCGAGGAGCACGGCGAAGCGAGCCCGCGAGTGGGCGCACACCGCGATCTCGCTGCGCAGGAACCAGAAGAAGAAGTGGCCCAGGCGCTTGCTCTAGCGGCGGACGAGAGGGGGGGGGCGGGCGGCAGAGGTCGCAAACGGGTTTTGATTCCTTACCCGTACCCGTACCCGGCCGCACCAGGGTCGCAAACGGGTACCCGTACCCGGCCGTACCCTACCCGTACCCGGCCGGGTACGGGTAGGGTACGGGTATCGGGTACCTGATTGCGACCTCTGGGATGAAGCCATGTTGCAGGCGCGGGTGGGTTGATTCTAGGAACTTGAATTGTGAGAAGAGACAAGACGTTGGGAAATGAGTGACAAGCGGTTACTCACCAGTGACTCACGGCCTACCCGTACCCGTACCCGGCCGCACCAGAGTCGCAAACGGGTACCCGTACCCGGCCGGGTACGGGTAGCCGGGTATCGGGTACCCGGTTGCGACCTCTGGCGGGCGGTGACAATGAGAGGGCTTTGGTTTACGTCGAACTTCCTTTGCGCCGTACCTAGCCAAGCGGGGTAATCGGAGGTGGTGCATGTTCAGCGGACACGGAGTTGCGTCCACGGCGGGTGGGGGTGGGGGTTAAAAAATGTAGCCGACAATTCCATTTTTATTTCGATTTAAAGCTTTCGTGACTGCAGGGATTCATCTTCTTGGTTCTTTCAGTAAAGTCACGTAGAATGGAAATAATAAAATAATGAAAATAAAACATAATAAAATAATTATCACGTTTCGGTCACAACGCAGGCAGCCGTCCTCAGGTGAAGAACAGGTCTGTCGAGAAGACAGATTCTGTCACCTGAGGACGGCTGCTTGCGTTGTGGCCGAAACGTCGTGAGAATTATTTTATTATGTTTTATTTTTATTATTTTATTTCCATTCTACGTGACTTTACCGAAAGAACCAAGAAGATGAATTCCATTTTGCTTCGCTTATCTGCGGGTTGGTGCAGGTTATAAAATAGGAAAACAAAAAATCAACGTGCGGACAACGTGACTTTGTGTAGTTGTGTTCTTGCCGATTTAGATCTTCGTGTTTTGAGACTCTGCTCATGTTTGTGAGCGTCGCCCCTCCGACCTTGTAGTTGATGATGGCCGACTGCCTCTGATTGCCCAGCGGCATCATTCACGAGCCTCCTCCGATTTAGACAATGCCGGTTTCAGTCTTCGACAAGTCCACTCAGCTCCAAATCCTCCCATACCGCATTAACTCCATATTTTCTCTAGCTCGTGCTGCGCCAGTTTAGCCGAAATACAAGCTGCTTGGGCATGTGGTGGGTGGGCATGGGGACTTCAATGACCTAGCCAATGTAGCCTCGCCTGCCGGAGGAGCTCGCTGGTGGGACTGTGTCCAGACCTTTCTGAAGGATCTACAAATAAAAAAAGCTGCCGTTGGCCACCAAGTGGTGGTGATGTCACCATGGCGCTTGTGTCGGGCTAGGTGCACGATGACGCCACGTGAAGTGTCTAAGGCTCGCTGAACAGGAGGTCATGGGGCAGACCCAGGTGCCCGCACACACAAAAAGATCCCCCGTATAGCCTGAACAGACTGTCGGGGCAAGTGCTGTTAATGAGCACCTATGAAGGCCGGCACGGCACACGAGGAGGTAGGTGGCCAGCACCATGCCCGGCCGCATTTGTCCCCCCAGTGACGATCTTTACACACCAGATCAGGTAATAATTTGAGGCTGAGTCGACCTAGGGGAGGCCTGGGACCGGTTCAGATAATCTTCACCGGCGTTGGCCGTGAACGGCAATTGAACTGGACAAAGGCGGGACTAAATAATTATCAAATAGAGCAAGTCAAGATCTATAAGTATCTTGGGGTCATTCTTGATTCAAAACTGAAATTTGAAGATCACATTGATTATATTGGTAAAAAGACAAAAATTAAAATTGGTTTTCTGTATCGACACAAGCACTGCTTCCCCCCTATGTTCCGTTTGGAATTGATAAAAGCTAACCTACTGCCTCTACTTGATTACTGTGACATCGTGTATAAATCAGCCCCAAGTACTGTACTGAAGAAGCTTGACTCAATGTATCACTCGGCCTTAAGATTTGCATTGAACTGCCCATATAGGACTCACCACTGTGATCTCTACATTTGGTCAAACTTAACATTTATTCATGATGTACTTACAAAAAAATCCGCAGATTACCTGCTGGATCTCCTCTCTGTTTCAAAGAACAAATTTGACCTAAGGTCTTCGCTCATGTACCAGCTTCACATTCCCTATTGCCGTACAAATACTGGAGGAAGGGCCTTTGCTATTGATGCCCCCAGGGTCTGGAATGCTATTGCCAATAAACTGCAACTTGAATCACTACCTATGAGATCTTCACTCAAAACCGCTCTAGAGGAGTTGTACACCCCTAGCTGCCACTGCAATTTATTGGCCTAAAATAGAATGTTTCGCTCCAGATGATCGCTGCAAAGTATGCAAAGTATGATCTGTGTTTTGATTTAGCGTGCTGATCTTAAAGGTGCATTGAACAATGTTGATACTCAGACTGATGCTCCTACTGTTGTGGAGTGACTCATGCAGCCAGCTATGGCTGCAGAGTTTGGTAGTACATGTTGTTTTCGTCGTTTACTGTGAAAATTCGGTCACAGTTCCTATGACCACTGTTTCATTGCTTTTATGGCTTTATTTTGGTGATTTTCGAAAAGTTTTTTGGTTTGGCCGTGTTTGTTTGTTGTAGTACAGAGTTAGACTGATGGCCTTAATCTAAGTTGTCTTGTGCTTGTTGTTGTTGTTTGACTTGCATCCCACTGGGATATTTGCACAGGGTTGGTGTACGGTGATTTTTCTGCAATATTTTGCTGTCTTTTCTTGGATTTTCTGTTTGCACATAGTCACTTTAAGATGTTTTCTTGTTCATGTTTTTTTGTTGCAGTTGCACCCGATTCAAGAGCCGAATGGCTCACAGGGCTATACATAATAAATAAACTTTGACCTACCGCTCCCCAAGCACGCTCACGCACACACACACACATTCACAAACACTCACAAACACACAGCGCCATGCAAAAAGGCGTGCCGTGCCGCACCTACCCTCAGCGCCCTCTGTATGAGGAAGCGGGCGAGTGGGCTGTCGTGGTACGGCTCAAACTTGAGTGCCTGGGGGGGACAAAGAATCAAGCAGCATAGGCGTGTAAGGGAGCGCACGACACAAAAGTAATGACTCAGCAGCTGTGACACGCACCAAAAGACACTGCGTGATGAACAGCTTCAGGGTAAATACAGATTCTGCTTGTCGCTTTCTCCGTGGAAGACGACGTCGTGGAACTCTTTCTGAGGTTCACAATTCGATCGGTCTCATGGTCGGCACCTACTAGCTCCTAACTGAGCATTCGCAGTGAATGCATCCTCATCGTAGTTGAGAAATATTCCTTAAGGACCCTGTCTGTACTGCAAACTCCACAATAGAATCGATGTTTTTGGCTTTGTTGTTGTTGTTGCTGCTGTGATCGTGCGGCAACCGGCTAAACGGTATAATCTGCGTAATTGATCAAAATAAACTTAAACAACAGCAACAACTTAAATGTGTGCAATGGTACACAGGAGGTAGTGAGCAAAGGGAACGAGAGATATTTAGCGATTCTAAAATCACGGTTGAAAAGGAAAGGTTTGAGGAGAGACTTTAAGGCAGAGACACAGAGGGGGAGCAGGTATAATTAGCTGGGCAGGGAGCAAAGGTCGCAACCGGGTACCCGATACCCGTACCCTACCCGATACCCGGCTACCCGTTCCCGGCCGGGTACGGGTACGGGTACCCGTTTGCAACCCTGGTGCGGCCGGGTACGGGTACGGGTAGACCGTGAGTCACTGGTGAGTAACTGTTTGTCACTCATTTCCCAACGTCTTGTCTCTTCTCACAATTCAAGTAACCTAGAATCAACCCACCCACGCCTGCAACATGGCTTCATCCCAGAGGTCACAATCAGGTACCCGATACCCGTACCCCACCCGTACCCGGCCGGGTACGGATAGGGTACGGGTACGGCCGGGTACGGGTACGGGTAAGGAATCAAAACCCGTTTTCGACCTCTGGCTATGATACGGCTAGTGAAGTGAAAATAAAAATTAAATATCGTGGGGTTTTTATTTATTTCACCAGTTTATTGCTGACCTGCGACCATCAATTCATTGCACTTGAGAAGCCAGTTTAATCCCAGGCAACACCGGCCAATCTGGACCTGCCGCTTGATTAAGTTCTGTGCATTTTGGCACCACTACCCCTGGCCATACGCAGCTGAAATCTTACGAATACTATCTGGGATGATAATGCATCAAAATGCTTCCATATCTAAATTTCGTTCTGCACTTGATGTGGCCTACCTCCATCTGCTGAGAATGAAAATATATTGGTTTGCCAGCCATGCGATGAACATGTAGAGTGAGTGGGAAGTTGCTGCCGTTCGACTTTTTAGGACCAAAGGTCACTGGAACGGCCGTCAGAGAGAGCTCTGCGGTGTCCGCTTCTTATGAAGGGAAAAAGACAAACTTGTTAGTAACAGTGCAGTCATTGGGGACTCGTCCGATATCACCAACTCGCTACGCCTGAGAAACCCCCGGTTTGAAAGCATGGGTGGCTGCTGTATTTCAAACGAGAGCCTCAGTGCTGGTGGATAAAGTGACCTGGATAAAGTGACCTGGCACTTTATCCACGCCACTGCCGAGCGTCCACTCGAGAGAGCTTTTGAGAACCCCTCCCGAGGATTTCGTTTTTTCTCTCTCTCAACTCGTCCATGCTGGGCAGACGTCTTGGAAGATGCTGGGAGTACCCACACTTTACCCCACCGCTCGGGATCTGCCGATCGAGTGACTAACTGCAGTAGATTCTGCTGGGCGGGATTTCATCAACTTGCCCCGTCGTCTCAAATCCCGCGCAGCGATATCAATTCGGGGTGCCGCGGTATAAAGATGTTAACTCCCTCACCTGCTGTGCCGGAGGTCATGGGTTCGATTGCAACTCTGACGCCTGAATATGTCGAGTTTGCATGTTCTTCTGGGTGTAAAAGTATCTGTCAGTTTGTTCTCCCCATGGTGGTGTGGATTTTTCTCCGGGTCCTCCGGTTTCACCCTCCACATTTAGAAACGTGCGTTCAAGAGGAATTTGGTTGCTATAAATGTCCACGTGATAAGCCAACTACGTTGGCCAGGTCGCCTCTGAAAAAGAGCTATATAGCTCAGTGGTCCTCACCTGGTCAAACAAAAACAAGTGAATAGTTTACATTCAAACTGTGCAAGTCCAGTGTGCTAGCCCTTACACCCCTTCAAAGTTAAATGGACAACATTCCAATCCACGCCCTCCCCTGCTCTCACCTGCACGAGCTGCAGCAGGAAGAGCAGGATCTCGTCGTTGCCGGAGGCGGCGAGCCGTTCGACCGCCATGCGGCGCACGAACCCGTCCACAAAGTTGCCGTCGAGCAGCTCCATGGCGATGCTCAGGTCGAAGTCCGTCGTGTTCCAGCGCTGCAGGAAGCCGTGCGTCTCCCGCACGCACTCCAGGCTGCCCCAGTCGACGGCGCGGAGCAGCCGGGGCAGCGACTGCGCCGTGCGGGACAGCGAGTCCCGCATCTTCCACAGCAGCGCCAGCTCCGACGCCTCCATGCGGCTCAGCGGGTCGACGTTCACCAGGTGCTTGAGGAACTCGTCCTGGACGCTGCCCTCCGCGAAGAACCGCTTGGCCCGCTCGGGCATGTGGAAGACGCCGGCCTGGGAGCGCGGCAGCGCCACGGGGCAGTCGTACGTGTCGAGGAGGACGCTCACGACGGCCGCGCGCTCCTGCTCGGGATTGGCGCCCGACGGCAGGGCGCTGGGGTCGGGCGCCCTCTGCCCCTGCTGGAGGGGCCA
This sequence comes from Entosphenus tridentatus, assembly GCA_014621495.2. Lineage (NCBI taxonomy): Eukaryota > Metazoa > Chordata > Hyperoartia > Petromyzontiformes > Petromyzontidae > Entosphenus > Entosphenus tridentatus. The sequence goes on from CM025655.2 coordinate 7,870,615, forward strand.
CATGTGCAGCACGAACTCGCCCTGGCGAAGCAGCGAGCGGTGGTCGATCAGCGTCATGTTCACGTAGTGCAGCAGACGGGTGTTCAAGCTGCGGCTGCCCGAAGGCAGTACGCCCGACCTGCGGTTGGCAGAAAATCGCATCTCGTCAGTTTTTCTTTTTAGTGGTCCCTTGTTACTTTGAGCCGGTGGACGGACATCGTCAAGTGGTGACTTTTGAATACGGCTCACCAACGGCGATCACATCATGACTGACTGAATGCTGAATGCAAACGCAGATCGAGACAACAGTGCACTGAGGAACCGCAAACATGGTTACTGGCTCTATATACCTGCGTATTCATGTAGACCTGCTTTCGCACCGTACGTAGCCAACGATGCTAATATGTGCAGTATATGAGAAGATTTACCGAGTTAACTGGTTGGCTGACCTGATAATACTGCGAGGCGGGGAAGGGGGGGGGATGCACACCCTCACACCGACATTTGACAGCTAACAGCGGACTACACGTTGGGCTGCTTTAGTTGCCGGGAGATCTCAACGGAACGGGCGACAGAGGGCGGCACATCAAAACTCCGCGGCCTGCCTTCCGTCGACGAGACCGAGCCGACGCGACGGAGAGAAGGGCACACTCATCCCTGCCCACCTGCGGACGCTGTAGAGCGACAGGTTGAGGCACGCCCCCAGCGGCAGGTCCTTCATGCGGATGCCAAACTCGAGCCAGTCGCCCCAGACGATCTCCTCCTGCAGGGGCCGCTTGGACGTCACCACGGACGCCAGCTGCACCTTGCCGTGGTAGACGCCGGCCTGCACGTACACCTCGGCGTCCCCCTGCGGGCACGGAGCGACGCCCGGCGGGAACTCGATGCCCCGCATGTTTACCCGGAGGAATCGGTTGCAGTCCCAGAGCGAGAGCGTGCACAGCTGCCCCGCGTCGCTCCTCCGCAGGCTCAGCTCCTCCGCGGTGCCCGTCGCCCCGTCGCAGTCGTCCAGCAGCGGCCAGTCGTCCTCCGTCTCCTCGGCCGCCACGTCCGGCAGCTGCGACACCGCCAGGTGGATCTCCTCGTTCTTCTTGACGCAGCGGCGGACCCAGACGAAGTCGACGATGGGGCACTGGCCCTGGATGTACTCGTCGCGCCCGCACACCTTGAACACGAAGCACTCGGCGTGCTCGGGCTCGCTGTGCCGCAGCAGCTCGTTGGGGCCGTAGCCGCCGCGGAAGAACCTGAGGGCGATGTCGCAGGGCGAGTCCTTGGGCGACACTCGAATGCTCTGCTTGCGGGCGGCCAAGTGCAGCGTGACGTCGAGGAGGCCGCCGTTCTTGGTGATGCGCTCCTCCAGGTAGGCGGGCAGCGGCTGCGAGGCGACCCACGGCTCGAGCGCGTACGCGAAGGGGTCGCGCCGCTCTAGCTCGGCGGCGCGCACCGCCGCCAGCTTCCGGCGCGTGAACTCGAGCTCGTCGTCGCCGGCGAGGCACAGCGCCTCCACCTTGGCGCCGATCAGGTAGTCCAGCTCCTCCTGGAACCTCTGGCCGCGCGGCGTGGGCTTGGGCCGCTCGCGGACGAGGATCCGGCCGGGCGAGATGCCGCGCGTGGCCCAGCGGCGCACGCAGTCGAGCGTCTGGAAGATCTGCTGCCGGTCGTAGATCTCGTACGCACGCCCCTCCGCCTCGTAGTACAGGGCGTACGAGTCCGGCGGGGCGGTGATGATCACGTAGCACTCGCCGTCCATGGCGCAGTTCGTGACGTCGGACCAGAACGAGTCCCAGACCTGGTCGACGCTCAGCGTGCCCTGCACGTCCCTGGTGATGCTCTGCTGCCCGCTCACCTTGAAAGGCAGCACGAACTCCACACAGATTGTCTGTATGGTGGAGAAACGATCGTCGAATCTGGCGTTCATCTTGCCGGAGTCCAAGTGGTGCCGAGACGATGGCTTGGTGGACACAACTGCAAGCACAATACGTACAAAATAGAGATATTCTGCTTAACGTGGCCCAGTAGCGCCCTTCATGAGCCTCCTCCAGCGAGGCCAATCTTGATAACACTGGTACCAGTCATCAGCAAGTCCACACATCGTCAGCTATTGCATCATATCAGTCTATCTCTGCTTTAGCCCAACCATGTGAACCAAACAGAAGAGATTGAAGCCAGCGGTGCCTGAGTATGCAGGCTACGTGACCCAGCCAATGCGACCTCACCTGCCAGAGGAGCTTGCTGATGGGACTATTCTCAACTATTTGCAGGACTGTGAGATCCTCACACGATGCAGCCTGGTTAAAGCCAGAATGGATCGTAGGCAGTTCATCTTGATTTTTTCATGTCAGCGATGTAGGTGTTTCTATAAATGGGTCTACATTTCTGAAGAGCAGAGAATGAAAGGCATAAGTGTGGTCTAAGAAACCTGGGGCTACACGTGGAGTGATAGACCAGGCAGCTTCCACAAAGTGTTACGTGGAAAATAAGCCAATGCTCAAATAATCACAAGCGTACAGAGCTGTGTTGTTGCGTTGCGACTGTGAACGCAGTGATGGAGTCGAGTGTGCGGATTGCCTCTGGGAGGGTGTTCCAGAGGTGTGGTGCTGCAAATGAGAAAGATCTGTCCAACGCCCATTGGTTGTGTGTTTGGTTTTGGGTGGTTGGGGGGAAGGAGTGCGTAGCGTTGAGCAGCAGAAGTGATCTGTTGTTTTGCTTCACGTGTATGAGGTTTCTGATTGCTGTTGGAATTGTTACCGTGTTAAATGTTAATATACACGGGGAAATCCATGCAGTTTTAGAGATATCCCGCAAAGATTATTGGGATAACTCATAAAGAGCACAACATGAGATTTCAAAGCCTCCACAAGTCGTGACTGCAATGATTCATATTCTTAGGGTTTTTTCGGTAAAGTCACGTAGGTAAAAAAATAAAATTAATAAAAATAAAATAAAAATCACGACGTTTCGGAGGCAACACAAGCTTCCGTCTTCAGGTGGAACCGTCACAGCTAGATTTACTGTATCAAGTGAGGAAAAAATCCAAGAGACAAGCTCTTAAATACAAGTTAAGGGGGAGGGGGGGAGGGGCTTATCTGAATGTGGTAGCCAAGGAATGGCACAGTGGGGGGGGGGGGCTAAAAGAGAACAATGGTGCACATCGACTCAGGGTTGTGGCCGATGTTAACTGATAATAAACATAAAAGGAAGCAATACTGTTAAACGCTGGGGATGTCAACACTCGGTAAAGTAGAATAGTACCTGTCAAATAAGATGGTACATATATGTGTAGTTAAATCGTTTTTACACAGAAAACACACACACAGCCATGATAATCATTATTGCTGTTGTTTGTTTATCAAAGAAAGACGCGTGCAGTTGTTGTAGAGTGACGATCAGTGGCAAAGCAGATTACTTGCTGCTGGCTGCTGGTAACTTGACAGTGGTGAAAAAACACGAAAAACTTACGAAACAAGTTGTCAAATAACACTGTGGCCTTTAAGAATATATGCCACGTTTCGTGCAATTACCCCTTTTTCACAGCACAGCACAGACAGTCCATTACACCGTATGCCCTTTTTTAAGGCCACGTTCTGAATGACAAACGTGTTGGAGTTAAGCGAGTAAGCAATCGGCGACGTTTCGGGCGACGACGCTTGCCCACGGGACTGTGAAGAAGGGCCTTTGAACCAAAACGTCGTCTCGTTCTTTTTTATTTCCGTCCCCTGTGTTAGACGAGGAATGTGTTGGGAGTGGATATTTTTTTGTCTCCAGTGTTCACCAGGAAATGAACGTGAAAGGCTGTAGTCAGGTGCAAGTTACGGACGCACGGTCCCACTGAGGGGGGGGTGGCACGTGCCCCCTCCCCCGCTCCCCCAATGATCCGATCGAAATCCCTAAGTTCGATCGGATCATTGGGGTTTATTCGTAATAAATCGGCATTTTGCGACCCCCACAGCCATTGTGTAGCATGTTACTACGTGCCAGGGACTCTATGAGATGATAGGACAATAGTCTGAGTCCATAATTGACAATAAGCAATGGCAAAGCAGTGATAAGTGATTCTAGATTTGAAGCTTTCGTGACTGCAAGGATTAAAACTCTTAGGTTTTTTCGGTAAAGTCACGTAGGTAAAAAATAAAATTAATAGAAACAAAATAAAATAATAAATCACGAAACATAACCACTCCCAACACATTTCTCGAGTAACACATGGGACGAAAATAAAAAAAAGAACGAGACGACGTTTTGGAATGTATTATTTTATTGTTTTATTATTTTATTTCGTTTCTATTAATTTTATTTTTTACCTACGTGACTTTACCGATAAAACCTAAGAGTTGTGATAGGTGACTCAGAATTGTGCGCATTTGCGTACACAGTCCACGACTTCGCAGATCACACAACGCGATTCGAATCCGACCCTCGCCATCGTCGCAAACTCGGCGAATAACAACTCCTATGATTTTTCATTGCTGGAGGGGTTGCCCCCCCCCCTACCCCATCTACCTGGAAATCCTCTCGCAACACCAATATCGGAACACAACGGGAACCAACCCCTCGAACCAATGTCAATGTGCCACGCGCACTTCCACAATGACCGCGGGTCGGAAGATTCGTCGGTACCTTCAAGTTCATTTATTAGGTATAGCCCTGTGAGCCATTCGGCTCTTGAATCGGGTGCAACCGCAACAAACAAAAAACAAAAACATGAACAAGAAAACATCTTAAAGTGACTATGTGCAAACAGAAAATCCAAGAAAAAGACAGCAAAATATTGCAGAAAAATCACCGTACACCAACACGGTACCTTGCGGTGGGTGGTGATGCCCAGCGAGAGACGAACACGTGGGTGGTGGTGGAGTGGGTCGATGCCCAGAGGTACCGAGTTCGACTCCTCGTTCTTGGCGCGCGTCGAGAGTTGTTGCGCAGAGTTGGCAGAGTTACGAACGCTCCGCCAAGCACACTTCATTTGAATGGGAAGTGACTTCCTTGTACGGGGGGGGGGGGGGCAAAGACAAAGATCGCCCGTATAGCCTCCGCTGACGATCGGCGCAAGCGCTGTTTGCGACGACCGGCACGGGCACATTAAGAGGGTGGGGTGGCTGACACCACCACCACCACCACCAACAACCACGCCCGGCCGCCTTTGTCTCCCCAGTGGCGATATTTACGCATCGCACCAGGTGCACGTTTGAGGCTGAGTCGACCTAGGCGACGCCCGGAACCGGTTCGGAGATGATCGTTACCGGTGTTGGTGACCGTGAGCGCGCGGGGAGGGGGGGGATCGAACTCGGGTCGCCATGTTCGTAGCGCAGCGTAGCGCTGACCGCGTTCGCAGTGGGAGGGGGTGGGGGGGTAACGACTCCGTCTCACGACCATTCAAGGTTAGAAGCAAGGGCAGTTCTTTGTTTCGCTTGTAAAGTGCTTGTGCCAGCTCGTTTGCATCGTCTGCCTCCTCGTTCGTGTTGTTTTTCGCTGATGTTTATCCGTGGAGCGTTGCGTCTCGCCTGCGTGCTCCGCCAGATTTTGCTGCGTCTGTATCGCATAGCGGCTGTCAATCCATTGCGGGCTAAGGGGCCGTCCATAAATGACGTCACGCGATTTTGGACGATTTTTCACCCCCCCCCTTCGTCACAAAAAGTCAGACCCCCCCCCCCCCAATATGACGTCACAAAGCTCTGCCCCCCCCTCCCCCCCAAATAAAAAAACATGCTCATAATCGCTTTAAACTATTGTCATTGTAGTGCGTATTTAATGTGGCGCTGCACTCTGATGTTGTAGGAGGAAACATTGATTAAAAAGTCTATTTAATGAAGTAGAACGTGTTGACTATATTTATTTAAAATTGCGCATTTTGATGTGATGACACATTTCTCAACCCCCCCCCCCCGGGGCGGGGCGTGATTTATGGACGGCCCCTTGTCCGTCTCGTTTTGTACTCCAGCACCTCCTTACCTTTCATTTGCTTAAACAAACATTAGCCAACAAAACCCCGCAGACAAAAAAAACAAACCTCGCCACGTTTAACACGTAGTACGCGAACAATATGATCCACACGGTTTCTTTTTGTTGGGTTAGATCGCGTAGATATAAATGTGTCGTTAAACCTGCAACCACCCGACACAGCCAATAAGTAACAAAAACATGCCAATTCGTTACTCGTTCAGCACACCCGAGTGTGCCGGAGAGTAAACCCACGACAACGTTTACAATTTGAGCAGTCTTTATTGAGTGCAAAGTCCCTAAGCCGAGCGGTTGCTTCCGATCCTGCTGTGTTGAGGGTGGGGAGGCCCCTCCACTGAGTTTGTGGATTGGGCGGACTTCGAGGGATGTGGTTTTGCGTGGGGTTGCTCCAGCCCAGAGGCACATGACGGGGCTTGCTTTTCTGTCTCCATCGCTGGAGGTTGACGAGGCACTGAGGCAGTCCTGAACCCTGTTGAGGGTGGCCCCACTCCTGGCTGGAGAGGTTGACAGGGGGGCTGTGTGGGAGTAGTCTTGAGGTACCCCGCAATCAATCGATCCTCACATCGGAATATAGTAATTCTAGATTTGAAGCTTTCGTGACTGCAAGGATTCATGCTCTTAGGTTTTTTCGGTAAAGTCACGTAGGTAAAAATAAATAATAAAAATAATAGAAATACAATTATTTTATTTCTATTATTATTTCTATTATTTTATAATACAATTATTGTATTTCAATTTTTATTATTTATTTTTACCTACGGAATAGAGTAATCGATTTCAATCGATGGGTCTGTACGTGATGACGTCGTGGGAAATCCCCTGCGGGGCCAGTTTGTACCTCTGCGAGTGCTAATAATAGCTCCTGAGCACGGACATACCGGCCAGCAGGCGCAATGGTTTGCATATATAAAAACAAACACGCAGCTAGGGGTTGATGGTGGTGATGGGTATCTGTGGAAAAAAAATCTGTATAGAGCATCGGATTCCTCCAGTATAAATCCGCAGGTATGGACTCAAACCCATCCGCTCTTCCTGAAGTCCCTCCTCAAGCTACCAAACGATTTTGAAAGCCATGTTCAATCCACTGCGGCTTGACTCTCGCAAACCCAGGCACAAATAAAGCACGATTTAGAAAGTGCGGTGATTAAAACAAACGCTACACGAATATTTATTTTGCAAAGAGTGCCTCTAAGAAATTTGACCTAGTCTGACCCCAATCTGTATATAGTACTTGAATATGTAATACTCAATACTCAGTGTAACATAACGAAATAAAGAACATCCTTCTACTGCATACTTCCATTAAAAACGGAGAACTTTAGAATGTGCCACTGCATAACACATTGTTGAGGGAATCCTTTTCATTTGTGGTTGTTTATTGGCCTGAAAAAGAAATTGGCAGCAGATAACTGGGCTCAAAGCTCTGCTCCAGCCACCAATGCAAGCATTCTACTCATCAAAGGACGGTAATGTCAGCTGTCGATGAATCAAGTGGTAGATCTGCCGAGCAAGTTTAAATCAGAATCATTATTTAGACGAGGAGGAATCTGATGATCTATGAATCTTCTTTTCACAGATGTCCAGTATGGGCGGGTCAGCAAGTTTCAACAAAAACGAATCCCATCACGGAGGGCATAAAGGGAGGGCTATTGTAGTCTTTGAAGTAGTTTTACTGCCTAGGTTTCTTGCGGTTGTGCCATATAGCAAGCGCTCCTGCGTTTTCGTGAACTGTACTAAATTTGGTTCACGAACTGAGAGCGAAAGGTCGAAAACTGGCGAACACGTGGCACGACCCAACAAAGGACATCGTAAAGATATAAAGCCACACGGTGCCCTTGTGTTGTTAGGGCATGCCATGTCACTCCAAGTGCTGGCAACTTATTTTCAGAACTGATATTCGGGTTCAGGAACTGGGAAGCTTCAATTCCTGAAGCTCCCTTGCACGTGGAGGGAGAATCTGCACACGCATCGGACAGCTATCAGTTTCATGAGGTCACTCTGGATTACAATGTCAAAGACCAGACGAGTTAATATTTTCTTATTCCCTACAGGTGACATACAGGGTCTGCGTCTCACCCTCGCAACGCAAACTCATCAATCACAATTGTTTGAGCAATTTGTAAACGATGGATATCATCAAAAAATCACAAGCTCAAATATTGTGATGTCACTTAACAGCAAACAGACATTATTTTATCGTCGATTATATTGTATCGATTATCGTAAATTATATTGTATCCATAAGGTTGTACGTAGAAACATATTGAAGACTTTTTAATCCTTGTATTTTTTTTTAAAGCAGTTGCCAAGCACAGGCCAAATTATGTAATAAAGCCCCAATAGCACACAACACTGTCACAGTTGCAATAGGTAAGACTGACGTTTCTTGAATTCAGCAAGCTTATGAAAAGTTTGGGAAAATACACGATCAGAGGTGAAGCAGCAGCAAGCTGTGATGGTGGGACACTGAGGTTCAGACGAAACTGTCAGTCTGGGAGTCCTCAACATGGGTAGAAGAATCGTACGGCTCTCCGCGATGCGTTTATGGTTCGTACTGCGTGTTCTGAATATTCGGTTCCTGAAGAGGCTCAGAGAATGTTAAGAGAAACGTCGGACATCACCCCAAACAACACGTGGTACAACTCAAAACATACAGGAGCGCTGTGAACATCTACGTGGTGGCGTTAGCAATACTTGTATTGACTGCTGTGAATGTTTGTTGATCTTCTTTCGCACCGTACGTAGCCAACCGTGCTCAACTGAAGTGGCAATAAAAAATTTAACATAACAATGCAAACCTAGAAATGGCATAGGCAGTATAACAATCCGGTACAAGATGTTTAATCAATAAAAATCGACCATGAATCCTGACACTTTTAGTATTTATTTTACTTTATTTCAAAGTCATATATGTCATTACAGTATCAATGGATCTTACAGAATGTGCATGTTTTTTTTTGCTTTTTCCAAAAAAAAAAAACCTTGCACACTCAAGAGAAAATTATGAAAAGACACCAATAATCCTGATTATCACTTTTTGTATAAGTAATCAGAGAAAAAAAAGAAAATCTATGCAATAAAAATCTGGACACTTGCTAAGTATTTACAGACCGCGAGCTGAGGATGTTACGTTTATTTATGGGGCGATGCAATCACACGAACCCCCACCTTAGCGGATGAATTGGACTTCACTGTTCCTGTAATTAAACGACAGCCCCGACACCGGATTTCTAAGAGCTTAAGATTATAAGGAATGATAGTTTTACAATAAAGAACACGCTATACTCTTTCCGACACTTAAAATTTGAAGATCTTCTCGGGCCAACATGCGTGGCACTCGGAATTGCAGCTTTCTACGAAACAGCAAGCTCTCATTTACACCGTTTAAAAAATATATATGACACGATGCATCACCTGCCCTCGTCACTAATCGCCTTCATACCCCTCTGCGATAATGGAACACTCCAAAGGAAACAGCGTGTGAGCATCGACAGTTGAAGTCACACTCAGGAAGCGTTTATATTTGGACCGTCCCATGCTGTGTGGGGGTGCAGAGATTTATCTCCTCTTAGACGAACCTGTGTACGAGAGGACTCAACGGCTTGTGAGATTCTGACTGGGTTGCGGAAATTAAAGTGCCCCTTTCAAGCCAATTGCACAATGCTGTTAAAGCGATGGCTCAATTTTTGCTCGGCTCTCACTGCAAAAGCTCTCCGTGGTTTGGTGACAATCACTGGGCACCATACAGGGCTTGATTATAGAACGTGTCTTTTTATGCTGACAAGTTGCCCTTGACAACTGGGTCAGGCCAACGAGCAGCAAGGTACTTTCCCATCAAGTCAATGAAAGGCTTTGTTCACGCTATGCAACAAACAGTACTCTTTTCATGTCGACTTTATTTATGTTTAAGTGTGAAATATTTAAGGCAATAATCCAGTTTGTGGAAATAGAAGAACGACAACAGTGGATGTGGTAAATAAATCCGGCGTATGTGGGAAACGAGGTTACCGTGACCCCAGCAAACCTTGGAACTCAGTTCTGGTGTTCCTCATGCGGCAATGACGTATGACCGTTCATGACAACTGCAAGGATAAAGCTTGACCAAAAGCAGGAAATAAAATGAAAATAGGCTGCTGCAGGGAACAGTCACAAAACTCTTCAAGTGATACACATCATCCCTTATTAAAAGCCAACGGCCTCAACAATTTAGACTAAATACGAATACCAGGCCGTGCTAGCTTACCTTGTGAATTGGATATGGACTGCATGGGCCTGTCTGAACATCAACATCTTGTGAAACTGACTCCATCAATACCACACTACACCGTAGCCCACGCCTTGTTTCCACAGTAGCTCATGATAGCAAAACTTCTGCTCCACACAAGCTGTCAGCATTCTTAAGAGTGGATAAAAGGAGGCTGGGGTACAGATCGCTGACACAGGTATTTAATTTCTCTTTTATAAACAATTTCAGAAAAGTAATGTACATGATGACACGATGTGGCATTGCTTTGGAAGTATGGCCTAAAACAATTTGGAGGCTTCAACAGAACGTCCCTCTGACAAATTGCAAACACTACCCTATGGGTCTCACGGCTTGAATCTTCTTGGTGTTCTTCGTCTGATGATGCGATAGGTTGGGAGCTGGGGGAGAGGAGTGTGGTTGCAGATGGGTGGGGGAGGAGGTGGGGGGGGCTAGGCAGGTTTGAGTGACCACCCCTAACCCACGGATGAGATGATGACGTCGCTGACCACCGCATCCTGGCTGCGCACGGTCACCTGCATGGTCACGCCGTCCGCCAAGGCCAGCCGAGCTCGCACCAGCACGTCGTGTCCGCCGCGGTACACACCTGCGGTATCAAGACGGCAAAACATCCCCCCCCCCCCCAATTCCTGTTTTAACGTTCATTGACTGCAGGGTATAACTGATCAGAATGTCTATGTACAGCAATGCAGTGGGGGTTGGAAGGAGGAATATTCAAGGTATAAGCAAGTATAAAAATCAACCCATTATCCCTTCGAAAGCTACCAATGTCCTGGATTGGCTGAAACAGTCACAGCGTTTCACCAGGTGTCCTGAAGCATTTGAGTAAATTAGGATGTTTGCAACCAGTTTAAATCGTTCTGCCCTCAAGCTCGACTCAAAAAGGCAGGGTTACACCTTGGCAGTGCGTGTGGAGTATTCGGGGCGGGGGGGGGGGAGGCCTTCGAGCAGCAGGTGGGGGTAACGGTGAGAAAAAGGCTAGGCCCCTCACTGTGTGAGTGGAGCGAGCGGTTGAAGGGGCATGACTACTTAAGTGGGTGGAGCCGACACTGGGAGGACCGGCCTCCTCAGCAGGCCTCCTCACTAGGCCTCCCAGAAATGTGGTACCTTTTTAGCGTTGACAGTCTCTTTATGAGGGGCAGCACAGCACATAAAATGAGGGCGTTTAGTGCAGCCAATGCTAAGCAAAACTGCCGGCCTGTCTGTCCCATGCTGTAAATGTTTACCGTGACATAACGCCGAGAGCAAATGTACTTCGTGGGGGTGAGAGAAAAACAAAAACCCAACACAAATCCTGGGAACAGTCCAGAACGCACCTGCCAAGTAGAGCGTGTGTGAGCTTTTGTTCTCCGGCACCTTCTCGGAACGCTCACAAGGCTGCATGCCCAGGAAGCTCACAATGTTCTTCACGGTCTCTGTAAACGACACGCGGCCAGTATAACGGATCGAGCTACCGACACGACCGCCCACTCCCGCTAGCCCGGCCGTGCCACTCACTGCCAAAGCGCTGCAGTGATGTCATATCACGTGTACATTATCATCACCGTCATCATCATCAGCATCAGCGGTTGGCATGGGAAATGTTTGCATGCATTCCCACTTCTTTGTTTGCCTGGCTCCCAGGCCCAGGGGCAGTCGCTCCGTCAGCACAATAAATAGCTACGCCACTGATCACCTTCATCCTCATCACCATCGTGCACGGGCCAAGTCATGTCTTGTAAATGCTTGGCCCACAGGGACCCACTACAGCTCAGCATTGGAGTATCCTGTCAAGCACTGGCCCAAGCATTCCATTTGGGATACATTGCCTCGGGACAATACATGTGGAATAGATAGTAATTCAACAATAAAGACCTCTGTTCTATCTAACAGTTGCAAATAATGTTTTGTTTCCAAAAAGATGAAAACTCAACGTAGAACATATAAAACAATTGGTTATGTTACGTAAAATGATAAATACAGACATTTACATGCCTCTTACTGAGGTCATGTAAACAGACAATTTAAAGTGAATATACAGTGAACAAACTGTGGAAGCAGAAGTAGTAATTCACAGTGTGACCCAGCACAGCGCTTACACCTTTAAAGCTTTGCTAGACACATACACACAGTACAACACCGACATGTAAAGCTGCCGTCACAAATATAAAAATCAAGTGTCAGCCTCTCAGCTATAGAGAAGAGCTACCATGTGAAGAATGGCAAGGCCTCAAAAACATGTGTTGTGTGCACATCACAACTGCTTCTTGTGTTCAGTTTGTTGCCCTTCCCCGCACATCCGATTAGCACGGTTGACAATGTACAGTGCAAAAGAAGTTCAATATACATACACCATGTTTACCCTATCAATGACTGATAACATTTAAATGGCCATTTATTGCTGTGATAAAAGGTTTTATTTTATTTCAATAAACCTATGCATTTTATCAATAAAAAGTAATTGTATGTTCATGATTGAGTGTGGGTTGTGGGCAGAGTAAGGACCAGAATAGTGGCAAAGAAGGTTGTGATCAGAAGATAAAATCAACGCAGAAGATAACAGCACGTAATACGACCACAAATATATTTCTACGTCAACCGCAATGATTGGTAAACCTTTACCAAACGACACCACTTTAAGGTATTCGCACCATTTTGAGTTGTCATGCTGTAAGGGAAAAACAGGTTAAATAAACAGCTCACACGTTCAATTGCTTGATTTGCAATATGTGCATCTGCTTGGCAGGCCCTTCAAAGCCATCTCCAAAAATACTCAGCGATTCAATAGACTCAGCGATTCAATAGATGTCTGAACGATACATTGGTGTTACTGCCTTTCATCTTACGGAGCTTAAATTATTCAAGGGAGAATGGGCAATCCTGCCTGGCGATTTGTGGTGCTCTGGTAAAGTGCTATGACATGGATCAGAAACAAGCACAGTGATGAGGAAAATGGAAATAAATGCGGAAAGGTGATTGCTTGGAATTACATTGCAAGGCAGAAAAGGGGAGCACATGGATGAAAGAACAATTGCAATTTACAGACATCATGTTGACCGTTTGGAAAAGTATGTATGGACTTGGGCAGAAAACGTTTCTGGAAGGCATGATGGCTGGATGTCGAGTCTAAGGACAGAGCGGCAGCCAAATGATAGAACAAACCCAATGAGATGTCCAAAGAGGAAATGGAGCTCTAAGATGAGCTCATGTTCAGGTGTTAGACGGACTGTTAGATCGTAGGAATGTGACAGGATGGCGACAACTTAGGGAGGCCTTAATTCAGAGTGGATAACCATATTCTTTCAGTGCAGCGTGGCCATGTGTGCCAGAAAATCTTAAGGGCATTTAAAATCGAAGGAGCTATACTGGATAGCAGCACCCATACCAATCAGGTACTCGGATGCAAAAAAATCTGTTCCCTTCACCAACCCACACCAAGCAACATAGTGATATATAGTAAAACAATCTCAAAGAAGGGATAAATGGATGATGATGACGACGACAAGCACATACCTTCGATGGTCTTGGTGGCGGTGAGGGCAAAGGTGTCCTCCTTCTCGAACTCTTCGCCCACCTCGTCCCACGCCGCTGAGAAGTTGGGCTTGAGCACCTTCTGGATGTGGTCACCCAACACCACCTCCACGTCCTCCAGCTGTGTCACGACCGACGGCGCAAGTTAACAAAACCTGCGCTGCGACTGGCACGGCTGCACCAGCAGTTTATGGTACTTTTTTTTCTCAATGGCCAAATTGCATTCAATTGCGAAATGCTGCCAGCGGGGGGGGGGGGGGCGGTGGACCCACTTACCACATACTCGTCATCGTAACCATCTTCTTCAGCCACACCAGTGTTGGGGTCGCAGTCTTTCACCATGAACTTCATGGTGCAGCTGAACGTGCACGCAACTGGTGGGCAGAGGAGGGAGACACAGCACGGTCAGACAGCAGCACCAAACTAAAGTACCAAACGAAACAAAAAATCTATTTTTATTTTACCAGGTAAGTCCCACCGAGCAATATTCATTTTTTTTCAGAAGCAACCTGGCCCCAAATTATAGCTCAACGAAGTGGCTCATCATGTGAAAATTTATAGCAGCCAAAGAATCTAAAAGCACGTGTCTAAATGTGGAGGGAAAACCGGAGGATCCGGAAAAAAAGATCCACGCAACCACTGGGAGAACATGCAAACTCCAAATATACAGGCATCAGGGTCAAGATCGAATCCACGACATTCTGTATACCAAGCGAGGTAGCTAACATCTCGCCACTGTGGCGCCCCAAGCACAAGGGGTGCGCGTGTGCCCTCCGGCCAGCATTCCCAGTTAAGGTCAAAGACCACAGTGAGAGGCCTCACCGGCGGCGGGGTCGTCTTGCGGCAGGCCGACGAGCGTGTATGTGGTGCCGGGCTGGTTGTAGGGCAGGCTGGTGGCCGGGATGCACGTCAGGACTTCGTAACCCTCCGAGGGCTCCATCTGCACGGTCACCTTCTCCAGAACCTGGTCGTTGAGCGTGTTCGTGCAGTCGAACTGCAGCGTTGCGGAGGGGATAATAAATAATGTTTGTACTTGCATTCATATCAGACCCAGAAATCTGAATATTTATTTATACTGGAGGAATCCGATGAGCTATAAAGCTCTTTTTGACAGATGTCCAGTAGGGGCGGGTCAGAACGTTACAACAACAAACAATACAAAAACATGCGAGTAGTGCACGTTAGTTCAATCAAGTAATTTAGAGGAAGCAAGAATAAATCTTAAGGATACAATGTCACGAAAAGTAAATTATATTCTTGGTTCTTTTGGTAAAGTCACGTAGAAGGGAAATAATACAATTTAAACAATTACATTCTCACGACGTTTCGATTGCAACACAAGCAATCATCATCGTGATCATTTTTATTGTTTAATTTTTATTATTTTATTATTTCTCTTCTACGTGACTTTAGCGAAAGAACCAAGAATATGAATCCCTGCAGTCAAGAAAGCTTTAACTCGAAATATAAGTTAATTGTTCTATCTGCTAGTTTATCACTCACAACAGTGTGTACAGTTATTGGTCGTCTTGAAAACGTTTTGTGATTCTAAATTCAAGTGCGCTATGTGAAATGATCTGTTCAATTGTGTTTTATTTCTGTTGGCACTTTGGGACTTGTTTCATACTCGTAAGATGCACGTTCACAAGTAATATATGAAGGTGAAAATGATGATGAGTAAATGAAGATGAGGCTAACACATTGGCACAGCCTGTGTACGCAAACTACGTGGTTATTCAGACACGTGCCAAGACGATAAATTATTTGGTTATAAGTTTGGTTCACTTCCCAACTCTGTCAATTCAATGATAGATGAAGGCCTCCTGGCGTCATGTTGGTCATGGAGGTTCTTTGGCTATACTGCACGCAGGTCAGTCTGGGTTGGTGAAGGGAGACGGAGGGCGGACGGGGACATAAACCCAAGACTCAACGCTGATATAAAGCCGTGACCAAGAATCGAATCCTTGGCGCCGGGTTCATAGTGCAATGGCGCTAAGCACAGAGTCACTGCTCCACAGTTGGTTATAAGGGAGATACCTATACGAAGCCCTAGGTAAAACAAAGTAAAGTCAATTGTGTGTCTGTGGATGCAATGGCAAGTGTGTGACGTTAAATCCATGAAAGGTTTTACACCTTGGCTTCCATTCCCTGGCCGTGAACACCATTGGCAATCGGTATCTAAACCTGGTCTTCACTTCGCCAAGGTGGACTCAGAAGACAATTAATTACCGGTGCAGTCATGTGAATATCAGGAATGAGTAGACAAAGCTTCAGTCCACCATGTGCCATGCTAGCTTTGAAAGGTGCTTGCTAACACAACACTTACCCCACCAGTTTAAACAGATAAAGGATATTTGTTCTCAAGAAAATTAACAATTCTCCCACTTCTCCGTACTTCCACCCACATCCAAATTATCACCAACTTCCCTATTCCCCTAGTTGTGGCTTCTATTAATATACACGGCAGTAACATTGCACACTGGCATGGGGATTGTGGCGATTGAGACAGCTTGTTTGTGGTATGTAACAACACTGATATTAGCTTAATTATTGTTTAACATTTTATTCAATTTATTTTTGCTTATGACCAAATCACCCAGAAAAGCACCCAATGTCATCATACGTGAGAAGCTAAGCAGATTTTAGCTTGCACAGTGCACTGGGGTCGATGACAATGGCAAAAGACAGTGTGGCAAAATACCACTGCTGCCCTGCACTCTCTCCACCTTCAAAAGCTGGAATAATCAGCATGGTGAGGTATGGGTCAAATATCCCCTCATGGGCCACAAGGTATGGGGAGGCCCTCAATCAGCAGGGCATTCACAAAACAGGCTGCATATGTACTGAACATCCATCGGCTCACACTAACTCAGCACAGATGCATATCTTCTCAAGCCTGAGAAATAGTTGCAGGGTGGTACATGTTGTACACATTTTTTTTATGTTTGTCGCGTCACTCACCTGAAAGACAATGTGCTTGCGGAAAGTGTGCTTGATGCAGCGCACCACGTACTCCGTCTCCGACTCTGTGAGCTGCGTCGGTGGCGATGACTTGAACAATGGGCCCAGGTTCTTGAACTCAGGGATGGCGGAAAGTTGCTCTGTTACATCGCAAACACACGCGTCGCAAACACCTCAAATCTTTGCCGGCGCAGCTGCTCTCCGATGTAATTTCAGGTTTGTATTGCGTGTTGTTCGACTTCATGTCCAACACCTCCGATCCACACGCTGAGAAGTTCCCGAAGAAGCTCCCAGCATGTGAAGTTGATATATTATACATCATGCAGAACAACATGCAGTATGACGAGAAAACACATTAGAAAGCTATACAGCACAACAGTGAAAACATATGCAGTAGTACCAACGCAGTAATCACATTTCATAAAGTACAACGAAAGCGATGCATATTTACCTCGGACAAGGCTACGAGATGATTTCCCTATCAAGTGGGAATGCGCAGGACACATCACTGGAAGGGATGATGGCCGGTGGTTGAGACTAACGATGGAGTCAAAGGTGAGGATGTGTCTGATAGTACGTTCACAAAAGAGATGGTGCTAAAGTGTTATGTCGCAGGACTGTTAGAGATGGTAACAGCAGTGAATTGATTATATTATTGCTGCTGATGATTAATGCTATGATACATATTATGCATCCAAAAGTTGCGGTACATGACTGTGTAGGCACACCTTGAAAGATCTCTTGGCGAGAGGCCACCACCTTATCAGGCTGCTTGTGTGTGATGATCGGACCCGTTTCTGTGTGCAGAATGATAAAAAAAGAGAGACAGACAGACAACCATTGCAGCATAAATGTTTCATCAGCTCGTGGTATGGTGCCATTACCACATCAGCAATGACATTGCACCTGTCGAACAAAGTCAAATGAATATTATATGCAAATAGGATTTCACAGAAGAAAACTAATGTGATACCTTGATAGGTCCACCCATGTTAAGGACTCCTTCAATCAGATTTTATCTACTCATCAATGTAGTAAGCAATATTTATCTTTATATTCACGTATTGCGCAGTTATTTTAACTCCCAATAATTCCTTTCAATTCAAGAACACATTTATTCTTATCTGCTGTACTTCTTATCTATTGTACTATAAATGCTGTCTGTTACTCACAATGAAACTCCCTCCCATCATCTCTTCTCTCAGGTTCCTAGGGCCTTGCTCAATTAAAAAAAATCGTATCCGCCACATTTTGGGCTCTGTGTTGTAGGCCATAGGGCCAGCCTTCAATAACTGTGATTAATAGAATGTGCACACCAGCCCATAGATATGTTTTCGAGTGGTACCACATGTTGCTTGAAGGTATGCCAAAAAACACGTGGCATCTCCTATATAGAGCACAACCGTGAACACCTACACAGCCCTAATGTGCCCGCTCCTCCCGTCATAAGCACTCACCGGTTGTTCTCTGTTCGGCCAGTGGGGCAGTCGCCAAAGGCACCGACTTCATGTCGAAAGGCTTTTCCGACGGCTCCAGCGTGTACTGGTGCAGAGCCTTCTCCAGACCGGGCACGGACACGGCAAGACCTAAACGATACACGAGCAGGTCTCAAAATCCCAGCACCGCACCCGTACGCCGTTGGCGCAGCCAAGGCCATTTTCACCACCGCCATCAGTCTGTCGTGCGAGGTGGGGCCCACCGTTGAGGATGTAGACAGCGTTGAGGGCCTTTTGTTTCTGCTGGAGGATGTTGAGGTAGAACGTGGAGCGATCTCGGACCTCATCATCACCGTCCATCATGCACCTGCCACGCAAAAGCAAAAAATCCAACTCTCTGCCAAACATAACGAAACCTTAACTCTTTAATTGCCTGTGCCTGTTAACCAGGGGACATGCTGTCAGAAGCAAAGTGCAGTGCATAAAAATTTTAACTATTTCTACTGTACTATGCTCACACACTATGCTCCCTATTCTTGGGTCTTTCAGTAAAGCCACGTAGATAGGTTCAAAGAAAAGAACAAAAATAAAAAATAAAAACTACGACGTTTCGATCGCAATGCAAACGGTCATCTTTTTTTCTTTTTTTCCTGAAGACGAACGCTTGCTTTGCGATCAAAACGTCGTAGTTTTTTGTTATTTTCTTTGAACCAATCTACGTGACTTTACCGAAAGACCCAAGAATATGAATTCCTGCAGTCACGAAAGCTTTAAGTCACTATGCTCCCTGCTTTGACATACCCGCACAGACCAGTGTGTCGAAGTATGGTTCAAATATCTCCCATGACCCACATGGTGCAGGAGAGACTCATCCAGAAGTAGATTGACAAAAAGCGTCGTACATCCAAAACAACCGGAACGTGAATGCTTAAATAAAGGGGGCAGTGACGAGCGTGGCTTACGAGCTGTCCAAAAGTTAGGGGGCGTTTATGAGTTGTATGGTTGCGGTGAAATTATGGGAGGCTGTGGCAAAGATGCTGTGGGTAAATAACGTTGCATACTGTGACAGTGGTGTAAATGGGGTTAAACAAAGGAGTCGGTTACCTCTGCAGAAGAACGAGAATGCTGGGCAGCAGGTCATCATTCTGAGCACCAAACTTTGCAAGGGCGCTGACAGCAGCTGCACAAGGACACCATCATTTAAATTATTTCCAGCAAAGGTTGAACTCGCTTATACAGGAGCTGTCCATCCATGGATCAGTCCGTACTAGAACGCTCGTCAAGGTGATCAAATATGAACCAACCTCTAGTATAAAGCCAACCTCTGGTATATATATATGCTTATTTTTCTATCGTAGTGCTATTGACGGATGTGTTTAGTTTTTTGTTATTTTTGCTTGTGCACCATTGCCATCGCAGTATGACCAAATAATTTGTAGTATTATGTGTTTTTCGATTGAAAACTGTAAAAATGTATCAAAGGGTTGCCAAAAACTTGGGAGACACAAACCAGAGGATAAACGACTATTTGCGAACATGTAACCACATTGTACTCCGACAGTTACCCATCTGTCGGCGTCCATACTGAGCATTAAATAACTCAACACTTCAAAAGCATTGCACAATTCCATACGTAAACTTTTTTTTTAACAGGGGCTGTTGAAACACCGCCAGCCCTCCCACTTTTCCGGTAACAAACTTTCCGTAACGAGCTCAGCGGAGAGACAAAACGATGGATGCACGGACCGGCACGGACAGCCTCGTTCTCCAGGATGACGCGGTTGTAGATGAAGCGGATGTACTTGGAGGGCGTGGCGGTGCGCGGGCCCTCGCGGCCCAGCAGGTGCAGGATGCGCGTGGCCAGAACCGTGTGCTCGCAATCCTCGATGAACTCGCAGAGGTGTGACAGGCCCGTCTCCTTGCTCTCCACGCCCTCCTCGATGATGCTGATGATGCAGTCCACGATTGCTCGCTTGTACTCAAACCCGCCCTTAGGTCGGAAAGCACATCGAATTTATTATTTCAACAAATATGTATGCATACAGCAGCCCAATTTGTATTTGTTAATACTCAATGAACTGACTATATATAACGTAATTGTGACCTTTTATCACGTGCGTATTGTTCTGCTTTCATGACCCAAATCTCCCTGGAAATGAAGACAATTTTTGTCGCAACTGGCTCTTACGTGGTTTTAAATATAGGATATTGAGTAAATAAAAAAGGCCAGATTGCCATCGACCAAAACAACCTTGAATATTTTCCCTATTGTTGGTGATGGAAACTGCAGAACATGTTTGGCAATAATAGCACAAAGGTAAAAACGCAACAATAATTTAACCCAACCCAGTGCGCGGAACACAGCGGTAACTTGTGCTCACCTCATCCCGCAGCATGGACGAGAGGAAGTTCATCATGACGGAGTGTTTGCGTGGGTATTTCTGGCAGAGGGCGCTGATAGCCTGAACCACCACTACCTAGAAAGAGACACAAACGAGTATCAGCAGCCAACCGTTTACCACAAACAGTTCTAGGGATCGTTGATGTTGAAAAAATTGGTTCTGAAATGAGAAATTATTTCGACAACAATGTTTACAGTATCACAAGCAACTGTAAAGATCAACTATATGTCCACAACAGGAATAGGAACATGGAATGTGTAAACATTCTATGTCAGCTTGCTTGTGTAAGATCTGTATATCAACATCTACTGACAACTCATTAAAAACGTAAAGGCTATGCAAGACAGTGCAATGAGCTAATCTATCATCTGACCACAAAGTGGAACCAATGATATCTCAATAATGATTACAGACTCAATCAGTTCATTTGCTTGGACAACTAGGGTATGCTGCATTTATTCGGATGACCTCTGTGCATGGTCTCATTCCTAGCCTCATTTGACAGCAAGAGACAAAGAGACATTGGACCTGTTTATGGATCCAGAATAGGGTCGAGTGCCAATGAGGCCTTCGCCAGATTGGTGATCTGACATCAGTGCCAGGCTTTAGGGCTTCAAAAGAAGGGGTGGTTTGATCTCAGCATGCAGCAGGTCCACAGACTGAGTCATCAATATCTGACAAACACTTCAATATCCCTCAAGCTTTCGGACATGTCTGCAAACCGATAGTTGAATTTTCCCAACTGCATTTCATCAGTAAAGGATGCACTGAGAAAAGCTTACACTTTGCAGTAATGCTCTTAAAAGGAAGAGCAGCATGGTGGCTAAGGTATGCAAATAGTGTTCGAAAACAGAGTGCCTTCCGGCATGGGCGCGCACGCACCTTGAATTCATCGGAGATCTCGGACATGAAGGAAGAGATCTGCTTCATTAGGCGATCAATGCTGCTCTCGCTGCCGGTCTTCAGCAGCGTGGTGATGGCCAGCGTGGCGATGCTGCGGTTTGAGTCCGTGATCAGGTTCTCCAGGTCCAGGTTACACGCGGTCACTGCTGACGGGTGCTTCATGGCGACCTGCATGGTGCGCGTGCACAAAGGTTCACCGTATAAGCCGTGCAGACTATACAGCCCATGACTTCGTTTCACAAGAATGACCTGCGAAAAATGTTCATTCTACACTGAATTTTAGCTGTACGAATTGAGTACTAGAGACAGGTTATTTAGGTCTGGCACAATTTTCTTCTGCTACGATTTACTGAATTGTCACGGCTCAAGGTTATTGTTCAAGAATCAACTACTTCTGTCCTTGCATTGCTTGTGGAATCAGTCTTGTCCGCAGAGTTTCAGAGACAATTCTGGCTATCTATGAAATAATCACATATTGCACATATTAATGAAAAGAAATCCAATTCTTACATGCAGAATGTATCACAAGCATATTGATTTTATTAAACTAAGAATTACATTTGTAATTGCTAAATGTCTAAATGAATACCTTGTACATTCAACTTTAAATCTATCAACTCCATGCTGTTTCTAATTGAAATAGCATGGATGTTGTTGATTAACAGGGGCCTTCATTACGAGCGTTCCTGCCGGATCGTGAACATTTATTTTCAAAGCCGGTGAGCAAAGCGCGATACCTTATTGAGCGTGCGCACAGCTGCGTAGCGCAGGGCCGGCTTCGGGGAGCTGCAGAACAGCTGCAGCACTGGAGACGGGGACACAAAAGAAACGCAAGTCAACGCACAGTGCAGGAAAAACATAAAGACTTGAACCTTTTGTCAACACTAAATTGTATCTTTGAAACACATTGCTGACTTTACATATACATACCCAATATCGACTCCTTACCCAGCTGGAGGCCTGTGATGATTGAACATCACCCCTGATCCAGATAGATGATGGATTTTCACAGCTCTGGGTCATAACATCTAAAATTCAATTCTTTTTTTTCTCTTGTTTGTATTGTTCATCTCTTTCATTTCATTAGACAAAACAATGACACCAATTTGTAAAGTGAATCTATTCATGAAATTTGATGCTTGCACTGTGAAATAATACATTATAATTATTAAATTGATGCCTAAAGGTTGTCATGAATGTCATCACGTAATGTCAGAGCTCATTTAAATATGAATCCACAATGCTTCCACTACATCTTTTAATTGGACAAGATGTAGTGCAATTAAACAATAATGGCTCATTCTTCAAAAAACGCATTACATGATTTATTTTTAGCATAATCCTACTGCGAATACGACATAACATGTTAAGGTACCTTGTCCAAGCAAAACGTTGAAAAGAGTACTGTGCATGGCTTGCAGCAATGATTACAAGGTGCAATCATACAATCAAGAGGTGTCGCTGACCATCACAGGCACAGCTTGTAACTGATACAGCACCAGCTCAGATCTCACCTCTGCCAGTACACATCACCGCATGGCGTGCGAGAGTTTGTATTTCTTTCACCATCAATTCGCAGCACTTATATTCCTCAGTGGTACAGAGCATCAAGTACATTTCGTTGACACGCACTCAAATTATGCATTTCTGTAAGTAAGATGGCCAATGACAAAATCAACCAAAATGCTCCTGGGCCTCATGAGATCTCTGAAGTTAAGCAGGGGTGGGGGACTGAATAGGGCCTGGATGGTTGACGATCCTTCACAACCAAGTTGTAATTGGGCTACAGGGCTACACGTTGAGCAGAAAAGGGCAGCATATCCATAATAAATCTGTTTTGGGTTAGATCACGTAAATATAAATGTGTCGTTAAACCCGCTATCAGCCAACACAGTCAACGAGTAAGTTTTGTTACGTAAACACAATGTGCCAATTAGTTACTACTTAAGCACACCACAACCCGCACTGACCAGCGTGCTTGAAGCATTATCAAATAACCCCTTCGATCCACACAGGATGGATAGGCCCTCATCCAAATTGGCTGTACATTTAGACACACGCGCACACACATGTACATCTACATCAACAGGAGAGGTGCACCAAGTCCGCACCGGAGACAGCTGGAGCCAGCTCCTTGGCTGTGCACTTGGGCAGGTGCACGATGGCCGAAGCTGCTTCATACACGACCATCTCGTGCTTGTTCCGCAGGCAGCCTTCGATGAAGTCGAAGAGAGGGCTGTCATGCCTGTCGTCAGAAAGACACACAAGCGTGCAGCACGTGAACTTCGGTTACCAAAAGCCGGGTGGCAACATTACGGTGACATTCTCACTGTAGTACCCCAGCAAACTGAAAGAAAAAAAACTCTCAGTTTTTTCTGGCAAATTGCCTGATGATGCCGGATGTAATCACCAGCGAAACGTCGTACTCAAAACTTGTAAATGTTGTAGATTCACTCTTCAACACACCGATGGGCTAAAGTAGTGAACTATTTGTCTTTTGTAAACGTGACACATTTTTTACTGAATGCCCGTGTCGGGTGGTGGAGGGTTGCGACACATTTATAAATAACGCGATCTAACCAAAAAAACCTTTATTGTGAATAATATTGGTTGCGAAAGCCGACGTGTTAAGCTCAGTTTATTTGCACAATATCAGCTCTGTGAACGTTTTAAATTCATGTTAATTGCTGGATTAATTGAGCAGTGTTAGGTTATGGTAGGCAGAGATCCCAGAGCTTTGAAGCAATCACAAAGTAAGATGCTTCACTCACCGTACCCAATATAAAAATGTTGTCATCATTTCACATCAACTGGGCAAGTGTATTGAAAAAACATCAGCTCATTCAGACAATAGACAAACATTTTTTACTTAAGTGTTGCTAGAACATGTTTCGAGCTGGGTGGCTTTTATATCTGCTGTTGGAAAATGATTGGCGATTCCATGTTTTTTATTGAGACGAGCAAGACGGTCGTCAATGCACCAATGAGCCATGAATCTCATCAGTCGTGAGAGAACGCCGCCTGACCCGGCTGGGCGACGTAGACCACACAACTTCAGAAAAGGGTGCAGCAACAGGCCTTCACGTGAGTCCCATAAAATAGTAAACAAAGACAAGGACTACCACCGATGAACTGGAACTAAACATTGAAGGATTTAGCATCCATAGGAGTGACAAAAGAAAAGCTCTGACTGATGGTACATGATTGTGACAAGGCGACGCATTGGGTAGCTCTGTGTCTGAGACACCGGGTGGAATAAGGACCAAGTATGTACACAGCAGGGACCGGTCCTATCAATATAACATGACAGATTTCCTGCAAAGTAGCACTCAGCAGGCAATACTTAATTTCAGAAATCCAGAGAGCGTGCTTGCTTGCGACCGTTATACAACACTACGATGTTACGATATATTCACAACTCCTCTTGCTCCAGGCCACAGCCGAAAGCCTCCTCACCCGCCATCCTCCTCCTCCAGCAGCTTGCTGGCGATGCGGATGAGCAGGCAGTAGGCGAAGGGGGACTTCATGCCCTGCTTGGTGAACTTGGCGACCATCTTAGAAACGGCGTTGGGGTCATTGCGGCGGATGTGGTAGAGGAGACCGAGCGCGTGATACTGCACCATGACGTTGTCGCTCGATGCCGCCTCCTGCGCTTCATTCACCCAGCGCTTCACCACGTCGAAGCTGCCCTTCATCAGGTGCTGTGCGGACAGAGAGAGCGCGGGCATGCAATTAATGTGTGACCTGAGAGAACCTTGAAAACCCACAAAATGTAATTGTCGATAAAGTATATACAAGAGTTAATCAGGGTATTTGGGAACGCATCTACCTTTACACCAACACTAGTCACAAACACTGCAATAGTTTCTAACAACAATGACTGAAACATGACTGAGAGAACATCCATCACAATTACGTAGCGATAAAATGTTATCATGTAAAGGCGCAAGATGAAGTATTTACATCGCAGTTGGCGACAACTTGGGGAGCGCTTAATCCTGCAGTGGGTGGATAAATCAATGCTGATAATAATAATGACTGAAACAAGTCTCTCTGTCGAGGATTGCCAATTATTTTCTGAGAGTCAGTCAACTGGAGTGCCTTGTAAAACTCGCACGTATACAGGAATAACACGATAAACTCCATTATCAATAGCCAGTCGGCACCCTATTTGCAGTCCTGTCTCCTGAAGGCACCTTATTGACCCTGGTAGTGGGTATCTCGTACACATCACTTGAGTGTGATTTTCCAAGCCCACCTCTGTCTGGCCATCACTGCACATTCTAAGGAGAACGTTTTATTGCTTAATTTAATGCTGGAATATATATGCCGCACTTGAGATTAATAACTACGTTTTATGCGTCTCAATGCAGCAAACGCATCTGAAAACATTGCACAGAAACAGGCATATTTATTTTATAGAGAACGTCAGTCAATTAAACAGAAGCACAGAGTCAACAGCACAGATGTCTGGGAAAGACCTTCCCATACTGAGGGCAGCATCAGAGAAAGAGTAACCTCCCACAATGCAAGCCTTGGTTGCTGGAGCGAAGAGTGCGTGTATGTGAGCAAACTGAGATGAGAGGCGAGGAGAGTGAATCCATGAAGAATTTTGAGAATGTGAAGTACGATCTTGAAATTGATCCAGAATTGGAATGAGAGCCAGTAGAGGGATTAGAGAAAAGGCGGTTTTGTAGCTCCGTTTGCGTGTGCCACGTAGTTTGCATTGACATTTTGATCTGTAGTAAAAAATAAAAAGATGTTCCGATTTAGATAAATTAGAACAAGCATTTATGTGCACTAACGTACCAGCGATGACACCAGCGCAGAGCTGGATACACTTGGTACCTTGTCCACAATGGCCTGTTTCATGTATCGTTCAATCCCTTGCAGCATGGTTGTCTGTTCAAGAACACAATTACAATTTGTCGTCATCAAACAGCAAGGAAGCAGAGATGCATCCCTATGTACACATATGAAACTACAAGTTTACACATTGAAAAGGAACTAGGATAGCTGCACAAATAGAATTCACAGCAGACAAAAAGTGAGCTTTTTCAATGTAAACTCCACATGAAAGAGTTAAGCCCTTACTACGGCTATTAAAATACAATTTAAAACGTTTAAAATAAACATTTAGGTCCACGAGCCTTTAGGACCAATGGTTTCCAGCAGCATATGTACAAGTTTACATTTTATAAATCACATTGGCAGTTGCTTGAGGTTATAGGCAAGAGGCCTCAATGAACAGCGTGGGGATCATTCAGCACAGTTCAGCAACAATGTAATACAGATAGTCCCCGACTTACGATGGAGATGCGTTACGACGACCCCATCGAAAGTCGAAAATATCGTAAGCTGAAAAAGGCCCAACCTACCCAGGAGTCTTAAAGAATGGTGATAATTTAGCAAAACAGAGCAATTTACAGCACCGTACTGTATAAACTATATGCGTACAGTACATTCCGGCTGCGTCCCAACGTACAGTATCGTACCTCGTACGCTGCTGCATTTGCCTGTCGCGCGAAATGTCAAATATTTTACAATTTTGTAAGATCGAAATATCGTAAGTCGGACCATTGTAAGTCGGGGACTACCTGTACTATTTTTTATTGTGATAACAGTGTACTCACGTCAGTTATCTTGCAAAGCGCGCGGATGGCCGGCCCTCTGTAGAGGTCTTCTTTACCAGTCATATCTTTAGTCAAACTACAAAATAAGAGAATGCATATGTTTCTCAAGAAAATCTATAACCATTTGTAAAAAAAAAACTTTCAATTATGGTCAGTTACCACATTGGTGCTGCAGTGAACCGATATGTAAAATTGATATCTTTAATAAAATAACAGGTTTTCTCTAACTGCCACTAAAAGAAAAGGAAAATATCCATTTCAGCTGACTGGCCTTATTTAGTAAATAATGATTACAGATAGTATCAATCTTGATCACAGATAGCTTATATAAACTGAACAATTTGTATTTTACCAGGTAAGGCCCACTGAGCTATACAGCTCTTTTTCACAGGTGATCTGGTCACAAATAACAGCTCAACGAATTGGCTGATCATGTGGAAATGTATAGCGGCCAAATATTCTAAACACATGTTTCTAAATGTGGAGGGAAAAACTGAAGGACCCAGAGAAAAAAGTCCCCACGGGGAGAACATGCAATACAGGATGCTTCAAAATTGTTTTAACACTTATATTGGACTATCGTTTTTAATGGAAAAAGAACGGACAATACACTGCAACATGATAACAAATGTGATGTTAATAGCTTCAAAGAGTCTCCACTTGTTCACCATCAGTCAACACGTGCCTGAAATTTTCTCCAGGTGGTCTCCAGAGCCCAGAGGCACATTTCTCATGGTATTGTTGCAAATTCTCAGGAAGCGTTCACATTTTTTTGAAGCACCATATATAGCCTCGGTATGCTAACTTGTTATTGAGTTATAATTGTCACACAGTTTCAAACATTGTTATCATTAACTGCAACAAATATAACATATTCATCAAATAACATAATTTATTTTCTATTGTTTTAGCTGAACATTACCTGCTGGTCACGATTATGACGTCCTCCGAAATGTTGGCCATCTCTTTAATAGTGAGGTAGCACATCCTTCTTAGTGTTGGCTAGTGAAGACAAAGAAAACTACTTTCATGCAAATATCAAAAAACAAAACCAGTAAATATTACGTAGGACATTCACACTTCTAATCTGTATGGCAAGGCCCATACAATACTACATAATTGACAACCGTGTTTCATAGTCAACCCTATAAGGCAAAAGGCCTTCTAGATGTGCTTTACAGTAGCATTTTAAGTAAGTAAATCCAATATCAGTTAAAATGTTGGCAGGATGAGGTCTGTTAGTTTTATGAAACACTTGGCTCTATTTATTTATATGTATATTAGCCAATCAGGCAAGACAGTGCATAATGACTTAATAAAATATACACTTTGCTTTATTTGCCAGAAATTACATGAGAAGGGGTTTATAATAATAGCGCAAGCACTCCCTCGTTCACTCACGTCGTTGGACTGGAAGAGCTTGGTCATGGCGAAGAACGCCTCTGTCGCTTCAGTGGTTCCCAGGTGCTCTCCCTGGTCAAAACAACGCCGCCCATTACATTGGAGCATCCGTCAAAGGCACAGCAAGAGCAATGTCACCCCAAAGGGAGTGGCTGATGAATGTCGCTTTCTCAATTCAAGTTCTAATTTTTCACTGCATACTTTCACAGCTGAACTAGTTGTCAATGCCCATGTCATGGTTCTTCCAAGACATTATAAACTCAGGTCAACTTATGGACTGAACGTCATATTTGGTTGCAGTGTCAACACATACAACATTCATAACCAACGTTGATTATGAATAATATTGGTCGCGAAAGCTTAAGTGTTAAACTGACATACAACATGTATGAGATGTTGGTTTGAATAGCGTATGAATGAACTCACCCGGTTGATGAGGTAAACCACCTTGGTGAGAATGTGAAGACATTTCCTTGGGTTGATTGGAGTTTCATTGAAAAGCCGAGTCTGCAAAAAGGTGCAATGGGATGTTTTCAAATCTTAAATCACTGCCTCCATATCACTTTCTTTTCTTGCACCACATCATTTATTTTATTTTCTCTGCAAAAATGTTTTCTTGTTGTGTATTTTTTCCCGTTATTAATGTACTTTTTTTTATTTGCGAAGTAGTGAAGTTTGTTTTTGTATTATCTGTTTGGAACTGGATAATTGATGTGCAGCATTTTTTGGATGCAACTGCATGAATGATGCTATATACAATTATAATCATCCATACAACAAACATTAAACATATATTATTAATAATACAACTCAAGTTATATACCCTTAAAATAAAGCAGACACCTTAAATAATATATATAGATTGGATAATGATCAGTTAACACAATGGTTTGTTTGGTTCAAAATACGCGCAGCTGCTTTGTATATGAACTACACTGACCTCTTGAAGGACAGCACTTTTTTCCAGATTTTGAAACGGGTTGGAGCCACCACCTGAAAACCAAAACGCATGACGTTATAAAGAAGTTGGTATGAGAATATGAAAACCAAAATGTATTCCGTTAAAAAGAAGTTGGTATAAGAATCTACATATATGCACGTATTCCATCCACTGGCTTTCAATTGAACAAAGTAATACGACTTTCTGAGGTGAAATGAATGGACGACTGCTGAGGATGAACAAACAAGATCCTCAGCTGACCCAACTGTCAGAGCCTCCTGGTTACGCACTCGCTCACCTCGGCGAAAGTGGCCGACGGCTATGAACCGCATCAGAACACCACATGGACGCTGTGGGTTGGCGTATTCTCAAATGGAGACTCAAATGTGGAAGGTGGAGAACTTCAAACAATGGAACACCGAGTGAATAGTTGTCCACTGTAGGATACTCATTCAGAAGAAGCATCTTTTAAAATCACTCTGCCTCTCTAAAAGCTCGTTTGACTGGATATCAAAACGTAGCACACGTTGCTTATTCCTTCCCCCACACCTCCAATTAGCATGCCTGGCTACGTACGGTGCGAAGGAAGTTCAACATACATACATGATAACCACTTCTGAGGTCATTTAAATTGCCTCTAATCTACATAAACTTTACATAACTCTATATAAAAAATCATGTAAACTAATCCGTCATTATAACAGAGGTTATTCATGCTAAACGCCACCAATAGATGTTTTATTTTCGCACAGTTAGCAAAAACAATGTATTCCTCAGATGTAATATGCCAAATTAAGAAAACAATTATGAATATGTTCGTGCAGCCATTGATGAGAGACTATCCACTCGCATCATCTGAGAACATAGTTTAATAATACTCACCACCGGTGACTAAAACCCGCACCTCCGATGAGCACGGTTGACGAGGTACGGTGCGAAAGAAGCTCAACGTACATACACTAAACATCATCAGCTGTGCTGGCCGTCTCTCAAGACACGGTGTTACCACATAGACCCAGCGGGGCCCACATCCTTTCGACTGACAGTCTCGATTCCCACCATCAAGGCACACAGAAGACGTCTTCTCTCCGTGTCCCTCCCCCCGTCTCTAACCTCCACCATGGCCTTTCAAACCGAATCGAATGTCTGTATGCCACTCCACCTCACACTGGTCCACGTCGTCCTCCCTACTGAGTGCAAGTCAGGGCGGGCCATTGATAAGTTCACCACGCTGGTCAGCGGGGGTTGGGGTTAGTGCTCGTAGAATATAGACTTTGTAGCAGAGGACGGCACGAGTGATTGTGCACGACAATTAGCACTCTTCCGAAACGTTAAAATTTAATTATCCGACATCGTCGGTCCACTGTTGGATAAGGCCACTACCCAAGCCGCCGCCGCTACCACCACTCACACGATTCCCGCACGGTAACACTCCACCGAGAAAGACGCACACGAGCCGCGTTCATCGCTCCGTCTCCTTCCTCGACGTCAAGTCCTCTCAAACAACGACGACAACCAACGTGACAACAACAATAATTCCTATCGAGTTAACATTGTGGTCAATGAGGGCCTACAGCGACACCGGCCTGAATGCGGCCCTCGACTAGGCTCGGGGGGGGGGGGGGCATCAACTACCACGCATCGCGAACCCGACTCGTACCGGACTCCTCGTCCTTCTTGTCGAATTTCTTCATCATGGCTACGTCCGGAGCAGGCGATCGATAACACCGACTGTGAGCGCCTGTGCAGCGAGAGTTGACCGTCTGTGGTGACGCGCCCCCCGCCCGTCTGCGTGGCTCCGTCTCCTCCACGGGACGTGTCACTTCTACCCGGCGTGCCCCGCGGGGTGACGTGGAGAACGAGACGTCACGGCTGTATCTCGATATACGGCGATATATCGCGATATTGGGCAATGTATAGCGATATACGACGATATATCGCGATATAGAGGTATATCGCGATATACGGAGATATAGGGCGATGTATCGCGATACGGCCGCAAGAAATATCGCGATATAGGTACCGCTATGTATTGCGATATAGATATTGCGGAATATCGCGATGCATTGCGAGGCATCGCGATATATGACGGCATAGATATCGCGTTATATCGCGATACATAGCGATAGATATCGCGATAGATATCGCGATATACCGCGATGTTTATATCGCTCGGCTTGTTGCGATTGCGATATAAGAACCAGCATGTTTATTTGTACTGGAGGAATCCGATGAGCTGTAAAGCTCTTTTCTTTCACAAATATCCTGTAGGGGCACGGGGCCAGAACCTTACGACAACAAATAAAAAAAACACGATAGGAGTGTAAAGTATAGGGGAAGCTAAACAAATCACCGTGCAAATGTAGAAATAAAACTAAACTATGTTTTACTGGTAGGAACCTCCTGGATGCACACAGCGTTGGTGTACGGTGTTTTTTTCTGCAATATTTATCTGTCTTTTCTTGGATTTTCTGTTTGCACTCAGTCACATATTCACTTTAAGATGTTTTTTTGTTCATGCTTTTGTTTTTTGTTTGTTGCGGTTGCACCCGATTCAAGAGCCGAATGGCTCACAGGGCTACACCTAATAAATGAACTTGAACACCAGCCCACAGGGGATTATTGTGTCAGTCCGTCGTGCAGGAAGGGGCTGGGTGGGGAGGGAAGGGCTGGGTGGGGAGGGGTGGGTAGGGAGGGGCTGGCTGGGGAGGGTGGGGCTGAG
>CM025655.2:7907723-7918190 GCA_014621495.2 Entosphenus tridentatus
GTTCGTTTGCCTCGTGGTGGTGGTGGTCCCTAGGTTTTATTATTTGGCTTCAGTCGAACAGGCGAGTATCGATTTCCTAGATTCGTCCGGGCGCGATGCGATTGTTTACCCATTGATGAACGTAACGCTGTCTCGGAGCAGACGCATACCGAGGAGATTGAGAGATGTAATCGGCTTGCGTGCAATGCGCTGGGTGGTGGAAATGGTGTTTTTTGCTCTCCAGGGTCACGGCGGCTTGAGGTGGTCCTCTTCCCAGCAACGAGTGGATAATGGTGGTGGTGATGATGATGAGAAACAACCCTTTGTCAAATTTCGATGTAAAGCTTTCGTGACTGCAGGGATTCATCTTCTTGGTTCTCTCGGTAAAGTCACGTAGAAGGGAAATAATAAAATAAAAACATTAAAATATAATGAGATAAAATTCTCACGACGTTTCGGCCACAACGCAAGCAGCCGTCTGTCCTCAGGTGAAGAACAGGTCTATCGGAAAGACAGCGTCCTAATGAACACCTCCAAGCTTGGCAGCGTATATTTAAGCTGGGTTAGAGGAGGAGAGAGCCTTGACAAAGGAGTTTACATATCAACAGAGGAATTTAGCATATTGATGACAAATGCAGATATGGGATTAGTCACTCCTTGTGGAATGTGTAGGTGGTGGCGGGTCTCAAAGTCATATTATGCTCGTGTATTATGTAGGATTAGCAGTGATAAAGGGAGGGAAATTTTAATAGTAAAGAGCTGCAGCAGCCAAACCACCGCGTATCAAGCTCGTGCATTATGTGGACAACAAAAAATGAGTTTCTAAAGAACTACAAATACCCTACCTACTACCATACAATACACCGATGTGAATAAACAAAATATAAACTACATCAATATAATCAATGTACTCAATATACTCTCCAATAAGCTGAGCTATTCAGCTTTTGTCAATCCACTGCTGGATGAAGGCCGGCGGGCGCCGGGCCACACCCCCCCCGTTGTCAATCGTGATGGTTGTTTCGCCATACTTCACCACGCTGGTCAGTGCGGGTTGGTGAATGGGGTGTCCACAACCACCATTAATCACGCGCCAATAAATAAAGTATGTTCATGTTTTTGTTCGGCTAATTAAACGAATGAGATAAAAAAAACAAATTAGACCACGCAACTAAGAATATTCTGCAATCGAGTGACACTAAGAATCGATTCGGCGAGTTTCAATGATTGATCTCTGCTGGTTAGGCCGCCCTATCTACTACGCTGTAGGTGATGCGATTGTTTTGGGTGGTCAGCTGTTCGCTGTTCGCCCATAGACCGTCACCTGAAATGACGAATTGACGAACAGGAGCGTGAAATTATTGCCTTGTTTGTCACAGGTCCAAATTTACAAGCCTTGTCTGTCCTTCCACTGGAAATGTAATGGGGTGGTTAATGCGTTGGGACAAGAGGTCACGTGAACATGAATGTGGCATTTTGGCGGGGTTAATGTAGCGGCGAGCGGAGTACCTTGAAACGCAACGTTTATTTTGCAAAGGCCGACACGGGTAAACTCTTTTACTCTCATTGGTAATCAAAACGCACGGGTTTTTGAGTCGCTAAATCGCTCTGTGCCCCTGCACGTGTCATGCATTTGAAATGTGTCAAGTCACATTACTGTCGTATTCGTGTCCACGTTAGAGGCAGCAGCTGATTCATAAAGTGTTCTGTTTGGGTCCGATTGCCTAAATAAAACGTGTCGTGTACCCTCCTCCAGCCAGCAGAGAGTCACGTAAATAAATGTGGAATTGTATTACTGCTTCAGTGGTACGAGCATTGCTTAGGTAAAGCGCGCATGCATGCAGTTATATTAAACATAAATACTAGACTGTACCATTCATTTCTATGATCAAATCACCCTTAATACGCCTGATCTAGTGAGATATCAAAAGCTAAGCTGGTTTTAGCCTGAAATTAGTTGTGTGGGTGATTTCAATGCATAACCTGTGATATAGGCTGTGTGCTTATGCGGTGGGCAGCAGGGGGTAGTGTAGCATAACACATTATTTAACTTTACTGTGATTCCATCATCTGTGCTCTTCACCTGACCGTGGTAAAGTGCTGTATGGTAAGTTAACCACCACCATCCCGCACGGCATGGGGATAAGGCCCTCATCCTGGAGTGGATTGACAAAAAGGCTGTACATTGTGAATCTGATAAACATGCCTCTATTTTTGTGCCACGTAAAATAGGCTTCATGACCACAAAACGTGTCTGGCTTGTACCTTAGATTAAGGCCAGTAGTAGGTTGTACCTACTAAAAGTGGACATTTCACTTCATTTACACAGATTTATAATAGGAAAAGTATTCGGTTTAACACGTATGCTTTCGTGACCAACATTATCCATAAGAGGTTTATTGGGTTTGCTCGCGTAAGTATGAATGTGTCGTTTATATTTAAGCGATCTCAACAAAAAAACCTCTTTGATGAAGAATTATCTCAATTTATTTTACCCAGTAAAGCCTCGCTCAGTCTTGAAACATTTAGGACGATTCTGCACTCGCATGTTTGGCCAATCCCACTTAGAGAGGGGCTTCATCATTTGAGATGAAACCGTAGGATCCGGAGGGGACACCCATCACACATGAGGAGGTTACATTTATCACTGCCATCTCATGGCCACACCTCAGAGCCCAATGCCTATAACAGCTTGCAAGCCCTTGTGGTCACCCATCAAAGTGATAATCGGACTAAAACCTTCTTTGCTTTTGTTATTTGGTCTCATTCAGAGTTATGTGGTCAAAGCGTAATAAACGGAAGAACATATTTTTTTCTGGCCAGTGGCCACTGCTCTTGTGCATGTGCGGTTTATTTTAGATTTTACGGACAAAGCTTTATCAGACTGATTCAACACATTTCTTTAGGCTGTGTTGATAAAATGTGAAACGCTTTTATTCTACATACAGTGTGCAAATGAAAGTTGCTGGACAAATGCCACGTTTAGGTATGCGAGCAAGTGTAACCCTGTCAGAAAATTTGCGAGTATGATCAAATACACATCACACGCTGTAGCAACACAATGCTGCTAACGTTTGCCTTTTTAAAAATTCCTTCCCATTAAGTTCTAAGTCTTGTATTTTGTCGACATGGAAATTTCTACAGGGCATTGTGACATAGCCAAAATCTGCCACTTGTATATCGCTCTCAGCCTTATTATTTATCGTTAGGTGTAATTGAAGGTTAACTTGTTTAAATTGCTTAAGCTATACACAGTGGCGCTCTCCAGTGGTTACAGTTTTATCACAGCCCAGGACAAAGTATTTTTTTTTCTCCGTACGAGACGGTCATTGCCTAGACAGCTAATATCAACATCCATCCACCTTCTGATGCCAACCCAGCGGAGGCCAGGAGCCTTTTCTGCCATTATAAATTATGTTAACTGCGTTTGTTACAAGGATAACTCTACAGTGAAACATTCTTTCTTGCCCATTAACATTTCACTGTTGGGCAAAGGTCCCCCTCGATGTCTCTGCATCATCTCTTGCAGCCTTCATCCAGTGCACTCTTCCAAATCTGCTAATCTCATACTGTCATCCCGTCTGTCCATCTCTTTTTCTCTTTCCCTCCATCCGTCTCTATTCTTTTGATAATCTTGGCCATCTTCTGATGTCTGAGCTGGATGGCCTACTCAACTCCATTTAAGATTTTTTTTTAAATTATATATGACATCTACTTATCCTAATTTGTATTCTGTAATCTTCATTTCAAATTATTTTCCTTTCGTTTTACGAAAAAAAAATCCTCCTTTTCATTGCTCCTTTGCATGCTTGTAATCTTTTTGTTCGTTGGCCACCAGGACCCGGTTTGTACCCTGTTATCTGATTAACGGGCTTGTAAAATATATATATGAAATATCGCACACAATCATGAACTGGTTTAATTATTAGCTGCTCCTCACTTGTTGTAGGTCAGAGGATCAGTGGCCATCGGAAAGAAAAACTTTGTTTTTGTTTCATCCCGGCTACTCCTTCCCCTTATTACCTTGGATATTTGAGTTTTGACTGCACTTTCATACAACCACCCTTTGACAGTTAAGCAACAGGCATAGCCAACAGCTCCACTGCTGACGAAAATCATTCCTTGTTTTTGCTCCCGGCCACCCCCCACCGCAGCTGTACGCCTTCGCACCGGGGAGCACGTCGCAAGCGGCGGCGCTTGCGTGCGTGCGCGATGTCCACCGGGGAGATGGAGGAGCCGGCGGACGAGCAGATCAGCCTGTCGACGGGGAAGCAGCTGTCGGACCTGCTGCGCGAGCTGAGCGCCTTGTGGCTGCGCGGTTCCTTCTGCGACGCCGTCGTGGAGGTGCAGAGCCGGCGCTACCTCGCGCACAAGGCCGTGCTGAGCAGCACCTGCACCTACTTCCGCGGCATCTTCCTCGACACGCCCTGCAGCAACATGGGGCCCTTCGTGGTGGACTTCCTCACGGAGAAGACCTTCGACCAGGTCCTGGACTTCGTCTACAAGGGCAATGTGAGCGTCGGACGGGAAGACCTCCGCGAGCTGCTCAAAGCTGCCCAGAGCTTGGGCATCGAGTGTCTGGAGGAGGTGTGCCGGGTGTTCGTCACGGACGACGTGGAAGACTGCTTCCCGGACAAGGACACCGACGCAACGTACATCTCGGAGAGCGGGCAGTACGACTGCGTCGAGGAAGGCGACGACACCCCGGGGTGCAGCTACAACTCCTTCGGGCAGTGCAACGGGGAGGACAGCAAGAGCCCCCCGCCTGCCAAGCAGGCCACGCAGTCCTCGAGCGAGGAGGACCTGCCCCAGTTTGCGGCGCTCGACAAGGAGAGCGCGAGCAATACGGAACCGTTCCCGGACCTCTGCCTGGTGAAGACGGAGATGCCGGACGGCGGCCAGCAGTGCTCGTTCGCGCTGTCCGACGAGAACACTCCGCAGTCCGAGTTGCAGCTCGACGACCAGAGCCTGGAGATCCTGCAGAGCGGACAGAGCTCCAACAACTTCCTGCGCGCCATGGAGAAGACGCTGAACATGATCCCGCTGGCCGGCAGTACGCAGCAGCAGCAGCAGCAGCAGTGCGACCTCCTCAACGGCAACGCAGCGCCGACCACCGCCGCGCTGGTCTCAAACGGGCAGCTGCGTTGCCAGGCGTGCGGCGAGCACGTAGAGGAGAGCGTGTCGTGCCTGCGCGAGCACTCGTGCGGGCACCTCGACATGGAGACGCTGGCGTGCCGCGTGTGCGGCGCCATGTTCAGCCACATCAGCGTGGCGGTGGAGCACACGCTGGCGCACACGGGCGTGGCGCTGTCCGCCTGCAAGCACTGCGGCAAAAAGTTCCTGTCGGAGAAGAGCCTCGCGCTGCACTACAAAAGTCACTGCCGCCGCCGCAGGCCGCAAATCAAGGGCGGGCGACTGTCGTGGCATCCAGACCCCGATGCGCAGGAGTCGACGGAGAGCGCGCCATGCCAGGCAAGTGTTTTGGCTTCCAAACGTCATGGTTTGGCTGGATTTTTTTTATCCTTGACAAACGTTTTTTAAAGGTTTTTTAAAAATTATCTCTGTCCGATAATTTTTTTCTCCCGTTACTTCACAGCGTTATCACTCAAACGACAAATGTTAACCCCGTTCCGGCGCCACTTCTTCCCCCCCCACCGTACATGCGGCAGGTGTGCGGCGTGGCCGTGCAGAAGAAGATGGCTGCGTTGTGGAACCACGCGCGATTGCACGTGGATTCGGAGCTCCTGTCGTGCCGCGTGTGCGGACTGCAATCGACGCGGCGCAATCTCGTCAAGCACGGCCTCATCCACCTGGGCGTCTTCCTCTTCACGTGCGACGCCTGCCGCAAGCGCTTTCTCTTCCGCAACCAGCTGCTTCGCCACCAGAAGGAGCGTTGTCGTGGACAGGGAGAACCGCCCCTGCCCGGCGTGCTCTCACCCTCCGCGCAATTGCCGCTCGACGCCGCCTGCGTTTAACGGCGCGTGATGCACTAGGGCGCTTTTGCGAACAATCTTTGCCGGCGACCCATCACCGGCAAACGCAGTCAACCACGAGCGCCCGTGGCACCTCGGTTGGAAATTACAATAATCTGCCCACTCGGCCATCGCTTCGTGCAGTCCACTGTTACAATCGCTCTGTACAAAACATGATAACATAAGCTTTGCGTACCGGAAAATCGGTCGCAAGGCCATCTCTTTCATCTTCATTGCACTGATGTACTGACATGAAGCTGCCAGCTCTCAAACGAGGAGGGCTGCGGCCAGGCAGTCTCTTGATTTATGCAACTCGATTGGAAGTTGCTGTCCCAGTTGCTCAGTAGCAGGAGCTGTGGTCAGATTTGTTCTGATCGTGGGCAACGCCATTTTTACAATATGAAATGCTGCGAAAACTAACACCGGTGACAATTGCATACGATGATTGGCATAAAATTGGCCAAGTGGATGATGGCATTGAGTGGACAACATGAACTGGGGCATGTTTTAGGCTCAACCGTTGCTGGCATTGCATTTATCACACGCAACAACGACACGCTTGTTGATGAGTGTGTTTCATGAACAGTGCTTGGTCTACAAAGCACACAATTTTTGGTGGTCATGTTACCTCTGTGATCTGATTTGAAGTCATTCTCCCAGTTTCCCACTAGGGGGAGCAGTGGTTGTTATAATTGGGCAACTAATCTTTTTTCCCCAACATAAAATGGTGCAGAAACTATTACCAGCGAGGGTTGCCAGCAACGATTGCCCTAAAATTACCGCAGTATACAATGACCATTCGGGATCCGACCCTAATCGACCTTGCGCGTTGCTCCTCTGACGGCTCACCAACCCTAATCTACAGACCCTAACCCACCAGACCGCCCAAGTTTCTGGGCACCATTTCACGTTTGACACTTCGACCACGGCCGCTGTCGGATGGCGATCTGCAATAAACGACAGCAGCACTGCTCCTCCCCGTGTGGCTCTTCAATCGTAGAAGTAGATTTTTCCAAGACAGCCTTTGGATTGACTGGAATTTCACAAAAATTTATTATATTTCGCTTGTTAATCTCGCTCTGATTGGCGATAGCTGATTGGTGCGATCATTGCACATTAACACTGTTGTGTTAGATGCTTGGAAATATGGGTGGTTTTGATTTTTTATACACATTGTATTTATACGGGATATTACGCAAGGTTGCGCAATGTTTATTTAATGCGTTGGTTACAATTTTCTCTTGTTTTTCGCTATCGTCTGATTTTTGAGCACGAAAAGTGATTGTAGTGTGACGGACGATCATCCACGGCAGACACAGGGTATCGCCACCGCTTTTCGGGCAATGGTTCACCCTGCAGCTCATTGTTGTACATTAATCATGGAGTACCAACTCTTTGTAGGGGCAAGACATGTTTTATAATGAGAAATTACCCCTCCCGAGCCCATAAAATTAACTCTCATTGGTTTGTCTCATTGGTTTGTTTTGAGTAAGAATATAATATGAAGCCAAATGTTCACAAACATTGTGATAAGCTTCAGAGAATCTAAGAGTTGATGCAACACCCAATGTTGTTAGCCACTGGGTGCTTCCAGGGTATAAATGTTTAGCGTGCGTCTCTTAACAGTTGTGTGTTAATGTGTTTAATTTATCTGTGTATATATTGTGTGTGGATGAATGTACAGGAATGTAAGAGAGTGGCTGACGTGAAATGTTGAACTTTTGTGTTTCCGCGCGTAAGTGAGATGTGCATTTCTATACGAGACGGTCACTGTGGTTTCAATATGAATCGAACAGGTAATGAAGGACACTGCATTATTGCGGATAAACTAGGGTTTTTGCAATTTCCCTGTTCTTGGCTCTAGTCCAACGTGTGGCAAAAATCGACGCGAAGGGATCATTGCTGTCGCTAAGCCCATGCTGAATGGACTTGAACAATAATACATAGGTGCTAGAGCATAGGATATATAAACACAAGACAAACCTCAGTTGATCAGTTGCCAAATAACCAAGACCGCTATGATCCCACAGACTGTCAGAACACAACGTTCATTTGCAGGGGCTAAAGACGAGATTTAGGCAGCTTGTGCCCACTCAAAATAGTACCTACATTCTGTGGAGCAGTTTGTCGATGACCAATCAATTCACATGGAAATTCAGCAACTCACGCATGGCATGTACCTGATGGTAATCGCAGAAAGCTGTATTGTGGTGGGGTGGGGGGGTGCTCCCGAGGATGGGAAACATTAGTGGCGAGTGATATCTGAACTGGTCCTGGGCTCCCCCACCCAAACCCCTTCTCCATCCAGCACACACCACTGTGGTGAAGTATGGTTAAACAACCTCCACGATTGACATGGGGTGGTAAGCCCCTCATCCATCAACAGATTGACAAAGGGCTGTTGTTAAAGTAATTAATGTAGTTTTATTGTAGACTTACACTGCTTGATTTTGGCTTCTGTACCAGAAGCTCGCTCAGTTCTATCAGTTAAGTGAATTGCGATTTCCTCATTTAAGCAGTTTTCAGTGATAACGTTCGCAAATGTTGTGATGCGGAGTATATTTCTTTGTGCATGCATGTATTTGTTTCCCTGTCGGACACTCGTTACATCGTCAGGAGCAGCAGCGTTTAATGTGTCGCCAGCACTAAGCATTGGAACTTTGGTCCATGCTCATTCCATCAAACTGGTTTTGTCTTTGAACCATCTGATTGTGTGCCAGGCCAAGACAGGTGTATCGATGATGCATTGCAAAAACGAACACTTCATGCGTGTTCAAGGGAAACGTGGAATCGATCGATTTGAAGAATATTTTTCCACAATAGAAGGACTGTCGGCGTACATTTGAACGTGTTTTGACTTTCGCTGTGAAAATTGTGATTA
This sequence comes from Entosphenus tridentatus, assembly GCA_014621495.2. Classification (NCBI taxonomy): domain Eukaryota; kingdom Metazoa; phylum Chordata; class Hyperoartia; order Petromyzontiformes; family Petromyzontidae; genus Entosphenus; species Entosphenus tridentatus. Next base: position 7,916,556 of record CM025655.2, read on the forward strand.
CGTAACAAATATTTCAAATTGTTTTGATTTAACGGATTTCACGAAGCTTTGTCCATTGTATTGGAACTTGTTATAGTGTTATTTTTCATCTTCTGAAGCACTGGTGGATAAATTCACTGTTTATACCATTGTTTTAAATATGTATTTTGTCTTTTGAAAACTGTTATGGGTACACTTATTGAAATAATATATATGTGTGTTTGTATGTAACAAAAATATATTTTTGACAATGCGTGATGTACGTTTTAAATTATAACATTGAAGTGAAAGCAACTTACACAAGCAACTTTTATGTCAACTAGAACTGGACGATTCTCATAATTCCTAGCCTGGAATCGGGTTTTTTTTAATCTAAAGAACCTCGGATCAGATTTCTACGGGATTGTGGGACCAATGGAATTGTTGAGTCGTGTTGTGCAAAGCCTTGGCTTGGCTGGCCTCATGGCTCACCATTGAAACTTATGGCTCATGCCTTGTAATATCTTTCAATGGTGATACCAGCCTTGGCTAAGCTAAGCATAGCCAAATCTTAGCCGAGCTAGATTTGCAGTCGGATTCCTTTCTATGTGAATGATTCTTCCATTGCAGAATTAATCCCTATTAGAATCCCATTCAAAATTTAACGGAGATTGTTTTTTCATGGGAAGCTCGCGTTAAACAATCACTTCCTGTCGGAATCGTCCAGAGGTGACATCATAGGAATAGTTTATGATTGCTCCAGAACCGCTCGGTTCTAATGTTGATGTAAATGTAAATGAAGTTGAGTACATGCATAGCATACGTTTATGGAATACTGTATCGTATTTAAAACGGAGTGTTGTTTCTGACCAAACGAGTTTTTTTTTTAAAGTTTATTGGCATAGCTGTGGGATAGACTTGCATAAATCAGCGACATTTGACAAAAATAATACGGTATTCAGTACTTGATGTATAAAGTTGAGTTGCAGAGCAACCAAGAAGCGTTGAGTTAATTAACGAGTTCATTCGTATTTACTTGCAGTGTTGTGGTCGAGCGGTCTCCATTATGGCTATTTATAAATTTACCCAAAGCACACACGTTGATGCCTATAAACAGCGAACACGAGAACGCTTGACACGAGAAAAATTGTTGCACTGCAAAATGTACAAAATGCCCTTGTGTTCAAATTGTTATTGATGCACAAGCGCATTGGTCTGTGGTGTTTTTATATAAAACGCGTACAATTTGGTTGTTGTGGTTTTGTCTGTACCGTCGAATATAATGAATGGTGGCATTGATTGTAAATCCTCCATTTATGGGAACACAAGAGGGCGTTTGGCATTGACATCTCGTCCACACACTGCGGCTGTTGTATATAACCAATGCCCACATCTTGCAGAATACAACCATTCTCAAACCATGCACAATCACATCTGTGTTAACGTTTTCCAGCATAGAAATGTTTGTTGTGATTAAGAAACTGTGGTATTCATAATAAAACTGGATTTTTTTTTACTCTACATGTGGTTGAATGGGTTTCTGATTGAGTTTCACCTATACTCTGTTTTTTTCGGTAAAGTCACGTAGGTAAAATAGAAAAGAAAAATAAATTAAATCACGACGTTTCGGAGGCAACACAAGCTTCCGTCTTCAGGTGTAACCGTCACAGCCAAGAC
>CM025655.2:7921436-7935748 GCA_014621495.2 Entosphenus tridentatus
CATTGTGTACGAATCTGACGCTTTCTGTGAGACACGCACATTGTGTGCGTCTCACGCATTCAGACTCGCATTGTGTGCGAGTCGAGCATCCCTACGAGTCTCAGTGTGTGTCTTGTGTGTGCTGCTGTAGTGGGGAGCGGTGGTGTAGCGGTTAGCGCGCTGCGCTATGAACTCAACGACCCCGGGTTCGATTCCCGTTCACGGCCAATACCAGTGACAATTATCTGAACCCGTTCTGGGCCTCCCCTAGGTCGACTCAGCCTTAAGTGAGTACCTCGTACGGTGTGTGAAGATCGCCACAGGGGAGACAAAGGCGGTCGGGCGTGGTGCTGGCCACCCACCCCATCGTGTACCGTTGCGGCCTTCATAGCTGATAGCTAACAGCACTTGCCCCTACAGTCTGTTAAGGCTATACGGGGGATCTTTGTTATCTTTGTCTAACGCATTGTGTACGAATCTGCCGCATTGTGTGCGAGTCTCACGCATTCTGTCAATTTCGCCTTTCACGCCAATTGCATTTCGGGGTAAGTTTGGGTGGGGTGGGATTTGGGTTTTTTCTTTTCCAACGTTGACAGTGTGTGTCACTGGTCAGGGCTCACCTGCTATACTGTCATCACCAGACCACCACAACATCTGTGTGAGCCACCACGTCTGGGCATAACGGACACACTACCACCGTTCAGAAGTGAACTTCAAAACTGCACGTGGACACATAACATGTTTTAGTGCCCCGAGAACGATTGTTTACGGGCGCTTTATACATTTAAATTGTTATTTTTCATAAACAATGTATTTTAACTCGTCCGATTTTTTTTTCTCTTTTGCAGGCACTTGTTTGGCGGTGGAGTGGGGACTGACAACAATTCCATTAAATAATACCAAAACGTATATTACATGAGCCACTAGTGATAGCACCTCGTTGTACTGTTAATCCTGTGTTACGTTATTAAGCGGCATGTAAAACTTGTTGCGGCTCCAAATATATTAATGCTCGCTTCTAATTTAGAAGACTGAATCGTGAAGTGGTGACGAATACAATTACTAAAAATCTATATGTATATACCAACTAAAAATTACAGCCGATATCAATAACGGCAATCGGTACAAATCGGGAGCAGACTGTAGCAATGGCCAGTGACAGAGGCGGCGAGGTGTTTTACTTGCGCAGCGCCAGCGCGCTGCCCAGCGTGACCCATCGGCTGAGCGCCATGCGGCACACCGGCTCCTTCTGCGACGCCGTTGTGGAGGTGCAGAGCCGCCGCTACCTGGCGCACAAGGCCGTGCTGAGCAGCAACAGCCCTTACTTTGCCAGCCTCTTCTGCCGAGCCCCTTGCAGCAACCTGGGCCCCTTCGCCCTCGACTTCCTGAGCGTTGCAACGTTCGAGCTGGTGCTGGACTTCGTGTACAAGGGTGCGGCGCGGGTGCGGGCGCACGAGCTGCGGCCTCTGCACGACGCTGTCAGGACGCTGGGCATCGCACCGCTGGAGGAGCTATGTCGGCCGCTGCTTACGGACGAGAGAACCACCCCGATCGTCAACGCGTCGTCGTCCGCCACCTACGACTACGACGGGAGGCCTCGCGGAGTCGAGGCCAACCTACGAGCCTCCCCCGAGCTGGTGTCCGAGGGGCTGGCGCCAGATTTATTTGACCGCGGGTTCCTGGAGGATGGCACGGGGGCACTGTGGAGGAACCGCTTTGCCGAAATGGAAGGTGTCAGCGTGGCGGGCGTCTCCGGCAGCGGGCACAAGCCGGAAGATGGGCTGGACGCAAGCAGCGTGGACGACGAGTCTGGGATTCACTCGGCCTCCAGGGGGATGGAGGACAAGCGCTGCTCTGAGAGCGATAGTGGCCGAGCAGAAAACACCGCCACGGATCAACTGTTCCTTTGTCAGGTGAAGACTGAACCGAATGAGGAGCCGCCCTGCAAGGTGGCCAGGACCGAAAGCACCAGAGCCAATGGCGGTCAGGTTTCCGGCCTCGCTGCGGTTGATGGGCGGACTCAGGAGACGGGAGGCTTCAGGGTGACGGACATTGCCGCGCTCGGCGGTTGCTCTCGTGAAGACCTAGATGGGTGCGCGGAGCCCGGCGCGAGCGATTCGCTTGCGGGACAGAGCGCGGCGGGAGCAGCGCAGCACGAGATTGGTGCGGCGCAAATCGCAGCCGACCACGTGCAGTGCCAGGTGTGCGGCGACACCATGGATGAGAACATCTCGTCGCTAAGGGAGCACGCGGCCATCCACGTGGACCGCGAGACGCTCAAGTGCCGCGTGTGCGGACGCGGCTTCACCACCTTCAACAACGCGGTGCAGCACGTGTACAAGCACTGCGGAGTCACCGTGCTCGCCTGCCACGACTGCGGCAAGACCTTCCTCTCGCTCACGCGCCTCACCCTACACTACCTCAACCATTGCCGCAAGAAGCGCCCGCCTCCGCCGCTGCCCAGCGTGCCATTCGTGCGGCCCCTCGAGTACCGGCCGCCCGACGATGCCGGCGAACACCACGCGTCCAGCTACGCCCCGTGTCAGATCTGCGGGCTGCCCGTGCACCAGAAGATGGCGTACCTGCGCAGTCACGCTCGTTCCCACGTGGACCTGGAGCACCTCTTGTGCATGGTGTGCGGCCTGAAGCTCACCTGCTCGAGCAACCTCATCAAGCACGCGCTGCTGCACGTGGGCGTCTTCCTGTTCGCGTGCCCCGTTTGCGAGAAGCGTTTCGCCATGCAGTGCCTGCTGCAGCAGCACCAGAAGAGGGGCACCTGCCTCCCGACTCTGTGGAAAGCGAGTGCCAGGGGGGACGGTCCCCACGGCGTGGACGAGGCCAATAGAGTGGCTCGCTCCAGCTCCATGCCCCCTCTTGAGTAGACTTTTTTTTATTTTAACCTCGTACAGTATTACTGTGTGATATTTCGCAGTTGCACTGTCTAGCTCTCCTGTGATGGTGGGTCACCAATTCTGGTGTCACAAATGTAATTAAGTTTACCAGGAGAGGAAGTATGGTGTGTGGAGGGTTCTGATTGTTGGGAGGTGAGGGCACCAACCTAGGCTCTCAGATTTATGGGTTTTAGCTCACCTTTAATTACTAGCCTTTTGCCTGTCCAAGGACGGGTATATTGCAGTAAATCTGAAACTTGCAAGCGAAAAGCAGATACGCGACGTGATATATTCATTGCATCAATGCGTGCGCAATTTGTAAGGGCGCAGTGACACAGACTTATTTCACTTTAAGGTTATAATCCCTTGTTCATCGTGACGTCCTTTTTACTTTGATGTCTCAATAGCGTGACGGAGATCGCGTGACGTGAGGGTTCTGCCTTTGTCGGGAGGGTTGCGAGTTGACGCCGAGGAGGGGGGAGGAGGAGCCTCGGCCCCCCATGTGGAGTGACGTCAGCCGCTAATTATTATGAATAGGGGGGGTGTCCATTTGTAGGACGTGACCTTAATGATTATTATGTAACACTATTTTTGTTCCTGGGTAGTAAGTGTTATTTTCTAATTGTTTATGCCTCAAAAGTATAGGAAATGGCTATTCCCACAAACTTTGCTTTTGTGACCTGTCAATCTGCAGTTCTCTACACTCGGATTCTCGAACTCTCTGGAGAGAAGTCCATTGCGAATGACCATCCTAGATGTAGTGTCCTTTTCAGATAACCAGGTTTTACCCTGTCGTGCATGTTCCCACAACCATTTTGGGCTGATGTCCAGTTTCTGAAGACCTCAGCCGTCACTTCTGGACCCATGCCACGAGGCACCTTCAAAGGCTTTCTTGCTGCCCTTCTCCCTCCTAACTTGTGCACGTGTACTGGCGGCTTGCGTGATTTCTGTCTCTACCTTACCACCCTGAAGCCAGTGAGAATCTGGATCCTCGGGGTGTCACATGCCCTTCATATGGCCCACTACAACCTCAAATAGTGTTCCATGCAGATAACCCGTACTCTACAACGTAGATATGGCGAGTCGATTTCCACCTCTGGTGTGGGACATCATCTTACCGTTCCATCAAAGGACAATGCTATTTCCCCCTGTAAAGTCATCTTTTAATAGGTGCCTGTCAATCAAAACACCACTACACCCTGTCTCTCTCAACAGTCACACTGTCATCCTCGCCCAATCTGAACATAACCTGGTTGTGTTGGATACCTTTTAACCGCCCACATCCCCAAGGACTGGTAAGTTTGACCCATCCTCCAGTGTTGCATACTGGCCCTTTTCTGTCTAATAGCTGTCCCACCAATCCTGTGTGTAACCTGGAGTCTTTTCCAGCAGGGCTGATCTTCCTGTGCTGATCACACATTCATGCAAGATGTCCTGGTTTTCCCACAAGAAACACTTGCCAGGATTGGACTGCTGTCCCCCTTCAAGGCGTATCAGGGGTTTTACAGGGACCTTCAAACCAGTTGTCTCCCTACTCCCTGATGTACTTCCTGGGACCCAAACTTTTATCCTGCGGCCAAACTTCACGTGCTGTTCTGTGCTGTTAGAAACTGTTCTGCTGGTGTGGCTACAGTGCCAAGACTCTTGGATTCTCTCCCTAAGGCAGGGCCAGACCAAATTATTTTAATGGCCTTATACGGCCCACGGGCCGGACGTTCCCCACCCCTGCCCTAAGGCATACCACCAGATCCCGTGGAGATGCTCACAAAACCTTCTCACGCAACAGCCCCCCATAGGATGTTGACACTTTCTCCCCCCAATTATACCCATCGTTCTAGATGGTCACGAAGTCTCACCATGAATTGGCCAAAACTTTAACCCTTCTCTGGCCTAACGTTGTGGAAATGTAGTTCTGAAGCCGTCCTCAGTGAAAGCATACCTCTCGAACAAGGCTGCTTTCAAATGTTTGTAACCGGAGGCCTCTTCCCTACCGAGTTGGTGATACACCATGAGAGCTTCACTATAAATCCTTTAATTAATTGCCAAATCAGATACAGGCCAACCATGGCACTATGCATACCTTTCAAACCTCAACATTTTTTTGTCAATCTGATCCTTTGTCTCATCGAACTTTGGGAGCTTTGGTACAGTGCTATTCCCTGGAGCTGGCCCCATTGAAATGGTTGCACCCACACTCAAGTTTCTTGAGTTCCAACTTAATATGTTCCATTTTCATTCTTTCGCCTTCAACAGCTTCCCTCTTTAAGCAATCACCCCGTTCTAAGGCTTTAAATTCCCGTGCCGTTTCCTCTCTTTCCCCCTTTTCCATTTTGAGCTTTTCGAGCTCTGTCGTCTGCTTTTGTTTCTCCTGAACGTTCTCCCTTTCTAAAGTAATCACGGCCTCCTTTTCCATCTCTCACCATCTTTTTGCAACTCTTTCATCCCGGATAAACATCTCCAGGTTTTGCCCCCCTTGCAAACCTGCTGTCTCTGCACCCTGTCCCACCGCGGGGCCGCTGCAGACCGCATGAGGCAGGTGGAGGGGGAAAGCCCCATGTTAAGTCTCAGCGTGCAAGTTTGCACTACATGTTTTAGGCAAAGTGTGCCCCCAGTGAATGTGTGCATTCCACACAGCTGGGAGTTAGACCTATCCCTGCTCACTTTCAGTCTCGCTGGTGCTGCTGGTACTGCTGCTGTGGTGGTGGTGGTGGTGCTGCTGTGGTGGTTGTGGTGCTGCTGCTTTTTACAAAAAGACTGGAGGGCCGTAGAGTTGCTGCTTTCTGCCTCCTCGCCCGACTGAGCTGCCTTTTTTAGGGAGTCCCCAACCCGCCCAGACTGGGTTTCCCTCTATAACTGGTCTCAGCTGGTAGGCTTGTCACACAAAACCCCCCACTCTCAACTCACAGAGTGACTCCTCTGCACCACCCGTACTGCCAACTTATAAAACACGTCCACTACGGCGTGGTATTTCGTAGTTGCGCTGTATATCTCTCCAAACGCATGTTGCGGCTTGGATGGTGTTGGACGTCACGCCGACCCACGTGCCGTACAACCCGAAATCACATCTGGGATCTCGTACAGACGAGCCCGTTTTTTTTACTCTTTAACGTGACTTTATGTCACCATTTTAGACTCGCCAATGATAGATACCTCACTCTTTCCATTGTCAGGTCACAGCGATTTCGTCGGGACTTGATTGGGGACATGATGAGACGTTTGCAGTCTCGGCGTTTTACACAAACTTTGCGATTGCTAATAGCAGCGCTGGTCAATGTTTTTATTTTAGCTTGCCCACTCAGGGGCAACTAACTCTGTGTGTGATGCAAAGTTCGCCACCAAAACACTGCCTCAGCCATACAGAGACCTCGGCGTGGTTCGAATCAGGCGCTGGGCCAGGACGCAAGCAGTGCTGTTGTGTCAACGAGCAGTCTAGTCCCCTCCCACCAGGCAGATATAAGCTATACTCTGCTTCTTTCGGTAAAGTCACGTAGGTAGAAAAATTATAGATCACGACGTTTAGATCGCAATACAAGCAACCGTCATCAGGTGAGACAACCACAGTTTCGGCACCTGATGACGATTGCTTGTGTTGAAATCGAAACGTCGTGATCTATTATTTTTCTACCTACGTGACTTTACCGAAAGAACCAAAGAGTATGGATTCCTGCAGTCACGAAAGCTTCAAATCAAGATATAAGCTAGTTCCTTGATTTGTATTAACACTTCAAACATTACTCAAATGAGCATGAACTTTCCCATATCCCCTCCCTTGGATGCTGCTAATCCTGCATAATGCACGGACACAAGTAGTACTAATCACATACCTGCATTTCCCATAAATATGCTAAATTCCTCTTGAGATGCAAATTATTTTGTCAAGGCGCCCCCTTTTTCCTCCCCCTTCCAACCCAGCTTATATATATGCTCCAAGCACGTGTGCTGTTTCATTCAGACGCTGTCGCCTCGACAGACCTGGTTTCACCTGAGGACGGCTGCTTGCGTTGTGGCCAAAACGTCGTGAGAATTATTTTATGTTTTATTTTTATTATTTTATTACTTCCCTTCTACGTGACTTTACCGAAAGAACCAAGAAGAGCATGAACTTGATGAGTGTAAGCTACGTACATATAATGGATTTACATTTTTTTTATATATATCAGACATGTGAGAATTTAGTTGTAGATATAATGGAGTTCAAATGTCAGAAGTATTTTATTGTATTTAACGGCTCTACGAGTTGTCTGGCCTGTTGTCTGTGTGTATTTCCATATACGTCTGAAATAACACTGAAAGTATTGTACAGAATAATTGAAATACAATATCGACATAATGGTAGCAACGGCAGAAGAATACGTGCGGCAAGCTGCATAATCTGCGAAGTCCCTGTGACTCACGGATTACCTCTGGCTCGCAACTCCTCCGGAGTCCACGGGGTATTGAATCTCTTCCGCGAGAAGATCACTCCTCCCGTAATACGAGTCGCAGCGTGTTGCAGGCGTCCTCGGAATACTTGTAATTTATTATCTTATTATTCTATTGTAATTATAATTTAAAATGTTTTACTGCATAATACGCCCGTGAGTTATTCTCAAGGTGCGCTCTGAAGTGCAGAAAAATGCGCATCTGCAGATGAGCAAACGCAGCGATCCATGTAGTCAAAAGGTCGCGCAGAGGGGCGACGTGAAGCTGCACAGTGAAGGACGGTGCTGCAGGTAGGAAGGTCGGTGATGTGGAATGTTTATTTTTGCTAATTTTGACAAATGGTCATGCACCGGCACAGGCTAGCTGCGCTGACGTGATCTGTGGAGTCGTCGAGGGTTATAGCCTTGATATACAACCCGAAAAAAAGGACAAAAAATATTTTAATATAGACCCCTATAGTAGATTTGCTCCAATTGAGTACGGAAAAAAAATTAACCGGTAAAAACAAAGTTTTTCACTATAAATCCTTTATATGCGTGGTGGCTAGAGTCCTCTCGTCCTCTGGCTTGAGATGGCTGCCACCTATGGGTCAGATGATTGCCTGCCACCATTAAGCAATTGGTAATTAAATATAAAAAAAATCTTAAAAAGTGTAACATTTTGGAAAAAAAATTTCACGAAAATAAATTGTCACGCACAACGAGTCTGTGTGCAAAATGTCAGCTCGATTGGATCACGGGAAGTGGGTTAAAAAAGGACCGAAAGATTTGCACGGTCGTAAGCGCGCAAGCAAGCAAGTGAACTTAATATAAAGGATTAAAAAAATCATCAAGTCCGAACCTCCGATAAGCACGGCTGACTAACCTACAGTTCGAAAGAATTTAACACGTAGCCTTTCGCGACCAATATTATTTATAATCAATGTTTTTGGGTTAGATCGCGTTATTTATAAATGTGTCGTAACCCTCCACCACCCGTCACGGCCAATAATAGTGCAGACTGACTTCCTTACATTTGTCAATAGGCAGAGTACAATATGGATGGGGTGAATTTTCAAACGGGTGTCTCTCGTAACGGCAGGGGGGGGGGCAACCCCTCCAGCAATGAAAAATGATAGAGAAGTTGTTAGTAAGTAAGGACTTGTCCCTTGCTTTCTATTCGACGCGTGTGCGGCGATGGCGTAGAGATCGATCGAGGGTCGAATTCGAACCGCGTTGTGTGATCGGCATCGCGCTCGCTGAAGGTGTTTGCCTTCAGGGAAGTCGTGTACTGTAGACGCAACTGCGCACAATTCTGAGTCACTTATAACCGCTTTGCTGTTACTTATTGCCAATTATGGACTCAGACTATTGTCCTATCATCTCATAGAGTCCCTGGCACGTAATAATATGCTACGCAATGGTAGTGGGAGTCTCAAAATGCCGATTTATTACTCATAAACCCCAAGACGACTTTTTTTTTTACCCGGTGTTTCCTTGCCTTCGTCACAACAGTGTGTTTGTGTGTGTGACGCCATCACCGTTAAGCTGTCTGAACCATCTCATGTTTGTGTTGTGTACACAAGAGCGTGGCGGGTAAAACAGATTGTGTGTGCATGTTAGATTGTGTAGTAAGCGTTTAATAATGTTAATAAACTTGTTTTTTTTACTAAACAAGCCTTGTGTTTTGATTTAAAGCTTTCGTGACTGCAGGGATTCATATTCTTGGTTCGTTCGGTAAAGTCACGTAGAAGGGAAATAATAAAAATATAAAACAAAATTCTCACGACGTTTCGACTGCAACACAAGCAATCAGCATCAGGTGTGAAATCGACAGCAAGAAAATTTGAGAATTTAATTGTTTTATATTTTTATTATTTTATTCTTTCCCTTCTACGTGACTTTACCGAAATAACCAATAATATGAATAAGCTTTGTGTTGTAACTTCATTGGAACATAAGAACACGGCATATGGGCAGTGGTGATTTCCTATTGGTGCCGTTAAGCCAGTGGTGGACATAGTCCGTATATTCTTTTGGCAGTCGCCAGGCCATCCATTATATTAGTGACTTACCACCAAATGGTGTATAGCCTTACTAGTCGGTGCTGATTTGACTGGCCCTGGAAGGAAGATGAGGCCAAGTAAAAAAGTTGGAAGTTGAATGCACAACGTCTTGGAGGTGCCCTGTTACTCTACTGCCTAAACGACATTCACAACACTTTGCAGGTGTGTCGGTGTCACCTACAGGGCCACACGGAGGAGCAACATCCAAATCTAAAACTCTTGAGCAACACAAGATCACAATTATACGATTACACAAAAATAGAAGTAACTGGATGATCTTACACACCCATCATAATGAGTTTCAACACCCCTGTTAATTCACTATCGTGGAAATTCCCACTCACTCCCATGGCTTTACGCTTACAGCAATGCCATCTCCAATCTTGATTTGAAGCTTTCGTGACTGCAGGAATCCATACTCTGGTTATTTCGGTAAAGCCACGTAGGTAGAACAAATAATAGATCACGACGTTTCGATTGCAACAACCAGCGACCGTTTTCAGGTGAGAGAATAAAACTGTTTTTTTCTACCTAAGTGACTTTACTGAAAGAACCAAAGAGACTGCCATCTCCAACACCAAGTCGGTCGCTATCGCCACTATTTCATATGTAACCCTGTGGTGACCACCACCTGAAGCACCGCTTTTTTCCCATTCCTTGGCCACCTTCCAGGCCCCAAATCTTCTGCCCCACTGGATATGTCTCCCATGTCTCTGCGAGCACATGTTGTCTCTTGATTCGGATGTAATGGTCCCAAACAATCCTTACCTTGACCACCACGATGCCACACGTGCAGTTGTGAGCTAGCACCTTGAAAAACTCGTACTTCTTCTAGAACATTCTCGGTCCCCTGGTGCACAACTGTCCTCAGCTGTCAAATCATCGGTCGTTCATTTGAGAAACAATTGAGGATTTCGTGCCTCGAAATTCACGACCGAATCATTTTAAATTATTTTGCTGATAAACATTTCCACGTGCTAAGCCACTTTGTTGAGCTATCATTTGTGGCCAGGTCGCTTCAGAAAAATAAGTTATTAGCTCATATCCACGTTAAAGACACCCAGCTCTACATCGTCACGAATGCCCCAAATCCAACGTCGCTGTCCACTCACATCCCCCCTTCACGTGGTCCCTTCGTGGATTGGTGCTATCCCTACTCCAGCTCAGCGTTAGCAGAACTGAAGAAGTTCTCCTCGTCGGCACTCTGCCCTCCAGCAACTGAAGCTTTCTGTCAAAGCCTCCAGTAAACTGTGTCTCAGTGAGCGGTCGCTCATTGCTCTCTGCCTTAGTCTGGCAATGTCCCTGTACCCCCAGCAATCCGTGCTGTCAACGACCCTCCGCTGTTAAAGTCCAAGCTCAAGACCTTGCTATGTTTCCATCTGCCGGTGGGTTACCGTATCACTCTCTCGAGCAATACATTCGCCCGCTCTTCACGTGCACAGTCTTGAGATGCAGTCGCATGCCGATGCGATCCAAATGAAAACTGTGAATTTTGTGCGACAACACTTTCACGTTGCGATGTGTACATTTTGAGTCTCGTGATGTGAGCCCATGTCACGCGTGCCAAAGCCATGATGCATTTGCACAGCAGCGAGCGGTTCGGTAGGTGGCTGATGATTTAAGGATTGTCTAAATTCATGGGGCGGGTGGGTGTTGTCACCCCATATCTAATTGGACAAAATAAATGTAGACTGCGAAGGCGAATCGAGACAATTCTGGTGTATGGCAATGGATTTCCAATTAGACGGCGGATAAATTACTTATATATGCAGGTAGTGGAAGATTACACATTTCAGCGCTGTCAATCCTGTCTTTTGAGTAATAATATAAACAAATAAATCTCTATTTAAAGCTTTCGTGACTGCAGGGATTCATATTCTTGGTTCTTTCGGTAAAGTCACGTAGAAGAGAAATAATAAAATAATAAACATTAATATAAAACAATAAAATTCTCACCACGTTTCGATTGCAACACAAGCAATCATCATCAGGTGTGAAAACCACAGCAAGAAAATTTTTAAAAAGTGGCGGTTTTTTCAAAATTTCTTGCTGTGGTTTTCACATCTGATGATGATTGCTTGTGTTGCAATCGAAACGTCGTGAGAATTTTTGTTGTTTTATTTTTATTAATTTATTATTTCCTTTCTACGTGACTTTACCGAAAGAACCAAGAATATAAATAAATCTCTGTTTCGCGATGTAAAATGAACGGCGCAGTCCATCCTCCTGTTGGTCATCAGGAACAATTCATTCTGACAGGATGTTTTGAAGTAGGCTAGTTCTGTACTGGTTTTAACTTTCTGATTATCATCAGAAAAAGTGGGTCCTGTTCACCAAATGCTACTGGAAAACATTGGTCCTGAATTCCAATAGGCTGAAACACTAAACCATTATTTTATTTCTAAGTGGTAAAACATAATCTTGTCTGTTTTTTAATTACAAATCATTTTTAGATTTATTCAATGTATTTTAAATGCATTAATTTAGAAACGATTACGTGTAAAAACGTCGTCTTCTTGAATTGGATAACATTTTTAATGAACACCGAATGATTGTCACGATGGGTTTGATAAAGAAAAATACATCAAATACATTTTATTATAAGCTCTTTTCCAGTAACTTACATTGCTAAACATGTGTGTGCTACATACACATGCACACCATATGCAATGTATCCTGAACTAACCCTGAAAATGGGATAAATAATCTATACTGTTCAACATATGGGACATATATCCGTTGAAGACAATTCATTTTGTCAGCATCACAATCCATGCTCAATCCACTGCTGGATGAAGGCCTCCCTATGCCATTACCATCCCATGTGATAACGTGATGCCACAATTAATTTTGCTCCCGGACATGAACTAATCTAAACAATTTATTTTAATTTTACCAGGTAAGGCCCAATGCGCTATGCCACTCTTTTTCAGAAGCGACCTGGCCACAAATGATAGCCCAATGAAGTGGCTTATCATGTGGACATTTAAAGCAGCTAAATACTCGAAACGCGTGTTTCTAAATGTGGAGGGAAAAACCGCAGGACCTGGAGATAAATCCACACAACCACGGGGAGATAATGCAAAATCCAAATATACAGGCGTCAGGGTCAGGATCGTCCTCACGACCTCCTACTTACCAGATGAGGTAGTTGACATTTCGCCACCGTGGCACCCAATCAATCCGACCTGCATCGCCAATGCCAAGGTGCAGACGTAGTGGTTTATAGGGAAAGGGATGAGACTTGTGTATGGTAAAATATTCACACTGCCATGCGGGGATATGTGTAGTTATAAGAGACTGGTTCAAACTATCCACTTGTAATTTTTTAATGCATGATGCTATTACGGACACTCTGTACGTTGGAATTACTCTTCCATTCAAAATATTCCCGTAAATCAATTTCACAAGGATGCTGCTGCCGCAGCGGTCTGATGGTTGGCAGCGCACTGGACTTGCAAATCCACAGGTCGCCGGTTCGATTCAATCTCCCGGTGCGGCATTTGAAGCTAGTGCAGTTTTGTCGAATCCCCCCCCCACCTCTTTACCACCTCTGTCCATGCAGGAATACAAATGGGTTCGTGACAGCGGATCGGCAGGTCGCGTGTGGTGGGGTAAAGTTTGGGCATTCCAACATTTCCCGAGAGGTATACGGCTCGTGTGAAAGACGAGGCCAAAGATCCTCTAGAGCAGTCGGGGATTCTCAACCGGCGGTACGCGGATCCTTGGGGGCACGTGGCCATGTTCCAGTGGGTACGTGAGGTCACTTATAAATGTATGAAATCATATCATGCACCACGAGAGTCATTGGTGAATAATCATGTATGAATCTGCCAATATAAAATAACTACGATAAAATGTTAATACATATGGTCACCTATAACGATGTAAAAAAACACCTTTCTAAAGTATATTGATTGTAAACAATGTGTTGTCCAAAAGCCAAAAAAAAAACCGTTGAGAACCACTGCTGTCGAGTGGAGGCTTATTCCACCACCAGTGGTGTGAGCAAGCAATTGCAGGGCTGCACTTTTACCCTTTTATTCACAAGACTCAGCAGCCGCTGTGTGCCACCATTGGACCCGTCGCAATACGTGGATGTCTGGGCTAGGTTGCTTGGAAGCACATATCGTTCGCGTAAATTCGTTGCAACCGGAGGAGCTTCACATCATCGGGTGCCGTGTAATTAAATATTGATTGTCTTTCTAGTGCCGGCTTAAGCTAGTGCGGGGCCTGTAGCATATGTTATAAAGGGGCCCTAAATAAAATAAAAAATAGACCATAAATATTCAACACAAATTTATTTACTTGCATAGTAAAGTAATTGTATTTTTTCATTTGCTATACAGCCGATAAAACGACAAATCACTAACCTTAAACACCCAGTCGTTCATAAAAGTTAAAGGCGGTATAGTACTATAGTAATAAAGCAAGTGCAGAATCACTGAACTGGAATTGATAGCTTGAAAGCATTTAGCTCGGGTCCTTTGAAAGTGCGGGGCCCGTAGTATATGTAGCTACTTGTGCTACTAGGATACTCCGGCACTGTGTCTTTCTCTGGGTCAATTGTTTAAAAATCAGTCTTCTTATCCGTTGTCAAAAATGCAAGCCCTCAAATTCACGCCGATGCGCCCCCTTCTGGCTCATGTGATATGGCAGCTGGGCTGGGTGGCTGCACTGTTGACAACCCTGCGGAGTCTAAACTAAACTCTTTAATTTTATTTGACCAGACAAGGCCAACTCGAGCGATATAGCCGCTTTTCAGAAGCGACGTGGCCACAAATGGTCACTCAACGAAGTGGCTTATCATTTGAAAATGTGTAGCAGCCAAATACTCTAAACGCGTGATGTTGTTTCTAAATGTTGAGGGGAAAAACCGGAGGACCCAGAGAAAAATCCACACGACTACTGGGACAGAGAGAGACACGCAAACTCAAAATACACAGCAGGCGTCAGGGGTCGGGATCGAACCCACG
>CM025655.2:7935758-7957261 GCA_014621495.2 Entosphenus tridentatus
GCGAGGTAGTTAACATCTCCTAGCCACCGTGATGATGATGAGAGAAACACGCAAACTCCGAATATACAACAGCAGGCGTCAGGATCGGAATCTGACCCACGACCTCATGTATACCAAGCGAGGTAGTTAACATCTCATAGCCACCGCAGCGCCCTCAGGAGTCAACGAAGGAGTTGTGCCGAGCACGGGATGTCCTTTACCTTTGTTACGGGTGGCAGAATATTTTTTAAATGCCTGTGTGTGTGTGTGCCAGTTGGCCGTAGCGCATCTGTACTGAATGTCAACTCGCAGGGCAGGAGGAACTCCCAGGACAGTATCGAATTTCTCCGTGCACTGGCGGAGCCAGTGGGGTGGGTGGGGTGGCACGTGCCCCCCCCCCCCCCCAATGATCCCATCGAAATCCCCAATTTCGATCGGATTATTGGGGTTTATTAGTAACTAGCTTGACTACCCGGCTTCGCCCGGGACTTGGATTCACCACGCCCGGCCGCCTTTGTATCCCCAGTGGCGATGTTCACAGAGCACACCAGTTACTCGTTTGAGGTTGAGTCGACCTAGCGGAGGCTCAGGACCGGTTCAAATAATCGTCACCGGTGGTGGCCTTGAGCGGGAATCGAACTCGGGTCGCCGGGTTCGTAGCGCAGCGCGCTAACCACTACACTACAATGCGTCACGCTTCCAGGTGCGCGGGTCACGTGACAGATGTGACGTCACAGTTAATTTGCCGTGCAAAAAATAAATGCATTATTGAGCTCCCCCCCCCCTCCAAAAGAAAAACAAAAGTGTATTTTAATATTTTTTTCATGGTGTACAGTCTGGAAAGTACCCACATGGCAAATTTCAAGTTTGTTGCATGTCGGGAAGTACGCTAAACATTTTGAACAGACACACAATCACAACTTTGCCTTTTATATATGGAGATAAATAGGCATTTTGTGACCTGCACTGCCACTGTGTAGCATATTATTAATTGGAAATAAGTACCGGCAAAGCAGTTATAAGTGACTCAGAATTGTGCGCAGTTGCATACACAGGACACGACTTCCCTGAAGGCATTCACCTTCAGCGAGCGCGATGCCAATCACACAACGCGGTTCGAATTCGACCCTCGATCGATGGCTGCACCATCGCCGCACACGCGTCGAATAGAAAGCAAGGGACAAGTCCTTACTTACTAACAACTCCTCTATCATTTTTCATTGCTGGAGGGGTTGCCCCCCCCCACCGCCATTGTCTACGTGCATGTATTTTTAAATGTTATAAAGATCATCTTGAAAAGTTGTATTTACTATGAGTCTTCAAAAACGGATTTTTTTTCGGAGATTGTAGGACAAAATAAAATTAAGCCCGATCAAGAGTCTCAAGAGGCATATTCATGTTTGGCGCCCTCTCTCTCTGAGATGTCAACTCACAGTTTAGAGAGGAATTTTAATGTTCTCAGGGCAATCCGTCACGAGCTATTTGAGGAAAAACCGGCCCTTCTGCTGTGTTTAGAGTTTATTTTACGAATACTCGGTTTAGGAAAAACCTCATTTATTTGGACTGACGATTTGAAAGACTTTTCCCTTCCAGGACAGTGGCGACAATATGGCTATCGATTTACTGAATAATGTCTGTGCTCTGCTTATAACCCAAGATCTAAAAGTAGCACGAAAAAAAAAGTTCACTTTTGAAAGTGCAAATGGTGTTTTTTTTCTTCCCCACGGGGCATGACCTGACCTAGAGACCGGAACATTTATATTTATGGAGAGAACAATATCAGTTACATTCCTGCCTCACTGCCTTTTGCAAGTCACGAAACAATATTGAGTGACGACCAAGCGCGCGCGCGCAATAGTTCGTGCGCTTTTGGACAAGGCAAAGATTTTAAAACGAGCGGGGTGATTTGCACGTCCATTAATCTATTACAGAGAAAGGACGACTACTGGCCACGGCTGTGGTAATGAGACGCTGCCAAAGGTCTCGCTGTTGTTAGTGCGATTACGAAGTTGTAACCTTTTAACTAATTAACGCTTCATCGTGCTCGCTGGGCACGAACGCAGCGTGCGTACAAGCCTGTGTGAATATACCCAATTGTCTATACGAATACTTTTCGATTTAAAGCTTTCGTGACTGCAGGGATTCATCTTCTTGGTTCTTTCGGTAAAGTCACGTAGAAGATAAATAATAAAATAATAAAAATAAAACATTATAAAATAATTATTTTGTCAAGGCGCCCTTCCCCCCCTTCCAACCCAGCTTAAATATACGCTCCAAGCGTGGTGTTGTTTCATTCAGACGCCGTCTCCCCGACAGACCTGGTCTTCACCTGAGGACGGCTGCTTGCGTTGTGGCCGAAACGTCGTGAGAATTATTGTTTTATTTTTATTATTTCCCTTCTACGTGACTTTACCGAAAGAACCAAGAAGATATACGAATACTGTCAATGTCCGAACAACAAAAATCCCACGTAGACAGTGGGCTCTATGTTTATTTGATCATGCTCGCGACTGCTCGTGACCCAAGTGTGTTAAGAACGCGTGACCTTGGGCTCTTCACGGGGAGTCTTGGCTGGACATGATGAGCCTCGGATTTGCTTGAACACGACGCTCTGGGTCACAAGAAAAATTGGGATTACGTTGGTCGCTGCAATGCAGTGGGTCAACAAGCCACAGCAGGCTCCACGTCACCCCCCCCCCCCTCTCGTGTCTATAAATAAAAACTTTATCTGCTATTCGCTGTTCTTTCCACTTTTATCAGTGAATTGTGGTAAACGTAGCCCGCAATAAGCTGCTCCCATAATACCGTTTCCAATTGCCATTTTATCACGACAGCTGTGCCATATTGCAAGAGACGAAACTTCGACATACAGCACTTAGGACCATGAAGTTATATGCTGCACACTATATATTGACGACCAAATCACCTGCGAAGGTGACCAATGGCATGAGAACTCTGAAGCCAAGCAGCAGGATTGAGTCCGAGAGCGCGTGGATGGGTGACCACCATGCAGACAAGTTTGCGGAGGGTTGTAGGGCGACATGGTGAGTAGCAGAGGACACTGCATTAATCCATTTATAGTACTCTACTGATTCTATATTCCCACACAAAGTCTCCACCTTCAGACACACTGACCAGCGTGGTAAATTATGGTGTAATAATCCTAGAGGCGTGGGTATGCCCTCATCCAGCAGTGGATTGACAAACAGGGCTTACATGTGCAGTGTATACATTAATGGCATTGAGTAGTTCAAAATGCCATCACAAACCTACACAGACTTGCATGTTTGTATATTTAGACATTGTAGGTACCTGCGTACAATAAAAACACACGCAACCGTTCGAAAAATGAATTGAACAGATCGAAATATACTTTATAATAAACTTTAATAAACTATATTATTACATAATATAGGGAACAGCAATACAATATACAGTACATACACAGCATAAATTTTTTTTTTACAGCTAACTTCCAAACACTGCACTGTCAGTAGCAATCAGGAGCCTCTTTTTTCAGTTGTCAACTTCTTGAATTCGGAAAGCACATGAATCACCCCTTGCAAATGTGTGCGCACACGCTGGAAGAAATTGCGTGCGTAACTTAAAAAAAATAACTCAAAAATAGCCCCCCATCAGGGAATTGTAAGAAAAGGGCCAAATTGTGGTGTACAACAAAACAGTGTCAATCGATGGTGTCCATGCTTTGAGTTGGGACGGTAAGACTATCTTTTCACGTTGACGCACTTTGTACAACGATGCCTTTTGTCAGCGCGCAAGATTTTCACGATGTAATTACACCAAGTCAATGCGGCAGAAATGACAGGACACAAGGTTTAAAAAAAACATCAACGCAAAGGTGACGAGATCATTCGACAGTTACAGTCAGTCCTATATTTGTTGAATTTCACCAAAATCAGTGGCAATCAAACGAAGTTCTCGTCACTCGTGAGTCTTAGTTGCAATGTTAACCAGTCGGGGAGAACAATACTAAAGTGGCAACGAAAATTACACATAGCTGCAAAAGGTAGTCATTCACTCAACATTTATAATAAATGATAATCCCGTACTGCCTAGTCTTCAACGAATTGTGTACAAAGAAAATAATAACATGCTATATACAAAGCTATGTACAATGCTTTAGTGCGGTGGAGTGCTGCTTATAATGGTGCAAGGTTTAGGGTTGGAGGGAATAAATTTGCCATGCATGTAGCCCAGCGTTCACACAAACATGGGTACCTATTGCAGTACTTATATATGTAGATATTCAAAATTAATGTAAAATTTAGTATTTCATTATGTAAATATGAACAAAATAAAATCACACACAGCTGGTTTATTTTCCACCAAAACGTCAGAAACTGGCAATTGCAAACCTAGAAAATTACCAAGATTCAGTACTAGGCATTGGCCTGGTATACAAATGCCATGACAAGCATAAGGCAGGAAATCAACATTTGGTTAAATAAAAAATAATGTCCATTATCACGATGGTAAGATGCCAATTACAATATCTTGTTGGAGGCATTCGAGAGAGTATGACACAACTGATGGCCGGATTATTTTTGTACTGTGTATAACAGACTAAATTTAAACACATGGACTGTGACACTGGGGTGGTGTTTAGCAGCCATCTCTCGCAGCAGATGGGAACAATAGTCCAAAAAGAACCCCACTGAACCTTATTTTTACTCAAACTATGCAGGTTATTGTAAGCATGTCCTTATGAAAATGAAACGATACACCGTAAGATATTTTTCAGTAGATTGAAAAACGTATCTACACGTACTGCATTGGGAATTTTTTTCCTACACATTTGTAGGAATTTTTTTACACATTTGCAGGAAAAAAATAAAGTGTGTTAAATTCGTACCATGTTTAAGCCGTTTGTTCCGAATTGAGCTTAAGGTGTACATGCGAGTTTCTGCCTACATTGTGCAGGCAAAAACAATGATTCTGTAACTGCCGATGAGTGCCAAAATCGAAGCCAGTACTACTGTTCAGTTGCTACACAACTGACAATACTTATCCTGAAAACTTGTATTCCCTTTCAGTAAATACCCGTAATTTTTAAATACTGAATTGTGGAATTAAATGACGCAGGGAATTCGATAGGGTTGGGGATATGCCTGCATTCACATTTGTAACATAAACAGTGTTTAATTGTAATTCACACAGGAATACATTAAATCGTAGCGGTTATGATTTCCCTGCGTTATGCTCAAAATGCAAGGCAATTGCATGCTTTGTTGAATACACATCAGCTTGCCAGACAATCGATTGCTCTATTGTAAATGGAAACGGACATTAACAATAGTTATGCTATATTATAATCGCTATCAAGAAACAAAAATGTTTGGATCACACCATAACATTAAAAGCACCATAAAAATCCACAGATTGCCACAGGAAGGGAAAATTTGGTCATAAATAGAAAATGTGCTTTTTCTTTGTCCCTCCAAAAAGCACAAATTATAAAATACTTACCAGAACATAAAAGTACAGTAATATATACATTCGTACTTGTTGATTCAAGCTCCAGGTAAGTGCCAATGAACTTATCTGGGCTAAATCTAAAACATACTAAATGTATGCAAGGCCTTTAAGAACTAATCTAGGTATTTTACTAAAAGATCACTATAGTATGGTAATTCAATTTTAAAAGAAATCTTTGTTTTGCAATTGACCGTGTAGCATTTTTTTTTGCATAGGTCAATGCCTGATAATGGTTGCAAGTGCTGTACGTGACATGTGATGCGACATGAACCCTTTTCAACTCCCTCCCCCTCAAGTATGCTAGAACCAGGGAGTCAAGAGCCTTGACCCCGAGGGGGCACACCCCAACCCTGGAGTCACCACCACCAACCCTTCCCCCTCCACAACATTAGCACTCTACGGGTCTGTCAATTTATAGGTCTTGTGACGCCGTGGAATGCTCCCGAGTCGTGCAAGGGATTGGTGTTGTGACACAGAAGTTCTGGGACGGAATGGGGGGCGGGGGGGAGCAAGGCATATGCCCCCTCGGTCGCGGAATTTGAGCTAATGTAAAAGGGCCATCGTGTGTACGGGTTTGCGTGGGGATGCACATGAAAAAATAAAAGAGACAGCACCATGTCCACAAAGAATGTGAGACTATCCGCAGCACCTGATTAAGAGACCATGGCAATTCGATGACAACAGTTCAACATATGAGCAATGAGCAGACCAAAACGTATGCTGGTATTTACAAGTGTCATCACAACGGATTTACTTGTAAGAGTTTTACATGCCAGCCCGTAATTTTGGCCGCATAAATCTTTTTCCTTCTCGCTCTCTGGCAAATCACAGTTCATCATTCAGGTTTAATTTGTGCAACAGCACAAAACACGGCTCATTTTTGAGAATCCTTCACTGCTCAATAGGACAACATATGGTGGATTGCATCCTATCACTTGCAAGAGGGCTTCACGGCTGTTTCTGAAACAGCAAGCAACTTAACAAGAAACGGTTTAACAATTGTTCATTGCAGGGAATTACTGGCTCAGAAACTCCAGCCATAAATATTTGCAGGCAATTGTGTGCACTCCTTTTTTAATAGAAGCCCAAGGTTAAGTGTGGGATTATAGAGGTTGTTTATACACCTTTTGTGAGGTCAAGCAGAAATCTGCTGAAGTGTCCATGTTTCGTAAACAGCAAGTGTTTTATTGACTAAGGGCGATAAGTGTGTACCAGACGCAGGGTTACACACAGGTGAACTTGCGTGCCCTGGACAATGAGAAAAATCAAACGTGCTCTGGTGAAGAGGAAGTGGGCACTACACAGTTTCTGTTGACGACCTAACCGCCTTTCGCCAACAACAAAGAGCATCACCTGTAGTATCTAATTGCATCGGCGGAGCGAGCAAACACCAAGCAGGTGCATGTCATATGTTGTCTCCAACACGCGTTCCCACGGGGACACAATTCTTAAAACTGACTGGCAAACAATAACTAAATGGAGGTCACGAGGCAGGCTCTGGTTTTTCCTTCATTTTTCCTGTCGGGTCAGAAAGGGGTCGCTTGCAGACATTCGCTCTGCACGCTACCCCGCTCCGTACACCATGCAGAAATGTGCCAGTCGTGGCGAATTGTGTTAATGACTTAACGTGTCGGCTCGCTTTCCTTGCTGTTTAACTGTTGCCTATCTGCGAGACCGCATGGCTACTGTGTACCATTATAGCACCAAAGGTTTTATTTTCTAATGCATTAGCTTATAGTCAAGTCAATTTGAATTTTTGCTTACAAACGTGGCACAAATCTGCCACTCAAAGCGCCATCGCATTAATACAACCGTCACTTTTTTCATTTAGACAACATCTAAATACATTACCTATGTCCTGTACAAAGGGCTTATGAAATTGATGCACTGGAAACTGGTGACACTGCTATTTTTCTTATGAACTAGTCTCTTGTTATGCTTTGCTTTAAAATACGGTATGAGCTTGTTTAAATTTTAACAGTCCCTCACTCGTGTAAGTACAGCCTGAAAAGTATTATTACATTTACAAAAGGTTTTTGTAGCATATCATACCACTGTAATCGTGTACAGGGTAACTTAAACAACTGCTTTTATCCCTCTGCCAAACTGCAGCGTTATACCCTTGTTATCGGTGCCTTAAAATTGTATTTCATCTTGTAAGCGGATTGATGGAGGGTTTTTTTCCCCCTCCTCAACATGTCGAGACAAGTCTCAACGGGGGGGGGGGGGGGCTTGTGGGGGCACTTGGATCATAAACATATATTGCATTGACAATTGTTTAGACTTAAAACTGCCAATAAAATTTTAACTAAAAAGGCACACGAAAAAAACTGCAGTGAAGTCCCTGAGATTCCCAGAAAAGTTGACTTGTGGAATCAAGGACTTTTTTGTACTTTTTAAAGCTCCTGTTGCTACACATTTAACAGTTCACAAAGTAAATACACTTTAAGAACACAGAAACAGCTGAATTTTTGAGCTGTCCTCATTAAATGTCTGTCTCTTTTGTTTTGTAATCGGGTGAAACGTTAAGGCTGCACCAATACGTAAAATCCATAAATAAATTGCACCAAGGCTTGATCAGTTACCGTGGCAAAGGTCTGGCAACGAGCAGCATTACATTTTATCACGACGCCCAGCAACAACTACACCAACGATACAATGGCTCCTAGAACGTGCACCGCTCTATGTACAATCAACCCAATTGGTCACTAAGGGTGATCAGTGCAGCCTTAAAGTGAATGGAGATGTCATCACCGTGCCCAGTGGAAACACGCAGAGCAACGAGAAACCTTCCAATAATTAAAGCCACGCAATATTTGGAGTGCTGCGGCAGACACCGACCGACCGAGACTCGCCACCTGATATTTTTAGTTTGTCAACTTGGGTGGCATAGAGGCTCGGAAGCAGTGGGCGAGCGGTAACAGTGGGTGAGCATGGCGTCGCCCGTCAATGCTCTGTTTGCGCGATTTCACGAGTGCAGAGCTAGCGCCCGCAGGGTGGAGTAACGATGTTTACACTCGCATTCAATTATCCACTTTGCTACTGGCTGCTAACACCATTGAACTCGCAAATTGCGGTCGACGCTGTTGTTGCGCGCACGCAATCCTGTTGCCTCAGCTCAGCCGCTCGAGTCTCCAAAAAATTAACACAAACTTGTCTCAATCACGGAGGTGCTTCTGTGCATTTCCATTGGCTCAGGTAACCACTGGAAGATAATTAGAATGTACTGTGTTAAGAGCCTCACCAAGTTAACACGGCTACATGCTGGGAAGGTAGTTATTGCCTTTTTTTGTACAACTGTTTTAGAAGTGCAGAGGACTAATGTTTGTAAAAATACACAGCCAATCACTGCACATCTACATTATATTTACAAGTCTTTTTTTACATTTTTGTACGTTTTTTTTTGTTAACAATAATCTCACAGTGCTCTACATTACAAAATCGCCACGTAATGTACAAAATTATTTGGCAGCAATTCAGTAACTGGGCAGTGTTTTGTGCAAAATTACCTGAAATTTACCCAACAACAAACTAAACCAATGCAACTGGTAAATAGCGAGCAGCACGCAACGTGTAAATTACCCGGCAAAATTCAAACTCAAGTGCCGTTCAGCACTGGAGAACTGCCACATGTTTGTCTCAACAGACCTCCATCCAAAATCCTCTTGCCTAACAGTTTGTGTAGCCATTATCCTGTAACAACTTTGCTTATGTAATTATTTCACCAATTCCCAATCGGATTTTACACAAATGTTGAATTAGCTTTACACGCCACTGTTAACCCTCTGAGGAGTTACTATGTATCGGTTATCCAAAAATTGATGGGGGCAATAACTCTTTTTTTTTACGATGCAAATTGACAGGTAACTTGCACAGCAACGCAACCCTGTTACCAAAGAGTCACCGTTTACTTTTAATGCCGATAAAGCACTGACAGATGGATCTGTCCACTTGCCTACAATCCTCTTTTTTTTAAATGCACCAGTTATAAACAAGATGCTCAGAAAGTCTGGCACAAAAGAAACCTAGACACCAACCAACGAGACAAGATCGGCTCTCTTAAAAAAAAAGAGACAAAAATAATTTCAACAGTAATATCCAAAACATAAAATAATAACGACAACTATGGGAGCTACTGAAGCATCTCCCTCGCAGTGTTTCGGCAAAAACTTGAGCCTTTGGTCCACGTTAACTGCTCCCTAGGGGGTCTGTAAGACCGGCTGGTGCACTGGGAAGGTAAATAAACGGACAGCGACGTTAGAGCAAGTGGAACCAAACTTGGTATCGCTGCAGTTTCGGTCATTCTCCGGACCATCATCAGAAAATTAAAATCTAACGTAAACATGCAACAATTAGAACATTTTGTCTGTTTATACATCAACTCAGCTTCTTGTCATGCACTTCCGATATCCTAACTGGTACGATACCAAGAGGCGCTTGACTGGCCGTATGTTTTCCTGCATTTCCCGAACACGCGAGGGGGAGGGGGGGGCAGTGCTGGCGAATGCATGCCATGCTCCAGTTCACCCCCACGTATATACACAACATGCCAATGCCACGAAGGCTTACGATGATGCACCATCACAAACGCCGATAGTTCTCAAATAAATAAAACTCTCTTTTTACCGATATTCACATGTTTGCTGAAACATTTAACGATAATGTAATAATATTTATCGCCGATAAGCTCAAGTGCTTTGATTGTAAAATGCACTGTCTATAAACAATGAAGGCTGATTTTTTGCTTTTTTTTCCTGCTTTGTGTTAACACCATAAACTACACTGTTTTCTGCTCAAACGGTACAACTGTTGTTAAACTTGTCTGGAATGTTGTGTTCGGAGAGTTGTGAGCCCGCATTGCCCTACCTGCTTGTAAGGGCACCGAGGATAAAGTTGAGTCCTAGAAGGAACACGCAGGCATCACGCTTAAGCGTTAAAGCCAACGTGACATCGGGAAGGGACTACTTCCATCAACGAAATAAAAAGAGAAAGAAGTTACTTTTAGTAACAGAAGGATTTCATCCAGGGTTAAAAATGGCCTCGAATAATACATTTGAAAATTGGGGGGGGGCCCCCCAATCTAAAAATATTCTTGCTTGTTAAATATGAGGATATCCCAAAGTGTTTGTGATCACAAAAATACCTATAGTAATAAAATTAACAATACAAATAAAACAAGACCTAAACACGGCTTGGCACTGAGGCTACTAAATGCCTGCAAGTGAACCCAATGTTGTTCCATAATTTCTCTTGGGAGGGGAGGTGGGGGGGCAGGTCACGTTTACCCAAGTAGGACAGGCCAGGTAAAGAGCAGCAGAGGCATACACAGGCAGGCCAGGCCCCAGCGGCACAGCAGGCACAGGACGAAGAAGGTTGGCAGGGCCAGCTGGACTCTGGTGCTGTGCCGGTGACAGGCAGGGCAGGCCAGGGGGGGGGGAGGGCGTGGAGCTAGCAGAAGCTGGGCCACTTGAGGCTGGAGCTCGAGTATCCGCCGTCGCTGGCCGAGCTGGCCAGGATGCTGCTGCCGCTGCTTTCGCCGTCGCTCACGCTGCCCACGCTCAGGCTGTCCGTCTCGCCGCCCACCGACAGCTCCAGGCTCTCCACGTCCACGTCCACCTCTTCTGTAGTCGCGATGGCAGGGTGGGGTAGGTGGGGTGGGTGGGTGGAGAAGGGCATGCGCGGGCATGGACACACAACAGCCCCAATGTGTTAAGAGTACGACGCTCAGACAAACACACACATTTGTCAATTACAATGCCCTAAAAGTACAAATATAACACATCAAGAAATGTAAATGATTTGCATATATATATATTTCCTTAGCTATTTATGCTTGTGCACCATTGCTAATACAGAAACACAAAAAGGTTTTGTTTGCCATGAGACGATGTGCATATTAAGCGATGCACAATTACCATTAAATCTGTTTATTTTACACTACATTGCCAATAATTCACAATTTACAGCCCTTTATCAATCCACTGCAAGTCGTTGGGAGTGCGGATTGGTGAAGGGGGTGTCCAGGTTCAGATTAGATACCACTCGCCGATGAGATCAAACTTGGGTCGCCTTAATCAAGGTATAGTGTGCTAACCACTGCGCCACTGCTCCCACCAATCAATGGCAATATTTGATTGAAACTGTTTACTACAAATTTAATGCTACGAATATTTTGACTTCAGAATCACGAGCGTAGGCCATTGTGTGCAGGTTACTGATCAAATCTAGATAAAAAAAAACTGCTCGAAAAATGTTTACTTCTACAAATTACCAATGCGACTGGGGACACAGGCTTAAAAACACATATTTTACTGCAAGTAAATAGGTAGCAAAAATAAAGCTAGCATACTGGCTACAAAGCACAACAACTACTGATAACCACGCAGGCTGCGAAACTAATTACTGCAAGCACACAGGCTTAAAAACAATACAGCTACTGATGACGCCAGAGGACACAAAACAACTGCCACAAGCACATAGGCGGAAAAGCAACAGTACAATTATGGAGGCTGGGAAACAATAGAGATAATGTTAACACATAGGCAGCAAAGCATACCACAGCTACTAATAGTACAAAGGCTGTGGAGCAATAGTCACTACCAGCACAGACTACAAAACAATAGAGCTGCTGCGAGCAAGCAGGATGCAAACAAGTACCGCCGGTGCTAGCACCGAGCCTGCAAAATATTGGTCCTGCAAGAACACATGCTACAAAGTAAATTTAGACACTGGTAGTACACAGTTTGCAAACTGATACGGCCAATACTAGCCTACAAGCCGCAAAATGATCGAACTCCAACTAAAGCAAAGGTTTAAATACTCCGAGTACACGGCCTGAAAAATTATCCAGACACTAGAAGCCGGTTGCAGTAAATTACAGCTAGCAATAATTACTACTGCTCTCACAGGGCCAGCTACCAAAAAAACAAGAGTCTTTTCGAATTCGGTAAAAAGAAAACCCCTCAATATATCAAGAGCCAGAATGCATGTAAATACGCCACAGTCCTTAATAAATAACGCCACAAACCAATCCTTAAAGAGCCGCATGCGGCTGTGGAGCCGCAGGGTTTGCCGAGCCCTGTGCTAGCACACGGTCAGAAGTAAAATACACAGCTACTCCAAGCACAGGCTGCGACACGGCTCCAGCTTCAAGGAGCTGTGCAGGCCCAGGCGGGTAGGGGCGGGCGCGCGTGCACACCTCTGTCGGAGTCGGAGCGCTCCGAGCTGAGCGCCGAGCCCAGGCTGTCCGTGCGCATTCGCTCTACGGTGGCCGGCGCACCCTGCAGCTGCTCCAGGCGTCGCCGCAGGTAGCGATGCTCGCGCTCCAGCTGATCCTTCTGGTGCTGAGCCCTCCGGTCCTGCTCTTCGAGCCTCTGCAGGAGAAGAGCGAGCAAAGGGCGGCCACGACAGTCAGCAGGGTGGGGGGGGGACATCAACATCGCCGCTCTCCTGCTGACGCATCTGAGATAAGCGATGAGGCTGCTGAACCTAACACCTGTTTCTACGTAAACAGCGTGCATCAGAGGTGGCCGGGTGGCTCGGGGAACTAATAAAATGTTCGAGCAGCGAGCTGTCACGGATCAAAATCTTGGGTTCGAATCCTGGTTGCAACAGCCAGTGATTAAACCGGATTCTCAAGTATAGCGAGTTTGTGGTCTATGCCTGCTCAACAATGACTCAATTATTTTTTTTAGGTAATGACGTTGACAATTTAAAATAAGCTTTAAATCGAAATTTAAAATACGTTTTTGACATGCAACGAACATGTGTAGATAGTTTACGATCACAGCCTATGACTTTCAGGTGCTATACCCAGACTTAAAATCTCCTTTTCGAATAGTTGTGCCTGGGACACAAATATTTGTATATTCCTGCAATATTGGAGATATTTGATTTTTAGTTGGTCTTCTCTTTAATTTGGAAGATTCCACCTATGAGGAACTAAAACTTTAAACCGAGTGAGATGTGGTGTGTATCCATTTTATAGATTATGAATGAAGACAGATTCATGTCTGAAATTTCCTACTGCAGGAGTTATTTTCAGGGTCTGGACACTGATCATGTGTTCCAATGGTGGACAGGATGTTTCTACGTCCCATGGCACGATCCAAAGAGCACAATAGGAATACAATTTGCTATAGAAATTTAAAGGAATGTTGACCGTTGTGCACACTTTCCCACCAGAACCATTTCCCACCAATATTGACAATACAAACTTAACCAATGCTGCAGTGCACCTTAGGGTCACTGAAAGTGATTTACCCATAACCGTAAAAGCTAACGAATTTGTTAAATGAAAGTCAAATAAAAAAAACTAACATTACACCAGAAATGTTAATGTAAAAAGTTTGTTAAAAACTGCAGGTATCTCTCAATGTTTCAATCAACTTTGTCATTAAACATTATGCCACATTTACTGGTTGCATTCCAAATTAGTTTTTATTCTTCCCAATTTTACTCCAATTGAGTTTTTTAAGTGAGTCATAAGACTAAGTGACCATCCAGAGCTCACAGGGCAGTGCAACGGCTTGTGTTCGCGAATACCTCTGGAAAAAGTCACAACTACTTCGAAGATCAAATCAAGTAACCTCATGTTCACATTTGGGGCTCCGCATGTGCCCTGCTATCAAGACATTAAATGACAGTCAAACAATTTTCTTTTATAGAACTCAATACATGAAATATTTGCCAAACTAAGTAAAAAACTCAACTTAATACGAAGGATATTTTTTTATTTTGCACAAGCGGGCTGAGACCATCAGCACTCCCTACACATGCATGCCTGGTTTAATTGAAACCTGGGTTCGAACCTAGGTTTTTCAGCAGTGCCAGTTCGGTGCTCTGACCCCTAAGCCACCTGGGCTTGGCTATTTGTCACCTTTATGTGGTTCTTGGCCTTGTTAAGCAGGCCTAGCGTTGTGTGGCGGGAACATTCGGCCTCAAGGGGAACCATCTCCTTCAGGCGCTCAAGGCACTTGCGCAAATGGGCCCTCCTGAAAGGAATAATAATACGATTATCACAAAACACAATACGTCATTCTCATAAGCCTGAACTCATTCTCACAATACAATATCTAGTCGATGGGAGATTACTTAATATATGTTGGGTTAAGGCAGCAGATTGCATCAAGCAAAAAGCTTCGAGCAAAGAGCATGAGATTCGGAGTTCAACCGACAAAGTGCAACCATTTTTAGCGCAAACTCCACCATGTTAACGGCGGGGATGCTGTAATGACTGATGAGTACGTCTGTCATATGGTTACAGCCTGTTATCACCCCCGGGCAAGTTCACACCAGCATCCAACACACTAATGGAGAAGCAACCTCTATGCAGCCAGAGCATCATGCTGTGGCAATGCTCCAAAAACAGCCTTTAAACTTGGGACCACATTGATATCATTCTGTCAGAGAACGTGACCACTACATTGCGCTCATTACATTGCGTGCTCAGCCTGAAGTTCATGAAATCCTAAACTTAACCTTGAAATAGAACACTTGCTCTGCGTTCGCAGAAACCCAATCACCAATCTTCTGATGACCACCAACACCTATTTTACATTCGATGACTGGGTTTACAGAAGCACTATATACAGAAGCATTCAACAAGGAGTTCCTTACAAGCATCTTAAAAGCTATGAATAGGCTATGTCTAGGATTTCACGTGTGTAAATATAACATGACCTGTTCTACGGATCGGCAGAAAGCACATAAAATAACTGACCGGTTATTGCTAAGCCACGCAGCATTATTTGCATTTGCTTCCAAAAATACTTGGGACAGAACGGTACATGTTTAAACCACAGTGTATGCCGGGCATGACGTTAGTTTCCGAAATGTTATATAAATTATGCTGATGCTCCAGTTTGACTCTATCCAAATCTAGGCGCAACAGAAGTCTGGCAAGAATGCAAAGTCGAACAGGCAGCACATGGCTACCGTTAGTGGGAGCAACGGGGACTGAAAAACGCACATTTATAGGAAATGTGCATCTGTTCAGTCATCGCAAAGACTAAATAGGATGTTTTGCTACGTAAAATGATTCAGCTCAATAACAATCAAAAATGATGCTTTACAAACTTGCACGGGTCACTGGTGAAGCATTATTACATAAGTGTTTGTGGTGGATTTAGTACAAAAAAAACAGTTACATAATCTGCAGACAAATCTTTTATTAATTCATTTTTGGTGCAGTTTCAGTCATCAAAGGCTTGGAATCACTATGAATAGATGATGACGTCATCAAGTAATCTGCGCCTCCTGCCGAAAGCACATACCTGGCACCCAGTGCTTTAATGATTGTGTATACTCCACACATATCACATACAATGCTCATGTTGAAATGATCTTACTAGTTCGGCAGGTGCCTTTTGTAAAACTGACAGTCAACACGCCATTTGAAATTTGCAAAGCTAAACGAGGCAGGTATCCATGCAGGTATGTTTGCATGCTTGTCAATAAGACCAATGCTGGGACATTCTACGGGTGGATTAACGCAAATTCCAAACGATGGTATAACTTAACACAATTCAAAAAGCTAAACACGTGCTTGAATGACACATCAACACGTTTCAATGAAGTCTATTTAAAGACGTTTACACAAAAGTGCATATACATTTGTACAAGACCATAAATCATATGAAGGTGCGCCTTGCAAAAATAATCGCCCGTGGTTTCACCGAGGGCTGTTTTCTGTGTTGTTTTGTTGTTGTGGTGCACAGCTTGTTTTCAATCAAGGGTGGGAGTAGGGTTCAAGGATAGCGCTGTACATTAATAGCCACTTGCCACTTGAGATATCCAATACAGGCTCACGTCCTGTGCCACAAGCGGCTGAATGAATTGCGTTCGACACACATTTTCGGCCACATGGACACTCATCCCCCCCCTCTTTCATCCACCATCTTCTGTTTTTCCAGAGCCACGTAAACCAACAATACAGTTGCTGTTCTATTTGCATCCACTCCTTTACCACTACTGCCAAAAGGAATGCTTTGCTCCAAGGCAATCAACTGTGAATGCCATTTTTTTAATACAGACTACAGAGTGATTAAAAAATTAAAGCAATGTTTTTTATTATTAAATTTTACGTATCCATTTAAAGTGAAGTCATGTTTTAACACGGCTGTAGTGGCACAGGGTAATCATTCCATTATGGACAGAGAGCAGGGTTTGGATTACAGGCAATAAATATACAAGTAGCAGCTACTTTTTAGTTCATCCTGCAGGTGATCTTTATATATTTGGTCAGATCATATATATCCCTATGTTTGGCCACACATTACTGTATCTTAAATGTTAATGTTTATATCAAAAGGAAGCTCCTGACCTCAAGCTGTAACATGCCGAATTTAAAACCATTGGCATGTGGAGTTGAAAAAAATTATAATCACGGAAAAGTGTTTCTATTTTACGCAACGGCAAAGCACCAAGTATCAGCCAATCAGCAGGAAGCGATTAGCAAGAGACGCATCAGGTAAAAAGCCAATGCTTGCGGTTTACGTCTAAGACATAAGCACATGAATAATACCATTTCTAATTTATGAAAAATGAAGTTTCCAAAGTCATGCAAGACTCATGTTCTTGGTTCTTTCGGTAAAGTCACGTACCGAAAGGACCAAGAAGATGAATCCCTGCAGTCACGAAAGCTTTAAATCATGCAAGACTGTTGAGGATTTTCACAATTCAGTGTAAATGCCAAACACTCCAGGTGCAACTTATGAAGGATTCTAAAAGAGTGGTGGGGGGATTGTCCCAAGTCATCCTGCCCGGCTGCCTTGTTTAAAACAGCCACAAGGGCTTCAAGTTCACACGTAGGTGTGAATGACGACACAGCATGCCTGTGCGTACACCCGTGCAAGCCTTTCCCTAACGAGCACGTTTCATGGGCCTAAAACCCAATTATGCCACCTAACCAAATAAAAGTCTGTCGTGTGCAACAATGAAATAAAACGTAACAAATTCAGTGCCACAACACATTCACGAGAATTGACGTGCATCAAGTTTAAATCCACAATAACGCAACAGTAACAATGTTTTAAATAGTGTTCATTCACCTGTTTTTCTCCAGCTCATTGTGCGTAGACCTGCAACGAAAAACAAAAAACTCATGAGATATATTTACTTTCAAAGTGTAAGGTTTTGCACAAAACAACATTCAAATTCAATGTCCACAATTCCAATCAAAATCTGTACCTTATTGCAGGAACTAGAATGGGATGTTCAGTGCTGCAGAGTTCTGTTCTTCCACTGGGAACAACAACAGAACAGATTGTTAAACACATGTGTGCTTAGCACATACTGCATTTTAACATCCAGTAAGCACAACTTCCTCCCACCATATTGTGCAGGAATCGGGCCATAAACAGAACGTAACGTTTCAAGCACTAACACTGCCCTCCAACTTCCACATTCAGGGCTCATGTTTTGTATACAAAAATGCATATGTGCAATTATGGCTGGCGCAAACATTTCTTGTTGTTGTTGCATCAGAAACAAAAAAAATGAAGTATTTCTTTATTTATATATGCTTCAAATTATTGCAACGGCCTCTCGGTTCAGTCCTCAAGGGGTTAGAAATTCCATACTGCTCCAGTTTCAACCATTTTTTTCTACAGTAAAAAAACACACAACCTAAGCACCAACAACACCCCTGCAGCCATCAACAGAAACACGTTGAGCCACACACTGCACTGTTATGCATTGGCAAAGACTATAATTTAATTCCAACTTTTGCTCGAATACACAGCACACGGAAACTGTCAAAAAAGCATTGCTTATGAAAAAAACCCACAATAAAGAAATATTCCAGGTAAAGGCTTTTTGTTGTTGTTGCTGCGGAGAATGCTATTTCAGTCCAAGAGACGCCACTGTCAATTTTAAAGTCGAGTGCCTTACGTGAACGTGCCAGCATGAATAATGGAAAATAATGCAACGCAATTCACCATTACCCTCCTCTGTATGTTAGTGGGTCAATGCAACAGCAACAGCAGCATGTGTGCAATCTGTTGCATGGTTTGCAAAGAAAAGACGATTGCACAAACAACAGAAGTATTAAAGCCTCGTCGTTTTACAGAGAGCCGTCGTGATGGCTACTTGTGGCGACAGCGGTGGTTGCTATTGACAGAGCGCGTTCGTGTTTGGGATGGCAGCAGTAGCAGCACAAACCCGTATCTAACCATCGGCATAAACACATTACGGCGCACACACAAAAAACCCCCTTTGGTTAAGACGACTCAGTAGCGAACAAAGCAAGAGGCCTGGGCACGTCAGTCGCTTCAGAGAGCTCCACAAGATTTGCAAGGCATCAGCAAAGCGACGAAACTCACACAACCCGCCGGTTTGTTTTGCAAAATTGGTGCGAGAGGGTGGTGGTGGTGCACGGACGACCGACTCATTTTGCTCTCATTTATTTTTGCAATTGTGACGGATGGCAAAGCAGCAACAACATCATCAAGCACGCACGGCTCGTGCTGTTCATCGCGAATAAACGATTCCCTTCGCGTTATTTTTATTGTTGCGACCCAACAACAACAACAAAAATTCTTCTTCACGAATTCGCTCAAAATGGCGCCTGGGACGAGTGGCAGCTCCCCTCGCAGCCCGCACGGCCGTGATGCTGCTGCTGCTGCTTCTTCTGTGTAACAACAACTCTATCATCTCTCTATCTCTCTGTGCCCCCCCCAAACCAAAACTAAACACCATCAGCAGCAGTCGCCACAACAAGACGTTTTAAAATGCAATAACTGCAAATTAGCGCGCACTGCGCGGGATTATCTCCTCCAACACGTCCACACAGCGCCTCTCCCCCCCCCCCCCTTTGCATTGCTTCACGTTAGTAGATCTCTACATTTCTTTTGTTTAAACATTTTTGCACCGATATTGGCTTCTTTCTCTCTCTGCTCACCCACCCCCACGCTTTGACGTTGCCGACAGGCGTAATGGTGTTTGGGCGAAAATTGTCAACAAAATAAAGCGAGCGAGCGAGCACTTGGCTTTGCAAATGCAATGTAGGAAGCATTTAACGTAATGTGTTGTTGTTTTCCGTACGCATAATATACAACGCGTGCTACGGTAGTTGAATAACACAACATTGTAAATGTGCCTACTGTGGTGGTATTTTTACAAACTATTTAGCAGCGTACACGTGAACCACGTTGCATCAGTACCGTGGCGAATGGTAACATCGCAGTCAATATACGACTAGGGTGCATTGTACAAATGTACTAACATTGCGTGTGTGTTAGTAGGGTAACAACACAGTAATGATGTAGCAGCCTATGTGATACGTGTTAGCGTGTTGCAATTGACATGTTACCACTAAAGCAGCATGTTTGAGTGCTCGCTAACACTAAAACGATAACAATGCAGACACGCACGTGTTCGTTCTACAGAGGACATCTACAACAACGCAATTGCGATACACGTGAGAGTATTAGAGCGAGTTAACACACTAATACTACTAGTTAGTAGTATTAGTTGTTATTCGTGAGTAGCTACTCTTATTACAACACGGTGACAACGACGGCGGTGTTTGTGGGCAACTCCTGCAGTTGTGATGATGTCCCCCATCAACAACATCAACAACTCTGCTCACCTTCTACCGAGAATCTTCCTCGACCTCATCTTTTTCCTGCTCGATGATTCCTCCTCCTCCTCCTTGTTGTTGTTGAAGGGCAGCAGAGCCGCGTAGCCGTGCTCGGCCTCTGCATCCACACACGGTCGAGATGGGTGGACGGTCGACGAGGTTGAGTGAGAAGGTGGTGGTGAGGGAATTTAGAGTGAAGGTGGTGAGGATGTTTGATGTTTGAGATGGTGGTGAGGGCATTTAGAGAGGTGGTGAGGATGTTTGTAGAGAGAAGATGGTGATGATGTTTGAGGTGGTGATGATGTTTGAGGTGGTGGTGGTGAGGTCATGTGGAGAGGTAGTGGTGAGATTTGTAGAGAGATGGTGAGGATGTTTGAGATGGTAGTGAGGGCATGTAGAGAGAAGGCGGTGAAGAGATTTGTAGAGAGGTGGTGAGGATGTTTGATGTTTGAGATGGTGGCCGTGGTATTTGGTGAGGTGGATGAGGTTGTAGGAGACAGATTGTTGATGTACCGGGTGATGATGTGAGACGAATTGAGGCGAGGATGAGGACGGGATGATTTGCCAGACGGAGGTTTAGGAGGTGGATAGATGTACGAGATGGAGCACGAGTATAGACGGGTGATGATTTGACGTGGAGGTTATAGCACCGATATTTAGGCAATGGATGTATTGATGAGGGGTATGAATGTTGCGTGTACACCATCAGTTGTACGAGGTGATAGATGCATGGCGGAGGCGATGTAGATGAGATGAGATGAAGGAAAAAACCGAGGAGCGTACAGGTTTGACACCGTGGCCACGTCAAGTGACCCCCTGGGTAGAAACCCTCCGATCACCACCCCGGCCATTCCACTTCTCTTCCAAACCAACCCCAACATCCAACAGCGGACCCAAGTGTCCTCTCGGCCCATCATAATCCTTGTCAACGCACCTCGTTCTCTTCTCTCCAGGTACTCGGCCGCATCTATGAGGATCTGAATGTTTTTAGGAACAGCTGCCATGATCTTCGGCTGGTGCCTCCTCTTGCTCTGCTGCCTCCGTTCGTATTTTTTTTACCTCCAATTATCACTGTTGTTGCCGCCGTTTTATTTTCGCCCGCTCTTCGAATGTCCTTTTATTTTTTTTACTTTGCGCGTAATAGCACAGTATGTATACGTGTGTACAAAAATATAAGCAAGCACCCTGCGTTGTTTTTTCTTTTCTTCTATATATATTTGATACAGTATTTATAAACGCGAGTGCAAGGAAGGGCGCGCACACACACCCGTCCGTTAACACGCGATTTGTTTATGATCGGGCACGGGACCACGGTGGGGGCTTTCGGGGGGGAGGGAGTTGGGGGGGAGGGGCTACCGGAACCCAGTGCGGGGGAATCGGAGGGGCGGGGTAATGCATTGAATACGGAATGGAATAGGGGGCGGGGCCGGAAACTAACGCGGGGGGG
>CM025655.2:7957361-7968807 GCA_014621495.2 Entosphenus tridentatus
GGGGGGGGGGGTGGAAGTCGCGTAAAGGCGGGGTGGGAGGGAGGGGTTAAAGCCTGCAGTTGGAGGGTGGGGGGGGAGAGCCACCGGAACTGCGCGCGGGGGATTGGGGAGGGGGCCCAGCGCGCGGTGCTTGTTGATACACGTGTCTGGTGGGGAGGGGGGGTTGAAGGGGGCTGGGCGGGGCCGGATGTTGACGAGGGGGATGAATGGTGAGCGGGGGGGGTCGGTGTGGAGTTCGGAGAGTCCGGAAGTGCGTAACTCGCCCAGCAACACCGCGATGCCGCGCTTCACCATTGGCCCGTAGTGCACGCCCCCTCCGGCGGCTTGACCAATGGGAGAGCTCCAGCGCCGAGGTTTTTGTTGTGCCATGTGGAACCCACGTGGCCCGCCCCGGACACACGTGGACTAAGTGCTGCTCGATGCTGCGGCAGGAGAGTGTGTGTCGGAGGGGTTGTGAAAAAAAACCTCTTAATGCAAAAATAGTAACACGTTTTGAGGATTTTTTTCGTAGTTTAGTTTTGCTAGAAGTGTATCATTGTATGTAATTCACCTGTAGGTTTTTTTTGGGAAATATTTCAAGAGTCTTAAAAAAATTAAATTGATCATTGATTATTAGGTTATCCAAATTAGGCGACAAACCATATTTATAGCTTTGCTTTAAAGCTTAATCATTAACCACGATTGCCACTTTTATATGAAGGCCTCGCAAACCAGTTTTTTAGGTGGAGTCCCATATGCCACACTTGAAGGAGCAGGAGTATTGTATTAACATCAAATAAGTGGGGGAAGTTTGAATAAAATTAGACCTTTTAACGAAATGCTTACAAGCAATTGAAATATAATACATCTTTTAATGCCTATTTTGTCTGTTAAAATCGAGTACACAAACAAACATGTCATTGTAACCCTCAAACCTATGTAGTTGCCTCTATAGCCCTCTGTGTCTCGTACAGCCATACACCTAATGTCAAATATCTTCAAACACAAGAAAACAATCTCG
This sequence comes from Entosphenus tridentatus, assembly GCA_014621495.2. Classification (NCBI taxonomy): domain Eukaryota; kingdom Metazoa; phylum Chordata; class Hyperoartia; order Petromyzontiformes; family Petromyzontidae; genus Entosphenus; species Entosphenus tridentatus. The sequence continues at coordinate 7,958,362 of CM025655.2, forward strand.
AGGTTAAATCTCTGATCTGGCAACACAACTGCGTGTGTACGTGCTGTTTTCCACGTGGGGGGCGGGGGGTGATAGGGATTATTTGTGCTGAGGACAGAGCTCTCCTTTGGTGACCCCGCTTCAATTTCTTCGCGAGGAACAACCCTCGCCCCCAGCTGCACTTTGAGCAATTTGCGACTTAAGTTCAGAAACTGTATTTGGGGGGGGGGGGGGGGGGCCGGCCCAAGGTTTACCGGGCCCGAAAAACCCCCCCAAAAAAGCGCCATCTGGTACATGCCGTTGGTATTGTTCGGCATCCATTGGTCACGAGAGACAAAGGACGCTGCGCGGGTGCAGTGCAATGTGCATTCAATGTGGGGAGCGGTGGTGCAGCGGTTAGCGCGCTGCGCTACGAACCCGGCGACCCCAGTTCGAGTCCAGCTCACGGGCCCCAACGCAAGTGATAGCGATTATCTGAAACGGCCCTGTGCTTCCCCTAGGTCGACTCAACCTCAAATGTGTACCTGGTGCAGTGTGCAAAGCGTCGCCAGTAGGGAGACAAAGGCGGCCCGGTCGTGGTGCTGGGCACCCACCCCCCCTCCGTATGTGCTGTGCCGCCCTTCATCGGTGCTGCTCGCTAACAGCACTTGCCCCAGCAGTCTATTAAAGGCTATACGGGGGATGTTTGATTTTTTAAATTGGCACTTGCTACTAAAGCAGCTAAGGGGGAGCAGTGGTTCTCGAACTACCACGTGAACCCCGGCCACGGATAACGCCAGCGATAGACTGAACCGGTCCTGAGAAGAACCACCTTCAATCCGCATTGACCAGCATGTCAAAGTATGGTGATACTGTCACCACTATGACCAACAATGGTGATTGGGAGGCCTTCATTCAGCAGTGGAATTCACAAACAAACAAAAAACAAGCATTTACCCCCAACAGTTTACAGCACAGCTACAATATTAAGAGGCATACACGTGAAAAACTGGATTCATATTTCTCTTCTTGGTTCTTTCGGTAAAGTCACGTAGAAGGGAAGTAATAAAATAATAAAAATAATAAAACATAATAAAATAATTCTCACGACGTTTCGGCCACAACGCAAGCAGCCGTCATATTTATCACCACAGTGGAATGACACGCAGTGCAATAAAACAATCATCTGCCCCTTTGTCATTCCACTGTTGGACGAATGTGGGGTTGACCATACTTCACCGGGTTGGTGAATAGGGGGAAGGGGATACCGATTCAGATATCACAAACCACTGACGTCTGCTGTAGCCAGGAATCGAGCTTTGGTAACCGAGTTCCTAACGCAGTGGGCTTAACCACAATACAAATGCTCCACCCCGTACATAATGTACCATTTAGGACACAACGTACGTGAAATAGGCGTTATGTGTTTATGTGATACAATACCTGTCAACCCCTTATTAGTGCCTACCTTATTACAGATCAATTCAGACCTTATTGGTCACCCCGTGCTCTTATAAATCTCAACGTTCATCCTACAAAGTCCCATCACAAGGGAGAAACACAAACAAATAGAATCACATTTTTCTTGCCCCTATTGAAACAGCTGTACGCCGTATGGACCTGAAAACTCAATCTCCCGGTACAAGAATACGGGGTGAACCGTATAGGTTGACAGGTATGAGTACCTCAAATGCAAACTTGTAAAATTATCTTAACTATGCAAGTGTAACGCAGTTGCTCAACCTCAGTGAATCACACAAGTCTCAAATATCCATAGAAAAAAACATAATCACAATGGGATGTCCCATGCGATGACGTTCATTCCCAAATGCTCACGCCTATACAATGACGGCAGCATTTAAACAAATGTGATTAATGTCAGGCATTCCAATACGCTTAATATGTGTGTGTGTTACGTTCAGACGAATCTCAACAACAACAAAAACTGTTTAACGCCCCTTAACTATTACAAGAAAATACAGAATGTTCCCAAAAACACCCCAATTGCGTAGTTTGTATTTATACGATAAGTATGCCAACACTGACCAGATGAGAGCTCATTTATTTGCAAAGAAAAGTACGGGCCAAAACTAATACAGTACAAGAAGAAATGTAGAACCCTTTTATGTATCAACTGCTGGATATGAAAGCTTCCTCCATGGAGTGGGGGTTGTGTTTGACTATACGGGCCGCACAAACATCAAGTACAAATACAACTATAAATAGGCTGACGTTTTGGGTCACGGTTCTTCCTCTCTGCTCTCAAGAATGTGGGCATCGTATGAAACGTCATCCTATTGTATAGGTTTTCTGTCATAAAAAAACATACTGTGGCACGGTAGGTTGGATACATGCGGTGCGTAAGAAGTTCATCTTACATGAAGAATGTTTTTGTTGTTGTGGACTACTGCCAATACAGTCCCTTAATTATTTGTAAAAAAATCTAGCAGAAAACCCAATACACATAACATATCCAGTTTTCAGAAAATGTATTTTAATGTCGCTTTGAATAAACTGGGTGAAAGCATGTCACTAACTCCACTTTCAATATGCATTTTGACATTTTCTTCATGTGCAGTAATATTAGTTTTGCCGATCAGCTGCGATGGATGATGGAAGGTGGTCAAGAATAATGTTAGCCTTCTTTCGAATGGCTGATGTAAATGCAGAGTAACAACTACGATTTCACATCCACGTGGTCAAGCCAGACAACCGCGTCAGGGGCAGTGGAGTGTATCGCTGTAACGTCTCCTTCTTATTTGTGGATCGGGCATTACGTCGTTATATGTTGCATGGAAATAAAAAAACTGGAGAGTCAAATAAAAACTGGACACGTAGATATAAAGAGTATGGATCCCTGCAGTCACGAAAATTTCAAATCTAGATTAAAAACTGGACAGTTTTTCATTTTCAATTTGTGCATCAGCTATCCGCATCTGCCACGGTTTGTGCAATGATCGAGTGGCAGCCAAGGAACGGGATGCATGTGTAGTGACATCGCTTGATGTCACCATGCAGTGGGTGTAGTACCGGCCTTAGAGGGGCACGGTATGCGTTGATTAATAGCGATGGATGGCATCATGCTGTAAGTGCATTGCCGGCCCTACAGGACACGGTGTGTGGGTGCCGACCGAAGGGGAAGGTCGTGTGAGGCCATGGCACTGTAGTTGACCCGGGAGGACACGTGACCGGTTAAGATGACAGAGGGGCCCCCATGAGGGAGCTAGGGGGGTCACGTGATAGGGACCCAGATCCTTCCCAATGGTTCTGGAAGGTGGGCGTGACCAAGGGCGGAGCCGGCCACGCCGCAGAGAATATAAGCCGGGTCCCGAGAGGGACCGGGGTTGTTCATCCCGGGAAAAACACATTCCTGCGGAGGGAGCTGGTAGGAATGTTGGGTTTCTCGATCAATTGCCAGGGTCAACGGCGGTGTGGTGTATTCCACAAATATGGCCGACTGTGAGGGCGGGCACAAGCCGGCGTGAGTAGGTTAAACGTTGAGTTTTATTAGGGCACCACGGGGTGACCAGCTCCTCCCCACCCAGCCCCACCCCTCCCAGCCCCCCAACCCAGCCCCTCCCCACCCTCCCCTCCTCACCCAGCCCCTCCCCACCCTCCCCTCTCCACCCAGCCCCACCCCTCCCATTTTTGGATGCACGACGGACGGACGGACACAATAATCCCCTGTGGGCTGGTGGAACCAGGAGGTTCCTACCAGTATAACCCTTCATCTACGATCTACGTTCTACGAGTCTTCCAGCACGTGGACCCGGGAAGATGCTGTTGGTCCCTGGTCCGTAGTAACAGCTACGTGGTAACTAGTGTAGTAACTAGTGTAGTAACTAGTGTCGTTAGCCGGGTGGTCACCACCCGAGGTTGTTATTCTGTTAAAGGGAAGTTACCCCGTGTGTTGGAACTAAATAAATGAGCTGGCCTCCAAAGTCTACATCTGCGACTCAGTTGAACCTACTACACATGAAGTCAACCTAAGATATGGAGCAATTCAGTCTGCTTGTGTCCAGGTGTTAGGTTGATTATCACATTGTAGTATCTTCAGATATGGTTGGCAGCTTGAGGAGGCCTTCATCCAACATTGGCTAGACCTTCGCTGATGGTGATGATGATTACGCACAGCATATGTTCCGCTTTACGTTTCGCTCATACATGTGTCCGTCACGATCTACCTTTGCGAGTGCTAATGTTACATTTAGCAAAATGTTCCGATGCCATTTAAATTGGGATAAACACAGGGAAATGTGAATAAACACGGCAAACATGTTCCGTGCGCAAAAGTTGCCTGGTATGCCTGCCTATGCAAACATATACATCTCACGTAAACACACCGTGCATCAATATATCTAAATCAGCTCAAAGTCTCCTGTAAATATCGCGATTTACAGGAGGAGGAGGAGGAGGCTTGAGTTTCGCTCCCCTCCCCCTGGCAGAACAGACTCTGCTCCGTGCAGCAGCGGCAAGGCCCCTATTGTAGCCTCTTCCAATCATCATCTTTCGTTTGCTCACGTTTTTGTTCCATTCCTTCTCCATTATTGTACTATTATTTCCCATTATTTCTCTTCTCTCTCCCCCCCATTGTATCGTATAATTGACTCGTCTCCCCTCCCCGTGATGCGTCACAGGGTAAAAGTTTGCTCGTATAAACTAAGAATTGAGTATTTAATGTGGAGCTTTCGTGACTGCAGAAATTACTCTTTGGTTCTTTCGGTAAAGTCACGTAAAAAGAGAAAATAATAAATTAAATACTAGCATACCACGTTTCGATTGCAACACAAGCAATCATCATCAGGTATAAATGAATATGTGAATATTTCATTTATACCTAACCGCATTACACGACCTGGTATACCTAAATTAATATTGCATTTATACCTGATGATGATTGCTTGTGTTGCAATCGAAACGTCGTATGCTAGTATTACATTTATTATTTTCTCTTTATACGTGACTTTACCGAAAGAACCAAAGAGTAAGAATTGAGTACAAATAAATCAATACACATCGGCCTCGGTGTAGGAATGTGGCAGGCATTGTATTTAAATACGAAGTCGATGTGTTTTTATGTGTGTGGGTCAATGTCTGTGTGTAAGTCCATGTGTGTGTCTGCCTTTTTCGCCCGGGCAACGTCGGGTATTTACCGCTAGTTTAAATATAAACTAACCGCATCACACGACCTGGTATGTCTAAAGTGTTGTGTTTATTAGAGCAGTATTAATAATGTAATGTCACAGTATCATGCGTATTGTGTTTCAAAAGCGTTGTGACAGGTTCGTACGGATGGCATTGCAGTACAGTTTTCACAAAACATAAACGTTACTATTTAAAAAAGGTACATTTAACATAAACATTCGTGTTTAAACAACTCAACCACACACTCACAGCATCTTGTACTCGTCATACACAATGCAGCATATGTTGTACGCGTGTCCAGATTTTTGTCAATCCACTGCGAGATGAGGGCTACTGCCATTCTCTGTGAATTTTGGGGGTTACTTGACCATACTCCACCAAGTGGTTTCAGAGCAGGTCGGTGACATTGGCGGACACAAATCAAGAGGCAAGCGAATGCATTCATTCAAGCATATCCTTTATTTATAACTATGAGCAATCAGCATGGTGAAGTATCATCACATCACCACGGCCTGTATTGCCATCATTGGGGGGGGGGGGGACCTCATCCAGCAGTGGATTGACAACAGGGCTGTGCATTCACATCTGAGCTGCGTACTGTGCTAAACAAAAACAAAATTGGGATACAGCTTTGGCAGTGGTGTACAAGTATAAATAACAAAAGCATCGACACATTCATCACGAACACTGCCCTAAAAGGAAACAGACTGATTTATTGTATTGTATGTAATAGGTCACGTTCTTGGGCAATAGGCCTTCTTCATAGCACAGAGATAGTTAAGAGTAATGCGTAGGGAGCCCACGTGCCAGTGTGTATGGAGGCTTTGCGCCACATATTTCTTCACACTTGCATCGCTGTCCAATTTGGAACATGTGAGGTTGCTTAAACACCGCTTTGCAATCAACTAACTCACCATGCAATACACTTTCGCCAAACTACTATAGCGGCCAGAACATTTGTCGACTGAACAACTGCAAGGGTGTGTTTAATTCTATTAACGACGATGATTTCATTGGGGCACCTCCTAGAATATTTTAAAAATATATATGTTATCATCACAATTATTGTAGTTAGTTGTATACGTCACTGGGCGAGACTGTTTTGTATTATCCGGTGTCATTAAATATTGCAAGTCTGTACACAGACTACTGGTGCTGTATACCGTCTGGGCCTTCCTTGAAAAATGTCACAGGACACGTACGAGCTGTAATGTCTGGCAGTATGGTTATTGTTTGAAAGTGTACCATGCATCATAAAATGTGGTAAAACATATAAATACATTGCGAAATATCCACAAAAGCCTCACCGAGTCCCAAAGACACTTTTCAAGAGAGTCGTTTGGGAGGAAACGAAATGACCTGGAGAAATGCCATCATTCATACGGTGGGGGGAAACGCTTACATATCTGCGCAGATGGCTCACGAATCCTAGTTTTAAACTAGTTTTTATTTTATTTTACCAGGTAAGGCCAACTGAGCTCCATAGTTATTTTCCAGAAGTGACCTGGCCACAAATGATAGCTCAACGAAGTGGCTTATCGCGTGGAAATTTATCGCAGCCAAATACTCTAAACGCGTGTTTCTAAACGTGGAGGGGGGGAAAAAAAGAACTGTAGGACCCGGAGAAAAACACACGCAACCACGGGAAAATAACGCAAACTCTAAATATATACAGCAGGCGTCAGGGTCGGGATCGGGATCGAACCCACGCCCTCCTGCATAGCAGGTGAGGTAGTTAACGTCTCGCCACCGTGGCGCCCCAATGTACTTGCTGTGCTGTTCATTCATGAGTACAGAAGCGTTGGATGGCAGCTGTATGCCACCACGCCCACCAATGGATTTTGATTCTAGACCACAGTATGGGTATATCGTGTCAGTACACGATATTATTATTCAGTACAATAAACAACACACACACACATCTGGCATAGGCTCCGGTCCCCACTATACACAACCTGCACTAACCAGCACAGTGTAATATGGTCAAACAACCCCCATAAACTGAACGGGATAGCAGCACTTAGCTAGGAGTGGGTGGATTGACACGTACACACGTCTATAGATAATATTGGTAGGAACCTCCTGGTTACACCAGCCCACAGGGGATGATTGTGTCCGTCCGTCCGTCGTGCAGGGAGGGGCTGGGAGGGGAGGGCTGGGTGGGGAGGGGTGGGTGGGGAGGGGCTGGGTGGGGAGGGTGGGGAGGGGCCGGGGGGGGAGGGTGGGGCTGGGTGGGGAGGGGCTGGTCACCCCGTGGTGCCCTTATAAAACTCAACGTTTAACCTACCCACGCCGGCTTGTGTCCGCCCTCACAGTCGGGCATATTAGCGGAATACACCACGCCGCCGTTGACCCTGGCCATTGACCGAGCAACCCAACGTTCCTACCAGCTCCCTCCGCAGGAATGTGTTTGGACACAACAGTGTCTTAAGCGATGGCAAAACAACTGGACTTATGGCCACGTTCCCCAATCATCATAGTTCCTGTGTGGATGTGGAGTTGAACGATTTCACTAAACTATTAAACTTGTTTTTATTTAAGCAGGTAAGGCCCACTGAGCTATATAGCTCTTTTTCAGAAGCGACCTGGCCACAAATGATAGCTTGACGAAGTGGCTAATCATGTGGAAATGTATAGTAGGCAGATACTCAATACGCATGATTTTAAATGTGGAGGAATAAACTGGAGGACTCGGAGAAAAGTCCACGCGACCCCGGGGAGAACATGCAAACTCCAAATATGCAGGCGTTGGGGTCGGTATCGAAACCACGACATCCTGCATATCAGGCGAGGTAGTTGACATCTCGTCACCGTGGCGCTTGAAACCCATCAGTGACTATTAAGGAAACAATCCCTGGAATAGGGATTATGGACTTTCCATCCATTGCCTTCAGGACCAACGTGAACATTCACAAAGAAAATGGAACAAAAGCTGAACAATGTGGAAACATGGAGAGGCATACGGTTGTAATTATCCAGAGGCTGGAAGCGGAACACGTGGATTAAAGAAATCATATTGACTGTAAATAAAAGGGGCCTTGGGTTAGTCGCCGTGGAGATGGAATAATGACATTAACCTGCGTGCAGAAGCCAGATGGATTGTCATATTACGAGACGACGAGAGATGGAAACGGCTTGGGGATGCCTCCATCTAGATGTGGATAGGTCGTGACCGATAGGGATGACTCAAGCCCACCAACAGACATGAGCATCTTGCCAAATTTTCAACTTTGAATGTACATACGTATTTATATTTGAAGCAATATGAAATGTAAACTATCATTATTACAAGTGCATGCAATGCTTTAAATGGTAAATTTGATCAGAGGTTGCTGCTAATTAAAAGTAACACGTAATGCCCATTTAGTACAGTTCATTATGCAACGTTAATACGTACAGTAATCTCCTTAATGCAATAATTAAAGGGGAACAGCCAGTGGATGTGGACATATTAGACCGGTATTGCGCAACAGTGATGGTTACTCTTTTAATTATTATTGTCATTATTAATTGTACCGGCACAGTACAATTAACTTGTTTAACTTGAGCGTAGAGAAGATATTAAAAATCTGTATCTATTAAAATGTACACAAAACAGACCCATAAAAAATGGGATCTGCCAAAACGTATTTTTCTTGCAGGTATTGCATCATGTCGAGGACGATTTCTTGGAAGTTTTTGTTGTTGTTGTTGCCATTTGTAATATCTTACTCAAACATCACTTCCTTTTATTAAAAATGTGTTGAAGCCTTTACTCTGGAATGCTGCCCAGGGGTAATAAGTAGCAAAACCGACTTGCAATGCAGACATCCCCAGTATTGATGTCACGGCATGGCAGTTTAAACAATGGGTAAAAAAGCGCACATCACTCCGCCTCTGTCTCGATCCAGCTGTTTAAATGGGTAGTGGGCACCACGTGTTAGTCGATTTTAAAGGTCACACACATGTGGTTGGGTAAATAGTGGCTACTCCCACCCCTTCCAAAATGTCTAGCCAAGCTTGGCGGAGTTGACTGAAACAGCCTCTGCAAGTGGAAGCTCAGCAGCAGCATGAGAAAACAATTTCAGGCTGGACTTGTGGATTTTTCTTTACGATATCGAAGCATTAACAACTTAATATTGCTGCCCTCTAGTGGTGTGTTTTTTAAATGAAATCTTATTTGCACTTTGGTGTTTCCATTCTTATCCGTACGTTAATAACATTTTAAATACATTCCACATTATTCAAATCAGTCTCTCGTTCTTCTGGCCGTGATCTTCACCGAGAACACTAAACTAAAACTAAACTGCATTTTGTTTTATTTGACTAGGTAAGGCCCACTGAGCTATATAGCTGTTTTTTTCAGAAGCGACCTGGCTATCACGAATGATAGCGCAACGAAGTGGCTTATCACGTGGACATTTATAGCAGGTAAATACTGTAAACGCACGTTGATTCTGAATGTGGAAGGAAAAACCCGGAGGACCCGGAGAAAAATCCACGCAACCACAGGGAGAGAGAGATACACGCAAACTCCAAATATACAGCAGCAGCAGGTGTCAGGATAGGGATCGAACCCACGAACTCCTGTATGCCAGGCGAGGGAGTTAACATATCGCTTGGCACCCACGGGGTGGGTATCAATAAATCTAATTGTCAGAATTCGGTAGTAATATACTGTACAGTAGTTCGATATATCAAGTTTCAGGATACAAAAACCGAAATTCCAGGAAAGCATCTACTTCGTATATCGAGGTATTCCAGAATCAGAATATGTATTTATACCGAAGGAATCCTATGAGCGATACGACATCAGCTGTAATTATTGTTGTAACGTTCTGACCTGCCCCTGCTGGACATCTGTGAAAAAGAGCTTTATAGCTCATCGGATTCCTCCAGTATACATATTCTGATTCGGATTATCTCTGACGTCGTAGCACGCAAACGCCGCACTCTGTCACACGCCAACGCCGCAACCAGGGCCGTATTATCTAATAGGTCACAGTAGGTTACTGTGCCTAGGGCCTGCTCACTCACCCAGTCATCCACTCACTCATTCACCCTCTCACCCACCGACTCACTCATTCACCCACCCAATGCACTCATTCACCCTCTCACCCAACCACTCATTCACCCACTCATTCACCCTCTCACCCACCCACTCACTCAATCACCCACTCACTCATTCACCCTCTCACCCACCCACTCACTCATTCACCCACTCAACCACCCAACGCCCTCATTCATTCTCTCACCCAACCACTCACTCAATCACCCACTCATTCACCCTCTCACCCACTCACTCATTCATCCACTCACTCATTCACCCTCTCACCTAACCACTCACCCACTCACTCATTCACC
>CM025655.2:7982612-7997088 GCA_014621495.2 Entosphenus tridentatus
TGTGTGGGGAGGGGAGGGTGGGGAGGGGCTGGGTGGGGAGGGTGGGGCTGCGTGGGGGGTGGGAGGGGTGGGTTGGGCTGCGTGGGGGGTGGGAGGGGTGGGGCTGGGTGGGGAGGGGCTGGTCACCCCGTGGCGCCCTTACAAAACTCAACGTTTAACCTACTCACGCCGGCTTGTGCCCGCCCTCACAGTCGGCCATATTTGCGGAATACACCACGCCGCCGTTGACCCTGGCCATTGACCGAGCAACCCGACGTTCCTACCAGCTCCCTCCGCAGGAATGTGTTAAATAGGTGAAGAAGAGCTCGGTCGGGATGAACGTTGGATGATTGTATTTCTGTGAAAATATGATTTTCTGATTTTTCAGCCCAATTTCAGATTCAATGAGAATAATATTTCCGTTTATATGACCCATAAATGCCTTAGTAATTAGACACGCCTTGTGTGTTCTTACGATTTAAATGCCTAAAACGTTACTGTCACTGTTTAATTAGTAAATACGTGCATTTCAATCATTGAATAATATTGTTTTACTGTTCATTTATTACGTAAAGTTTAGTCGGTGAATCAACAGTTTTAACGCGAATATTATATCTTTCTTTACACTAAAAGTGCCATCACGTGACCTCAGTTTAACGAAACGCACTTTGGGTGGGAAAAGCACAAAAGTGATTCAAAACAATCTCATTTTCAGATTGTTTTTATATTCTCCTGAAAATCAGAAACACATCCCTCGTAAGGGCCGATTGAGACCAAAAGTCTATTTTTCAAGGGTGGCCCAGGTCAGAATAAAACGCGCCATATAAATGCAGAATGAAAAGAATTATATTCGTAGTAAAATTTAGCTGTACACAAGTATATAGGCCCGCTGCAGAACACAACAACCGCATGCAAATATCCACTAGGCCCATGTACGCAACGCGTCCTGGTTGATGGGGGAGGGGGCAGACATCCCGTGACAAATGCAGAATTTAAATAATTATAGGATCAATAAACTAAATCAGTGGTTGTGTAGCAAAGGCCATTGTTATTCGGTACTTCTGTGATCCCATGTATATTGTTACCCCGCCCTTACCAAACTGCACTGACCAGCGTGATGATGGATGTGTGGTCAAATAATCCCCACAACCCACACGGCAAGGGAAAGCCCGCATCCAGTAGTTGATTGGAAAAGAAGATTGAACAACAAGATTTAAATTGTAAACAAAACATTGTGAATGTAAGGCAATGAAAAATAGGATAAAATGAAAGCAAAATATAATATGTATGTGAAATAAATAAAACATAAATAATGCAAATTCAATACATTTTACATTCAAACAAGGCAGTAGTTTAACATTGTGTTACATGTGAAAAGTTCACATATCATTTATTCAATGCCAGGTTTACCAATGATGTTATTATCTGCCCACCTTTTACTCACTCTTGTATTCAAGTCACCCGTAAAGAAATGTTAATGCGTTTGCTTATCTCTTGTGAGAAGGTGGCGACTATGGGAAGCCTTCATTGAGCAGTGGATTGGCCATGGCAGATGATGATTTAAGAACAAAATTAGCATTCGTATTGTTTGACGGGTTAATGCAGCAGCCAACCAAATGTCAACTTTGATTAAATGTTTCTGAAATGAAAAATAATAATATTACAAGTCCTTTGTCAATCAGCTGCTGGATGAAGGCCTCCCCATACCATGTCGGTCATAGGGGTTATTTGACTGTTCTGGTCATTGTCGATTGCTGAAGGGTGAGGAGCAACACTGCTTGAACTGGCACTCACCAATAATGTTGAACTCAGCTGGGATTCACTGCAATTTAGTGGCCTAAAATACAATGTTTCGCTCCGGATGATCGCTGCAAAGTATGCAAAGTATGCAAAGTATGATCTGTGTTTTGATTTAGTGCGCTGATCTTAAAGGTGCATTGAAAAATGTTGATACTCCGACTGATGCTCCTACTGTTGTGGAGTGACTCATGCAGCCAGCTATGGCTGCAGAGTTTGGTAGTACATGTTGTTTTCGTCGTTTACTGTGAAAATTCGGTCACAGTTCCTATGACCACTGTTTCATTGCTTGTATGGCTTTATTTTGGTGATTTTCTAAAAGTTTTTTGGTTTGGCCATGTTTGTTTGTTGTAGTACAGAGTTAGACTGATGGCCTTAATCTAAGTTGTCTTGTGGTTGTTGTTGTTTGACTTGCATCCCACTGGGATATTTGCACAGGGTTGGTGTACGGTGATTTTTTTCTGCAATAATTTGCTGTCTTTTCTTGGATTTTCTGTTTGCACATAGTCACTTTAAGATGTTTTCTTGTTCATGTTTTTGTTTGTTGCGGTTGCACCCGATTCAAGAGCCGAATGGCTCACAGGGCTATACCTAATAAATGAACTTTGAACTTTGAAATGAAGGTAGCTGGAGTTAGAGTGGAGTGTGCTAAACACCATGCCCGCTAATCTTGAGAATCGGGTTAATCTAATGTAATTCATATTTATTGAGGCGCCTTCACTCAAGGCGCTTGACATAGCTTACAAAACAATTGACAGAATAGAATGATTGAGATGTACTTACGTACGCTGAACTTCTTTCGCATACTGTACACAGCCAACCGTGCTAATCGGAGGTGCGGGGGAAGAACAACAAACTAAAGACCCCAAAAAAAGAGATTGGGGAATTAGTGACACCAATAGAGGATACTTAGGTATCAAGAAAGAGTAGGGATGGGACGGGAATGAGTGGAGGGGCGAGGGAAGAGGAAGAGAATGGGCAATAGAGAAAAGGTGAGCTGAGGGACAGCTGCCCAGATTTGAACTCAGGATCTCAGCGTGCCTGGCTCAGGGGGTGTTTCCTCTTCGCTAGGCACGGTGCACATTTTTTAATAATCCCAAATTATTCAGTGTTGCCCTGCGGCATGACAGAGGCATGTGGCATGTCATTCCACACCACATGGATCTTCTGAAATCTCAGCTCTTGTGCTGTGCTGCTCTTTAGCAAATTAACACATGGTGCCATGATGGCTGTAGAGCATTATGGGTAAACCCACAAAGCACTGACACTAATGGTGCACACGTGTGTGAAGAACAATCTGTTATAGCCACTGGCTTTATTAAAAAGGGTGCATATGTGATTGTTATTTACATGCGTTCAGGCTTGAGAGTCGGCGAGGCCTGCCTGGAAAAAAACACATTCCATTATTTATATTTGAAGTAGTAAATCACCATGGAACCGTGTACAGGTTCCATGGTTATTTTTTATTATTATTTTTGATCATAGTCTCAGTATCATCGTCAGTACACTGCTGGATGAAGGTCTTCCTGCGCGAACACTATCGTTCACGATCTTTTTGTTATCGATCATAATCACAGAATAGCCATGATTATTTGCACGGTGACTGTGTACAGGTTTCACGTATTTTTTGGAATCGTCGATAAAGCATCCTCACCGCCCCTGAAGGTGCTAACCTCCCCGTGGTCCCTTACACTTCTCTTGTGTCGTCACATGCACTCCCCCAAATGCTGTCCCATCTCATTGCACACTGTCCCATTGCACGTCACTTGCTCCCAATAACATGCATGCCAGCTTGTCCCACAATCTCAGGTCACATTCCAGCCTCCCCATTTCCTTTCTATTGGATGGGTCTTTCCAGGTCAAACTGTGATGCTCACACATTTTGGCCATCTGCAGACAGATGCCGATGCAGTGGTAGCGATTAGAGGCAGTATTGCGTTTGAAACAGAAATCTGTGCACGAATGGAGGGGTCGTTGTTTCTTTTTTTTCCCCACGGTGACACTTAATTACCGAGGCAGCTTTACTTTGAATTATTCAAGGATCAAGGGGATCGTAAACCAAAGTGTCTTCGATGTGCATATCGTGCGCTGTACCCTATTCATCTGAACGGCTGAAGTGGTGCATGCATGTTAAGTTGTGGGGGGCGCTGCCTTTGTGTTTGCTCTTTGAGCAGTCAGTCACGGACACATTGTGTGTAGCTCGTTATGAAATTACGGCAGACCAAATTGACAAGTTGCGTCGTGTGCACTCCCAAAAGCGAGGCCACGTAGTGAAAAAAAAAGTCTATTAAATATTCAGTGACGTGTCAAAACGAATGGTTACATTTTCACAGGAATGACCCTGTGATGCAGTTGAAATTTTCCATCGCTTTTTCCATTGATGTTCCCTTTTCAGAGAAAAAAAACCCCAACAGCACACAACGTTTTAAAATGTTAATTGAATATCCGTCAAATAGTTTTCTTTCGCATTGAAAGAATCTTTATGTTTACTCTTCCGCTCGCAAGAGAAAAAGAATAGCGCACAGCTGTTTACGAATAGTGAAACGGCTGATTGGATGTGACAGTCTGGCAGATGCTGACAATTGCAGTGCTTCAACTATCTTTTGTTTGCAGCCTGTGTAGCGTAACCTGCTTGAGGCTTTCGCATTTCTATTTTGCTATTGTTACTATTTGTTTGATTTTACCAGGTAAGGCCCAATGAGCTACGCCGCTCTTATTCAGAAGCGACCTGGCCACAATAGACAGCTCAACGGAGAGGCTCATCGCGTGGACATTTATAGCAGCCACATACTCTAGACGCACGTTTCTAAATGTAGAGGGAAAAACCAGAGGACCCGGACAAAAATCCACACGACCATGGGGAGAGAGACCCCACAAACTCCTAATATACAGGCGTCGGGCTCGGGATGGAACCCACGACCTCCCGTATACCGGGCGAGGCAGTTAACTTCTCGCCAGTGGAAGTCTTTGTCGCCGACCCGTCCAACTGCACCGATCACCGTACATGGCCCCGTTGCTTGCTAGCACGCGAGTGAACGAATGAAAGCGTTCGAAGATAATTTCAACTCGCACCCTGTTTTTCTTTTTTTAATAAAAAAAAACAAATGACGGTAGTTTTATGTTGTTGGAAGAGCAGTGACGGCAACAATAAGAATAACATCCTTCCACAGCGCATTGCTGAATATGGTCAACAACCGTTGAAGCGTTAACATGGCAGTGTATTATGAAATAAAATAAAAACACACATTATAAAAACATGCAAATGTTTGTTGAAAATTTAGAGCATTTTAAAATGACGTTTAGGCTAATATATGCGGACATGGTCCATCAATGCCATATTGAGTACAGTAGACCCTACGGTAGTAAAACTTGTTTTGTACCATCAGTGTGCGCGTGACTGACCATAAAATGTGTCCATATGCGTCTTGGATAAGGCGAATAAATTTGTTTTTTCCTTTTAATGGAACCCTTCTGTTCCTTCAAGTGAGTTCAGCGCTTCCGACGAAGATGTGTGGTGACAATTAAGGTACTCGAGCGCTTTGCACAAGTATTTCCTCCTTTCCGTGCAGTCACGAGTGCTTGGTATGAAAGCCGACCGACCTTGCTTCGGTGGCACGTGCGTGCAATCTGGAATCTTGAAGGAGAGAGGGGGGTTGATGGATCAGACCGAGATGGAGGCATTTAACTAGAGGGCAATGAGAAGTGTCTGTACCGTGCAAAACAACGGGGAGGTTTTGGCGGGTCGATTTTTTTGGCATTATAACGTTCTACCCTCGTATGCATGGCATATTTGCAGGCACTGGCAGAGGAGGTCAAAACGTACGTATTTAAATCCTCGCAGCAGCTGCTTTTTGGCTAGCCATCTAACAAAGACGGTCAACGCATCGCGCGCTTTCAGATGCGCCTCTGCCACCGTCTGGAATGCTCTTCCTTCCCATGTGAGGAAGCCGCCGGAGCTGTGGACTTTTAAATCATCTCGATTGAAAAACTCATTTCTTGAGAACTGCTCTTTGTGTTTAGAGAGGGGCTGTCTGCAGCTCCCGCACGCGTTAGGCCCCTCCACCAACAGTGGCACGAGAGCGAAATTTGAGGGCATCACCCCTCCCATTTCGCTGCTATTTTTGACACATCGGGGCAAACATCCGAAAAGGGCAGAGAAAAACCCGCACCTTGTTGAAAGTGCGTACGAGATTCATGGAGGGGGGGGCGGGGGGGTGTGGAAGGCGTCTTTGTCCAAATAACGACATCCGAGTCGTTCTTTAATGAATCCAAATGGGGGGGGGCTAACAAATGAAGCGGGCTCGCTCTTTGTACGGCCGGGGAAGAGAATCCTCGCCCGCCCGTGCGTTCGTACGCCTCTCGCTAAGCGAGGGATCGTCATCTGCACTGTAAATGGCTTCAACGCATCGAGAAGAAGGGGGAAAAAAAAAACACCCCGCAGCCTGCGAACAATGGGGGCTTGACAGCTTTCTGCAAGGGCGAAGCCTTCACCGCGTGGCAGATTGCCCCATAAAGCGCAGTTTAAAAATAAAAAAACACCCATGGGTGAAGCATTACGCGACGGCGTGTTGCTGGCGGTGGTGGGTGTGGTGATTTTTTGAAGTGGCTGGCTTGTCCTTCTTGCCTCGCGGGTTGGTCGTGAACCCAAGTGGCACGATCCGTGCGGTTGTATTCGGGCTGTTTGGCTAAAGAGGTGGCCCAAGTGCCGGACAGAGTGGTGGGGGTGGGTGGGTTTGGATGGGGGGGTTGGGAATTAGCTCCAACGTTGGCCGCCCTCGGATTTTAGCATCCTGTTGTTGTTGCTGCTGTTGCTGCTCACGGGAGTAAGTCGTTGAGCTGCGCAAACGTCAGCCGAGGACGCTGCGTTCCGCGGGGGGGATGGATGGCGCGGAGCGTTTTGCACGAATCCAGTTTAGGACTTTGATTTGCTTGTTCTGCGGCTGCCTCGTCAAATGTTGTGCAGTTGTTGGCGTGTGCGGCTGTCGGAGCGTAAACGTTTGACGGATATCGGGAGACTGGGGAAGCGTCGTCGCCGTCAGCCATTGTCTATCCACTGCTGGATGAATGCCTCCGCACACCTTCGCAATCCCGTCGTGTTGAGTCGTAAACTAAACGAAACTATTTTTTACTTTACCAGGTAAGGCCCCACCGAGCTTTATAGCAATCTTTTTCAGAAGCGAACTGGCCACATTATACGCCAAATGAAGTAGCTTCTGTGGAAATTTATAGCAGCCAAATACTCTAAAACGCATGTTTGTAAATGCGGAGAGAAAAACCGGAGGACCCGGAGTAAAATCCACGCCGCCACGGGGAGAACATGAAAACTCCAAATATACAGCAGGCGTCGGGGTCGGGATCAAACCCACGACCTCCTGTATATCAGGCGAGGTAGTTCACATCTCCGCCATCATGGTGCCCATCTAAACAATGAATCTCTCGTAGCTCCATCTCCATGGCGGTTGTACCTCTCAGGGGCATTCTTTCCCATGGCACGCAGTCACCGCACCTCCGATAAGCGCAGTTGGCTATGTATGGTGCGGACTAAGTTCAACGTACATGCAAATACATTGTGCAGTGGTCGCCCCCTTTTGTCATATTCACAATGTTACGCTGCGGCCGGTGATGACGTCGCCTGAAAGCATAGTCGAGGGAGTGGAAGGTGAGAAACTCCTGCGATCGTCCCTCGTTGGTTATGGCTCACGAACCCTCGTGCGTGGAGTGCGGTGTTGCGAGGCGAAGAGTGGGATCAGGTGGGACGGAGATCTCGAGCCATGGAGCCGCCCTCTGTCAGAGAAATTGAGAGTCGCCCATAATACGAGCCGTCGAACATCACACGCGTTCAGATGCGCTTCTGCGGCCGTCTGGAGCGCTCTTCCTTCCGATGTTAGGAAGCCACTGGAGCTATGCACTTTTAAGACATCTATATTGTGTTTAGTTTGTTGTGCTTCCCCCTTACCTCTGATTGGCATGGTTGGCTACGTATGGCGCGAAAGAAATTCACTATGATACCTCCTTTACCAGTGGCAAAATATAGTGATAGGTTTTTACCCTTTCAACTGGTACAAAAACTAACACCTTTATACAAGGCATCATGTTTGCAATAACCACAACACAAGCAGTCAAAATGCAAACAAAAAGAAACAACTCAGATAATGTTATGCACTGTCCTTGAAGTTGATTGGTCCACACCCGAGACAGCTTTTCTTAGAGCATAGTCTCCATTGGTGTTGGACCAGATGACGCCAAAAGGCGTACAACTAAAAATCAGCGCACTATCAGAGTATTGAGAGCTCGGGGTAAGCATTTACACTGAGACCTCCTTTACCAGTGGCAAAAATATAGTGATAGGTTTTTTTGTTTGCATTTTGACTGCTTGTATTGTGGTTATTGCAAACACGATGCCTTGTATAAAGGTGTCAGTGTTTGTACCAGTTGAAAGGGTAAAAACCTATCACTATACATACCACTGTTAATCTATTGTGAGTGGAGTGGTGGTACAGGGGTTAGCATGTGCTGCCTTGCGAACTCAATGCTCCAGGTTGATTCTCAACCACGGCTGATATCAGTGGCAAGTTTTCTTTGAACCGGGCCTGCCCTTCCTGCTCCCAGTCACCAACTCGCACCACTCACCAGGGTGGTGAAGTATAGTCAAACTAACACCATCACTGACATGGCATTGGGGAGGCCTTCATCCAGGAGGGGATTGATAATGGTTGGAATACATTTTGTACTTATTTTATTCTCCTGCAGTGTAAGTTCACCGCACCTTGTCTTAGGGCTCTAAAATAACCTTGTGTTTATTTGGGTGCAGCATTGTGTGCAGCCTGGCACAACAACAAAAAGCCACCACGAACACCACCGTAATCTCACAAATGAATGTTCGCTATTTCTGAGGTTTCTTCTGGAATGGAGACTAGAGAAAAAAAAACTATTTGGAGATCATTGGCAATTTGCAGAAGCCGCAAGTGCAGTAATGCGCAGAGCGGCCAGAAGAAGAAAAAACACAACGCGTAACCGGATCGCTTTGCTATGTAAGAACGTTTTTGTCGGTCTGTACGGCAGATTGAAGATCAAATTGGCAATCTCTTAAGAGTGTACAGTGCCTCCCCGTTTGAGTCCAAGTTTGGTCAAAATCTGTATGTGCGGTTTTTATTTCAGCTGTGCCGACAAAGAGAAACAAAAGAACTCTCCGGCTGAGTTCATTACTGAAGTAAATCCGCATTTCCCTTCAAAGGAATGGGTTGTGTGTGTGTGTGTCCGTACATAAATTGTGGCACTGTTGCGTTACGAGCAACGGTGTAGTGGTGATGGTACTGCGCTTCGAGCCCAGTCACCCGGGTTTGTTTACCATCCACAGCTAACATCACCGCTGCGAGTGATGTCCGAACCGATCCTGGATCTCCTCTGGGTTGACACGGCGTAAAATGAGTACCTGGTGCTGCGTGTAGAACATCAGCACTGGTGACACAAAGTTGACCGGGCGTGGTTGTGCCCACACCACCTCGTTGTGCGGCTGCTTGCCGGCTTGCGGAGGTGCATTGCTAACCGCACTTTGGCCCAGCAGTCTATGTAAGCTGTAGAAAGCCGTATATAATTAGACGTTATTTGCTCGATGCTTGGCGAATACTTTATATTTTGCGGAATATTTTAAATGTACCACTTTGAAACGCGTTGTCGGGAGCTTGGCGGTATGGGGGTTATCGTTCCGCATTTTGAGCAGCGTCCAAATTTAGCGCTTACTCAGGGGACGTGGCATAGGAATTTGGAGGCACGAGCTTTGAACAATGTGCCTCATATTTTCGGGGTGGGGGGTGGTGGCTTTGAGAATCTCTCAGCTTTGAATCCAAGGAAATTGAGTCTGATTCTTAGACACTCACCGCTCGGTCACTCGACATGCACACAAGTGTTCTTGGTCAGCGGTCGTATCGCACGTGAATTCGGATAAACGACGGTTATTGAAGTAACGGCCAGGCAGATGCGAGCCCCCCCACCCCCATTGCCTTGAATCGATTCCTTAAAACATCTTTATGATTTATTCTGAAGTCAGTGGATCCTACCACTATCTTCAATGTCATGTTGTAACACGGTAATTCTTAAACTGTGTTGGTTTTTTGTGGTTGCGACGCACAACGCTGATGTGATTTTTGTTCAGGTTGCGCGACCTACGTGTCGTTCCGCACGATGCCCCCGACTTTTCGCTCTCCGCGACTGGAGCTTCTTTTAAGGAATTGAAGAAGATCCCGCCAGCACGTGGAGGGAAATGTCGCGAAACGTCTCGGATTGTCTCGAAACGGCGACCCCACGTCGGACACGATGCCGAACTG
This sequence comes from Entosphenus tridentatus, assembly GCA_014621495.2. Lineage (NCBI taxonomy): Eukaryota > Metazoa > Chordata > Hyperoartia > Petromyzontiformes > Petromyzontidae > Entosphenus > Entosphenus tridentatus. The sequence continues at coordinate 7,992,713 of CM025655.2, forward strand.
CACTTTGTACAAAACGAAAAAAATATCACATCAGAGAGCTACAATATTTTTTCATCATAAAAACAACAAAGTACCCCCATTGCTTTGCAACCAGTCTTACATCGTGACGGGTCAGGTATGAAGGCTGCCACGGTGGAGGGATGTCAACTACCTCACCTGGTATACAGGAGGTTATGGGTTCGATCCCGACCCTGACGCCTGTATATTTGAAGTTTGCATGTTCTCCCCGTGGTCGCGTGGATTTTTTTGCTTATTTGGCTGTTATAAATTTCCACATGATAAGCCACTTGGTTGAGATATCACTTGCGATGCCCTTTTCGCTTTTGAAAAAAGAGCTCTATAGTTCAGTGGGCCTTACCTGGTAAAAAAAAAATGTTTAAACAGCTTAATAGTTTTAGTCTGACTGACAGCTCAACTGCTGTGGTTTGGTTTTGGACTGAGTGCTACCACAGATGTGAAGTTGTCAAAATTCAGGCGATTGCCGAGCATTCACAAAATCAGCCGAGCCATTTGGTGGCGCCCAGAATTAATTCGCCCCACGTTCGCATCGGCGGTGTTTATTCTCTGACGAGAGCGCGGGCCAATCAACTCTCCTGCCTAAAGTGCATCGGAGAGGTCGCATTCCGACTTCTGTGATGAAAACTTAAGAGATAAAAAGAAAATAAAAATGTGGCCCGTGTTGTTTGGGAGACTGGTAACGTCGGATGAATTCCAGTGGCGACTGTCGCCAGCAGTGTGGTTATTTCTCTCTCTCATGCGGGCATTATCGGGTTTTATTGGCACCAAGAAAAAGATCCACCGGGTAAAAAGCGCGCGAGCTTGTTTCTGTCTTCCCCCGCAGATTACCTGGGAAATTAGGCCGCGCTTTCAAAAGCACTCTCTGAGAATGTCTCATCGCTGCAGGGAATGGGTACCCTGGTAACACGGTGCATTGTGGGATTGGGCAAACCAGTTCTCGGTGTGCTTTTTTTAGTCTTCTTCTGCTTCTCCGAGTTTGTGCCTGCAGGGATATGCGTCTGTGGTCCCTGAGCTTTATGCACTGGGGTCATTACTGTACGCGCTTTTACGCTTAAAGTGACAAATGATCTCCCCAGCGACGCCGCCCAGGAAATAATTTTACTCCTCCAACGCCGATTGCACAGAAAGAAATTAAAGAAATTGCTGCAAATAATGACTGCTTTAAATGTGCGGGTGGCTGTCGGTGAAAGCGGCGGAGGAGGGAGGGGGGGCAGTACGATGGTTTTGACGAGAGCGCGCACCGTGCAGTTGAGCGTCACGGGTCTAATTTCACCGCTCGGGCTGCGGCAGATCGCCCGGCTGTCGGAATTAATGCAGCAGCAGCAGTCCCGCAGGCCTGCTGGTCCACTCAGACAGCTCTCCAACTCGCCGTTCGACAAGATCAGCAGCAGCAGCACTGCATTCGATGCAACACATCCAAGAATAATAGCAAGGGATCATGTAGGAAATCGTAAATGCTCTCAATACGTATTGGTGTTGGCAGCCGTGGCAAGCCCGTGTAAGATGTGGCAGTGCGATGTTACAGGTCAAAGGGGCTCTGCGATGGGAGGTGCAGGAATTTTAGTTTTTTTGCGTGTTCTCTCTCTCTCCTTGGGGCCGGTAGGCAGCGGGAAATTGTGGAAGGAAGCTGGCATGAAGGCCGCCTTTGTCTACTCTGCGAAGAATTGTTTACGCTGGAGAGAGTGAGAGGAACGGCTTTCGAGAGGTCGTTATTTATTTATTTGACAAAAAAAACGTGTTTACAGTTTTGATGTAAAAGAAATTTACCCGTAAAAACAAAGTTTTTCGCTATAAATCCTTTATATGTGTGGCGGCTAGAGTCCTCTCGTCCTCTGGCTTGAGATGGCTGCCACCTATGGGTCCGATGATTGCCTGCCACCATTAAGCATTTGGTAATTAAATAGAAAAAAAATTTGCCTAAAAAGTGTAAAATTTTGGAAAAAAATTTTCACGAAAATAAATTGTCACGCACAACGAGTCTGTGTGGAAAATGTCAGCTCGATTGGATCACGGGAAGTGGGTTAAAAAACGACCGAAAGATTTGCACGGTCGTAAGCAAGCAAGCAAGCGCGCAAGTGAACATAATATAAAGGTTTTAAAAAAAGAGGCGGTGCGCTGAACTCATCTCGGTGGCACAAGCAAAGCTTCGTGTTGGACGACAGCCACAATGCTGCAGCTCGCCGGATCTGTGACAAGTTGTGGTCCCCTTCTCGCGGTTCGATGAATTGTCATTGTTCCGACGTTCTGATTCTGTGCTTGTGAAATCTCTCGTGACTGCAGGGGGTTCCTCCTTTTTTTTCTTCCCCATATACGTTTGTGTTGGCACCCGCAGGACTCTTCGTACAACAACGATAATGTTTTTTTTTTGGTCGAACGCAATTCCCCATGGGCCATGGGAACCGCGAATCTTGAAGGCGACGAAGAGCCCTGCGGGTGTCGACACTGACGGGTGACTAAACCACCTTGCAACATTTAGAGCCATGAGTTTATCCGCTGCTGAACGAAGGCCGTCCCGTGCCGTGGCCCGTCATGGGGTTGTTTGACCGTACTTCACCACGCTGGTCAGTGCGGGTTGGTGAACGGCGGTGTCCAGGACCGGTTCAGTTGTTACTCCGATTAGCATGGTTTAAGTTCGCACTCGTTGCACGCAAAGTGCTTGCCACAAATTAACCACAACACCTCGCTAATCTTGTCAAGGAGCATAAACCGTCACACGAATTGTGGTCATCCTCGCAGTAGCAGCGGCTTTTGGCTAACCATCAAACAAAGATAGTGACCGCATCATGCCCTTTCAGATGCTCTTCTGCTGATGGTCCTTCTGATATCAGGAAGCCACTGGGGCTATGCATTTTAAAATCTAGTTTGAATTTTTTTGGTTTAAACGGTTGTTTTGTGTGTTTTCGTTGTTGTCCTTCCCCTCGCACCTCCAATTATCACGGTTGGCTATATACGGTGTTAAAGAAGTTCAACATACAGACATTACTTGCTACTGCTGTCATTGGTGGTCAAGAATTCATCTCAATGGGTTAATGAGCGCAATGCGCTAAACGCTGCACCACCACGCCTTGCTCAGCTGCAGGGTTTAAGTGAACCGATTACACATACGAATTGAAAATAATTGTGTGTTTCCACACGCACGATTTGGCTTTAATCAATGCATAGTTACGTGCCAAGAGGCCACGAACCAAAGAACCGAATCGGAACACACCACAATACATAGTCACATATGATGAAATAGCCTATGACCAAATCACTATAATTGTGCCCAATCCCATCAGATCTTAACAGCTAAGCAGCACTGACTTTGTTAGTGCTTGGGCGGGTGACCACCAGGGCTTGCCAGGTGCTGTAGGTGGGAGGCTGCGAGGTGTGGCCAGGAGATTGCCGTGCTGAGCGTCACCTCCACGTGTTAATGTGCAGGGGTAGGGGGGGGGGTCTTCTCCACTTACTCCTGTTCCCTCGCACAGATTGACAAACTCATTTGTTTAGAACTGATTTTTGTGTGTTTAGTTTGCTGTCCCCCCCCCACACCGTCCCGCACCTCCGATTAGCACGGTCGGCTACGTGCGGTGCAAAAGAAGCTCAACGTGCATATACGTGAAGCCAAACAATTCATTAATGGAATTGGCAAAACCATCCCAATGCAACAGGCCCCTCGCGCCCGGGGGGGGGGGGGCGCGGGGGGTGGGAGAGTCTTTAGGCTCCCGTGAGGCGTCCCCCGGGTAGAGTGATTAGCGTCATTGCAGATGCGTCGGTGTGCATCGTTTACCTGAATGTCGTCGCCTCTAAATGGGACGAAGCCAAATCTAAAACGCTGGACATGCACCGCGGGCCGATGAGCGGGAGCGTTGGTGGGTTACAGGTGAGGCAGATTCTCCTCTACTGTTGCAGTAAACATCTCCTTGCCGTGGCACCCTTTAATGTTTAATGTCAACGCATTTAATTAACGTTGATGTTCATGAATGATCATTCATGCTACTGGCTTGCTCAACTCGGAAGGCCAGTATTCACAGCAGTATGACTGTGGTAATCGTACGTTTTAATGTAACTTTAAACGGCGTACATCGTTGGTGATATTCGCAGAAAAATGACTTTACCTCCATTACAGGTGAATCCGATTAGACCATTTTTTGTTTCATTCTCCCGGCTGCAGTTTAACCTTCGCAGGTAACAGCCAACTCGAACGATTTGACCTCGTTAAGGGAGGTGGCTAATGGGATTTAGAAGGTCAACATTTAAAGATTGGGACAATGTGTCTTTTGCAACGATATTTGTGGGGGGAAAAGGCAGATGGATATTAAATTATTTCAGTGCATTTTCGATTTAAAGCTTTCGTGACTGCAGGGATTCATCTTCTT
>CM025655.2:7997488-8009109 GCA_014621495.2 Entosphenus tridentatus
GCCGAAACGTCGTGAGAATAATTTTATTATGTTTTATTATTTATTATTTTATTACTACCCTTCCACGTGACTTTACCGAAAGAACCAAGAAGATGAATCCCTGTAGTCACGAAAGCTTTAAATCAATATTTAAATAAGAACCGTCAGATTTTATGAATTTGGGTCCCTTCATCAATGCGCCGCTGCATTTGAGGCCTCGCTATGCCGTGACCACGCCGGTCAGCTCGCGTTGATGACACGGGGAGGCTCCCGGGCTGCTGCCTGGGATCTTTTTTCTTGCCACCGATGTTAGCTGTGGCCGGGAATCAAACTCAGGTGGCCAGATTTCGGAGCACAGCACGCTAGCCACTGCTCCACCGCTCCAACCCCAGGTCGTCATTGTACATAGCCAAATCCCATGACTCAATTACAGAATATGTTATGTTTTATTATACATTGTGGCTTGACGTAACGGTCCTGATTTTAGTTAGATGTTAAGTGAACCCATTGCACATGATGTTTGAAATAAAAAATACATTAATTTGTACATTACGAAGTTTGATGCATGCATTTCATCGATTGCCTTTGACCAAATCGCCCGGTATATGCCCGATCTTATCAAATCTCGGAAGCTAAGCAGTGTCGAGCCTGGATAGCACTTATATGGACGACCCAGCATGCACAAAATAGGTTCTCATAGGCTGCTGTAAATCTAGCTGTGACGGTCCCACCTGATGACGGAGACTTGTGTTGCCTCCGAAACGTCGTGATTATTATTTTATTTCGATTATTATTTCTATTATTTGTATCATTATTTTTTTATTATTATTTATTTTTACCTACGTGGCTTTACCGAAAAACCTAAGAGTATGCTGTGCAGCTGTTCAATGCTGTTGGCAGCAGAGGGCAGCGCAGCAAAAGCCCCTGTTGCACTGTACATCTATGCTCCCGCATTCACCAAACCCGAACTGACCAGTGTGGTAAGGCATGGTCAAATGGGGACCCCCTATTGTGACCCACATGGCGAGGGGAGGCCTCTCATCTAGCAGTGGATTAACCAAAAAGGGCTGTACAAGGGCACGCATTGGTTAGGGTCAGAATCAATAATCATTCATCAATGCGTTGGTTCATCATGACATCCCAATGTGTAAGGGCACGCATTCGTTTTGGCCCGAGGGTGGAGCTGAGGACAGCGTGGGCTGGAATACAGTGCCGTCGCTGCTTTTGCAATGGACAACACATTCCTGTGCTCTGCAGAGACTTAATCCTCCTGATTTGTTTGGTTGCCCGTTCAAAGAAGTTTCCACTTACTTCAAAAAGGAAAGTGGGAAGAGGAGAGCCATGAGGGCCGCATAACCCAAGGTCTTACGTCACCCAGCCCACAGCACTTCTCCTCGGACGCGTCAGAGATTTACCAGCAGTTACCGAGAGGCTTGACCCACGTGGAAGAGTCGGCGAAAATATGATTTATTTAAAAGGAAAGTCGGCGACCAGCATACACAAAACGGGTTCTCATAGCCTGCTGCGCAGCTGTGACGTAAGAAGGTGATTGCAGGGCTTCACATTTACCCCTTACCATCGATGTTTAAAGCATCTAAATATATGCTTCGTTTGGTCTGCCACTAAATTTGGCATGGTGCAGCTCTATGCAGACAGCCGTATTGATTGGGTTGATTCCCACGTGATGAACACGCTTGCAAGGCACGCAAAGGGGCGTGTCCCTAGTGTGGCTAAAATGACTATTGTGGGCTCTTCGGAAGTAGTTCTATGACATCATCTTCTGAGGCCACCTTTTGACACAAGGCGATGTACTGCCTGCTGCGAGAGTTCCGTGTGTAAATTTCGTAGTTTGACGCTCATAGTGCGTTTTATGCAAAACGGCATTTGCACCGTTGCACGATGAGAGAGACGGCTTGACATGTCTACGGCTTAGTGAGGCCTTCATCCAGCAGTGGATAGCTCACGGCCAAATGATGACGATGACGACGACGAAGATGCTGGTTTCTCCGTCACCGTCCGAGTCTTCAGGCTGGAAACTTGACCAGAAGGCATCTTAAATTTCGATTTAAAGCTTTCGTGACTGCAGGGATTCATCTTCTTGGTTCTTTCGGTAAAGTCACGTAGAAGAACCAAGAAGGAGAAGGCATCTTCCAGGTTGACCTCTGGGTCACACATTTGCGTTGGCTCGCTACCCAGTGGACGTCCCGCGGGGGGGGGGGGGGGGGGTTCACAAAGCATGCGCATGCCAGTGGAATCGCCCGTCGAGTGTGCAGGCGGTGAAACTGCACCGGGGCCCACGGGCCGGGGAGGGGTCTTTGTCAACTAAGTTAGGGAGGGCGGGGGGGGGGCAGGTTCCGAGCTACGAAAAGGGAGGCAAAGCAGACAAGCGATGGTGGCCCCGTTTTATTTTGTTGAGGCTTTACCCTTTCTGGCAGTATAACAGGTGTATGGTGTTCAAACACCAAATAGACAACTTCTTGCAAAAGGCATCAAGTGTGCATTAACCACACATACCTGTAGCAAAACATGCAGACAAGCTTGGTCTGAAAATATATTTGGCCGTTCTCTGGTCTAATACTGGTGAGACAAGGCCATTAAAGTCGGCCGTCTCTGGTGTAGGCCAATCAGTTTCGAAGATCAGTGCGTATATTATTATCGGAGCATGTTGTTTACATTTTTTGCGACAAGTATGCGTGGCTAATGCAGACTTGATGCCTTGCCATAGCTGTATCTATTTGGTGTTGGAACACCTTGAGACCTGCTTTACTGCCAGAGAGGGTATACAAGCCTCCTCTTATTTTTTCACCATTTTGATACCGGCAAAAAAAAGGTCCCGTCGATCAAACCGCACAATGCCCTCCCCGTCGCCTCCGTCAGCCCCATCGGCACCATCCGTTCGGCGGCGGCTGTTTTGTTATTCGCCGATGTGGGCGGCTCTCGCCAGGGACCGGGGAGGCGGCTGTATCGGTCCCAACATTCCAACGCCGTGCATTGCGAGTGAAGTGGGCCTGGGGATGGCGCGCAGTGGCAGCTGTAGGTTCCCTCCCGAGGATCGGATCGCAACCGCGGCGCTCCTAAAAATAAAGGAACAGCAATAGAAGAAGAAAAATAAGTAATAAATGTGGGCGTGAAAAAAAAAGTTTGTTTTCCTGATGGACTCCGTTTCCTGACAACACAGCATGGCTTAGAGCTTTGATGATTTTTTTTTTCCTCTGCCCCCCCTGCATCCCTTCCGGAAGTCCGTGTGCATTAGGCTCACTGGTGAAATGCTCGCCCGATTCCTGAAGCTTTAGGCCGAGTGCTGAGAAATCTCGGGCTACGCCACAGGATTAATGTTTTAATCTTTCGAGCACTTGCGCTGAGCAAAGCAATTAATCCGCTTTAAAAACCCCACGCTGAAATAACTCTGCTGATCCAAGGAAAGGTCACTGCCGAGATAGTGTTTGTGGTGAAATTTACAATGTGGCAATAAAAAGAGAATTTAATATTTGGTTGAAAGATTTCCAATATGAATTGGGTGTATAGTAGCTTGCATGATGGTTATTCATTTGAGCACTCTATTGTGTGTGTGTGTGTTCTATTGGGGCAGAGATATAAATTGTCATGTAAATGTAGCAGACTCTCAGTAGGCCCTGAGTCAGTGGAAGCTCAGTCGGGCAGCCGTTGATTAAAGTCCGTTGCTAAATTGTCCGTCGGATATCCCTCCAACGATCAAGCAAGCGTGCGGTTACCTCTTTTAAAACCTCGCACCGTGTCGCATTCTCTTCTTCACTGAAAATTATTTTCTTGAAAAATTATAAAATGTCAAGCTCGGTTACATGTTACAGACGAATGTCAAGCCATGGGCTTGTATAATGTGCTTAGAATGTGAATGCATGCATATTTATTGTATTCTGTTCCAACATAAAAAATACATTTAACCACGGACCTGCATGCAAATTGAAGTATAAAAAATATATTTTTAAACAATACAAAGTAGCCTGTGCATCGTTTCGCAGCACTGTTAGCGAGCACATCTTAAGGCTCTCCAACGTGATGATCTGGCTGCACCACGTGATGTCTGGCTGTACTGCGTGATGTCTGTCTTGTGTCGCATGACGTCTGGCTGCACCGGGTGATGTCTGACGTTTTACTTCTTGGGTTCAGTTTCTCAAGAAGCTCCCAGCACGTAGGGTGAAACGTCGGACATCACACCGAACAACACGGCAGTGCGTATCCTTTGCTTTCGACACAGCCCCGGAAAGCAAATCGGAGATCTACACCAGCGGTCGGGAACCTTTTTGACTGGGAGAGCCATAAAAGCCAAATATTTCTAAATATATTTCATTGAGAGCCATGTAGTATTTTTTACGTATAATAAATTAAATGTCTTACTTTTAATGCGACTTCTGGTGCTGCATGGTTTTGCTGATGGCCTTGTAGTCTGGTTCATACGTGGTGAGGTTGAGCTTCATGCAGGCGTGACCCGTGAAATGTATCTTCAAAACTAATTTCTGTTTACTTTAAAATGACACAGTATTATTAAGCAATATCACAAGTATTTTAAAATCAGTTCCAAACTGATTTTTTTTTATTCTTTCAACTCAAAATTGTCTGGGAGCCATATGCCGTCACTGGAAGAGCCATATATGGCTCGCGAGCCATAGGTTCCCGACCGCTGATCTACACAGTACAACCGCAAACACCTCCTACGCAGCACCTGTTCAGGCTGGCACGGCCAGTGGTATAGGTTCATTGTCTCTGCCGTGAGCAGCTTCGTGTTTCCCCCGATTGATTCAGCTGTCTCGCACGCACATCGATTCATGTTACAGAGTTGCTTCCTCCTGTGCGGATGAGCCGGGGAAATTTTGCATGGTCCAAACATTCGTGAAACCTGAGATCGTGAGAGCCCGTTGAGGCAAAAGTTTCACCTGCATTGGAGACTTCGGATGTAAACTCAGAAAAGTAAGGGGTGGATTGAGGTGCGGCCCTGCAACTTCTTACACGTGCCACTGCTGGCGGAAGGGTCTCCACTAGAGGGAGCTTTAAAGAGCCCCTCTAGAAGTGTTCTTCACTGATTTTCAGGGAGGTTGGAGGCTACTTTAGCCGATAAGACTTCAGTGTGAGTGAAGGCCGCCAGACATTTGAAACCATTGTTGGGTTTGACAGCACGGTGACGATGACGACGGGCGTCAGGGGCAGCACTAAAGGCCACTCGGCCCCCAGTGACCCGCGGGGCTTGCAATCAAAAGATACTTCCCTACAGGGAGAATTTTGGCCTACTCTTTCACGCTCGCCAGAAGGTGTGGGTAAAATACCCACACTTTACCCCACCACACGTGACTTGTGTAACAACTAAAATGTGGCGTTCCCTTGTATACTAGTGGGTGGAAAATTAGGAGGCGCAGACAGAATGAAGGAAAAAGGTTTTATTTAAAAGATGAAATTGAGTAACGTATCTAACAGAATCACTAAAAAGGAACCCCTGACTGCTGTTTCGCGGTGGATCACTGCTCGCATAAACCACCAGCACACCCATAAGGTGGAGTCAACATTGTACATTACTGCACTGCCGTTAAGATACCCGCTAAATATACCGTGTTACATTTGGAATAGTTGCTGCAATGATTGCACAATGCATTGGAAGCCTCCCATGCTGTATTGGGCATCACTCACCAATGATGTCAGCCGTGGCCGTAAAATGAACTCCTTATTGGCAGGTTCATAGCACGGTGCACTAACCACTTCACCACTGCTCCCTTGTTTGCTGAATGCAGTGCCTGCATCACATTATTGATTGTTGCTACAACACGGTATTGTATTTTGGCTCGTTGCTACGCTTGCCTACGTTACGAACACCCCGCCAAATAAACTCCTGACATTAACGACTGCCAAAACGTACAAAAGTTTTAACAAATCCGCGAACAGCTGTCACCAACCCGCCAGGGCCTGACCTCGGCCTGCAAATTCTCTGAGTCGCTGTTTGCGAAACATCGACCGCGGTGCGACAGGGCGATCGTCGTGTGAGTGACAGCCCCACTGGGGGCGTTTGGCGGATTCGGGTGTCAGAGGCTCCATGATAACTGGGGGTGGGGGGGGCTTTGCCAGCAATATGCCACGGTGGCGAGATGTTAACTACCTCGCCTGGTGTGCAGGAGGTTGTGGGTTTGATGCCGATCATGACGCCTGCTGTGTATTTGGAGTTTGCGTGTGTCTCTCTCTCCCCGGGGTCGGTTTTTCCCTCCTCATTCTAGAAACACGCGTTTAGAGTATTTGGCTGCTGTACATTTCCACGCGAGAAGCCACTCCGTTGAGCTGTCATCAACCGCGTAACAAAAAAATCCGTCCGCCGCCACGACTTTCAGTCGACTAAAACGGCTTCGTCGTCGACGAATCGTCCCATCTCCGTGGCGACCGGGACCCTCTCTCAGTGTCCCTCCTGCCCACTGCAACCCGGTGCGAGGGTGCGTCCGGGTGGGTACGCACCCTCGCCCCGGGTCGCCATGGTTACGGCTACTACAACCTCCTCTTTGAAGAGAGAGAGAGAGAGCGAGAGACAGAGCACGTCGCCACAAAGGGCCCATGTGGGCGCGCGCGGGGGAATCCGCGTCCGAGCGCGACGAAGAGCCCCCTTTCAAAGCGGCGACGCCGGCGGGGGGGCCCGGCACTCTCTGCGTTTTATCTGCGGCGGCGGCGGCGGTGGCGTCGCTTTGTCCTCGAGGCGATTTATCGCGTCGCGCGTTACTCGCGGCCGCTCTTGTTTCTCCGTGCCCGCGCCCCGAGAGCCACCCCCGGCAGCCGCTTCCAGCTACGTGTGTGTGTTGAACTTCTTTCGCACCGTACGTAGCCAACGGTGCTAATCGGAGGTGCGGGGGGGGGCAGGGGAAGAACGGCAAGTTGCTACGCCGCTGATTTGGGCTCCGTTTGGTGAAACGTCGCAGCTCGGTTTCCCCCCCTCTTCTCTCCGAAACGCTGTGCCACACACTTCCCAATGCGTCTGGTTGCGGCTTGCCTCACCCACCCACCCACCCACTCACCTGCCAGGCGGCCAGACAGACACGTGGTGATCGTTGCATCTTTAAATTAAGTTACTCGTACGGGTTGCACGATGGAACAGTGTTCACTGAGAGCACGTGTGCAGCCCTTTTTGAGCCCCCCCCCCCCTTACAACGTTGAGGATTCAAGGGGGTTATATGGCCATACTCGACTACGCTGGTCAGTGCGGGTTGAAGGCGGGAAGCGTACATGCGGGAGCATAGAAGTACAGTAAACAGTTGATTTTTGCTGGGCTGCCCGGTGCTGCCCACCACGTAGACCCAAAGGCCCGATAACAACCTGTGCATGGTGGTCACCCATCCAGTGGCTATCCAGGCTCAACCATGCTTAGCTTGCGAAGGTGGAATAGATCGAGCTTGTTCCAGGTGGGAATTGATCGTTGGGATTTTCTTCCTGAATATTACTTTGCAAACAAATACAAGTTTTGAATATTGGCAAGACCCACTTTGGGTCATGGCCACAGAACGAAACGTCAGACATCATGCCGAACAACACGCCGCACAACCCAAAAAACACATCAAAATTTTTAAAAATATTTTATATCTCTCCGGGCGCCACGGTGGCGAGATGTTAACTACCTCGCCTGGTATGCAGGAGGTCCTGGATTAGATCCCGACCCTCACGCCTGCTGTATATTTAGAGTTTGCGTGTTCTCCCCGTGGTTTAATGGATTTTTCTCCGGATCCCCGTTTATTAAAATGCGTTTAGAGTTGTTGGCCGCAGTAAATTTCCCCGTGGCGATGAGCCACTTCGTTGAGCTATCATTAGTGGCCAGGTCGCTTCTGAAAAACAGCTACTTAGCTCAGTGGGCCTTACCTGGTCAAATAAAACAAATAGTCAAAATAGCAAAATCGAAATGCGAAAGCCTCAAGCAGGTTACGCTACACAGGCTGCAAACAAAAGATAGTTGAAGCGCTGCAACTGTCAGCATCTGCCAGACTGTCACATCCAATCAGCTGTTTCACTATTCGTAAACAGCTGTGCGCTATTCTTTTTCTCTTGCGAGAGGAAGAGTAAACATAAAAATTTTTATTTCAATGCGAAAGAAAAAAGTAAAAATAGTTTGAGTTTCATTTAGCTCGTTAAAAGAGACACAAATGGCAGTGCAGGATTACAGGTGATGCAATTCGGACAGGAAAAATGCCTTCTGGGCAACCTTTGTCTTGCCGATGTCTTTGTTTTTTTAACAGATTGTCGCGTAGAATCTTGGGAGCCCACTGTTGTACCAGAGAGAAGAGGCAACTCTTAACCCCTTCAGGCAATGACAGGAGCAGTGTTGTTTGTTTATGGGAAGGCGTTTGGTGGTTCCCTCTGACTAATCTACAGACTTGGATTTCCTTGACCAATACCTGCGGGCGGATGTAAACTTTAGCCTGCGAGGTTGGTCGACCTGGATTTTGTGTTTGCTCACCCCACCCCCGTGTGGGGCCCGGATTCTTGTTTGAAATTCCACTCTTCAACTCTGGCACAAAGTTTAAACAAACGTTGCTGAGTGGGGCAGCAGCGGCAGCACGGCATGGGCTTAAAGCCGAGACAGCCAGCGAGTGTGTGAAAGCGACGTGATTAGGTATTTCGGTAAAGTCACGTAGGTATAAAATGTATATTTTGCCTTGCTCCTGATCCCTCTCGCAGCACTCCACTCTCCCTACCCCACACCCCCTCTCTATCTCTCCTCCCTGGCTCCTCTCCCCTCTCTTACCTATACAGCCTCTTGTCACGGCAGCCCTTTTGCCCACTTCAGCAATTGTTTCTTGCTGTGGTTGTCCCACCTGATGACGGACGCTTGTGTTGCGCCCGAAACGTCGTGATTTAATTTATTAAATTTTCTACTTACGTGACTTTACCGAAAGAACCAAAGAGTATGGATCCCTGCAGTCACGAAATACTTCAAATCTAGATTGATTAGGTCTGCCGCCCGGCTTTGTTGTTTTGCGTGACGGAACATTCAGATTAGTTCCTGCGCGTGACACACACGGCGAATGGGGTTTGTACTCGCGAACGATTTGGGCTGCTAAGTTATGTTAAAAAAAGATTGCACGCAACAAGGGATCCATCATTTCGCGGCCGAGGCATAGGAAGGGTGTCTGTTGGGAAAACAAAAGTAGCGGAGTGTTTTCGCAAGTCCACTTGGGCGCACCCCCTGTGGCCCCTGTGCTGTGGTGCAGTGATAAACATCGTGAACAAGAACAAGAAAAACCCCAAAATAAACCTCTGACGGTTCGCCGTGGTATGTTTGGTGAGAAATGAATAAATTGTTTTCATTTCTATCGTACGTACGTATGCATGGGTCGCGGTTGTTTTGGGAGGAGTGAGTACGGGATGTAAAACATCGAATGTTTCGGAGCGAGCAGCTCGAAAGTTTTGAGTTCAAATCCTGGTCGGGGGGTTTACTCAGCCCATCATCACTCTCCAGGGTCGATAAAATATATACCACTTCGTGGGGTAGTCAAGAATGGCTGTCCCATAGGTAGACTCGACCCCACCATAGGAATGTGGAACTTCCACCACTGGCTCAGGGCTGTAAACGGGAGAAGATGAACACTGCCTCAGTGGTCTTTTAAGCAGGAAATCGCCGAGTTTATTTCAGAGTGTGCGTCATGTTTACAGCGTGCAGTTTAAATAAAGACGCAAACCAAAAACAAACACAGCTTCGCTTGGGAGAATAAAAAACCTGTGTTGTGTGTCCTGGGCTCGAAACTTTATTAATGACCAAAAAAACCCTATGCTTTAAAGTTACGTCTTTAAAATTTAAGTCAGGGCCACTATTCTGACATCGGTACTGTATCACTCTCGTGCTTTCAAACTCAACATCAGTTGCAGATATATCACGACAGTGCTGTGATGGCCGGATTGATCGTTACTATAAATGCTTTTGTCTCGCTCGCAAAGCCTCAATCTGGAGTCTGACGGCATTGGCAGGGGCAGGGGAGAACACAGGCTAGCCAAGATAACAACCGATTGTTTTTTGGGTCATGCCTTCCTTTAAGCAGCCTCTTCTTTTGTTTTTATGAAAGCCATGCCTCTGGAATGTGCTGCGTGCAAAACGTGAAGAGACACGTCTGAGACTTTATCCGGCAAGAGCGAGAATTTGAATTGCTTAAGACTACTACGTCGGCGGAAAAAGGCGAGCGTTGAAAAATTTGGGGGCTGTGCACGGATGTCCTGATGCAGTCGTTTACGTAAAGGGAAGACGTTTTGCGATTTGCTTTCGGCTCACGGTAAACCTATTAGACTGGAACTCTGCCTCTCGAAGCCGATCCTTGGGCCATCGTGGCCACGAGTTGACTCTCGTAACCTATCCGATTGCGGTTAATCTGCTTTGCGACAGCCATTCGGTTTTATTTCTATTTATGGAACCGTTGACGTGCGAGCTTCTATGCAAAGTGCGGGGTGCTGTTGCTTGATGAGCAGAGGTCGCAAACGGGTTTTGATTCCTTACCCGTACCCGGCCACACCAGGGTCGCAAATGGGTACCCGTACCCGTTCCCTACCCGTACCCTACCCGAAATGAGTGACAAACGGTTACCCACCAGTGACTCACGGCCTACGCGTACCCATACCCGACCGCACCAGGGTCGCAAACGGCTACCCGTACCCGTACCCGGCCGGGTAGCCGGGTATCGGGTAGGGTACGGGTATCGGGTACCCTTATGTCATCGGCGTGACTAAACGTGAAAAATACTTTTTTGAGAAATTATAATTTTTCAGCCATTTGTCGATCCTCTGTTGGATGACGGCTCACCCAAACTGTGTCGGTTGTGTTGGTTGCTTGACCATACTTCACCACGCTGGTGAGTGCGGGTTCGTGAAGAATGCTGCTGGAGAACATTGATCTATTAGGCTCATAGGCTGATGGACCTAATGGACCTATCTGAATGTGATTGTATTTTTTATGAGCAGATGGAATTATAAAAAAAATCCTCCATGAACAGTGCACAATAAAAAAAATGTTGTACAGTACAAATACGTTAAACGGCTCAGAGCACTGAGCCACCACTCCTGAGGTCTTGGGTTCGAATCTGGTCAGCTGCCTGTGACTAAACTGGGTTCCCAAGTGGAGAGAGTTGATGGTTCAACCCAGTCGGTGAATATTGGAAGAAGAAAAAAATGTGTCAAATAAAAATTGGGTTTTCACTTAATGTGGCTGAATTTCAGTTCTGATTTAAATGCTGGTTTTAATGTGATGCGATTAACGCATCTCGGAAGCAGGTCATTTGACAAAGTGCAGCGCTGCCTCGATTGCGTGGATATAAGAAGTCGGTTAAAGTGAGCCCGGAAGTAGTTCTGTGATGTATGCTTCTGCGAGCCGTACGCTAATGCGGAGAGGGTCATGTGCTTCTCAGTGACAGCTCCGAGGAGACATTTCGTCCCGTGACACTACGGCCGTAGAACGTTCGCTACGAAACCTGTAAAACAAAATCCCTGAGCGCTTTTACCTCCGTGCGCGCACCTGCTGCGGGCGAGCAGGTCATGAAGGAGCTGGAGGACGAGCGGCGGAGGCACGCGCAGGACCTGGCGCAGGGCGACGACGTCACCTTCATGCTGGAGAAGGAGCGCGAGCGCCTGGAGCAGCAGGCACGCTCGCTCACCACCGCGATACGCTCACC
>CM025655.2:8024561-8044557 GCA_014621495.2 Entosphenus tridentatus
TGATCTTTTATAGGAACATGTTCCTGGTCTTTTATAGGAACGTGTTCGTGGTCTGTAATTGGACGTCAAGTCGAGAGCGCTTTAGAAATTACAAGCACCAAAGGGATACGGACAGAGGCGTAACATCAATATCCCACTTGCTCCTCTTATCGCATTACTTCCGATCGTGTTTATTTAAAGTAAGCTGAAGCGTCTCATTCAATTAATAATCAACTTTTTGGGTTTAGATTGCGTTATTTATAAATGCGATCTAAACCCAAAAACGTTGATTATGAATAATATTGATCGCGAAAGCCTACGTGTTAAACGTCTCATTCAAGTAAGATTGCAACTTGGCAGCGAAGTCAAATAGAGGGCATTGTTGGCGGCGGTGGAGCGACGTCAATTGGCAAATGCCACCATCGGCTTTCCGTGACACCCCCCACCCCTCCTACTTCTCCGATGTCTCTCCACACATTTTATTTGTGGGGTGACGAACCGCACACGATGTAGTTTCTCCCAAATACATATTTCGCTCGGGAGTTGCGTCATCACGGCCAATGGAAATGTGTGGAAGGACGGTTCCCTTTAGGAAGTGGACATGTCAATTCCGTGCAAGTCAAGAGGATGCGACTGATACACAACCAATCGCACGTCGCTCACGGGCGCGCGTGATTATTTTTTGAAATCGGTGAATATCGGCAGCTCGTTCCCCGAAGCGTGACGAGCAACTGAGAAATGATGAGGAAGCCACTGAAACCCGTCACAACGTCAACTCTCGTTTATACACATTCCTACGGAGGGAGCTGGTAGGAACGTTGGGTTGCTCGGTCAATGGCCAGGGTCAACGGCGGCGTGGTGTATTCCGCAAATATGCCCGACTGTGAGGGCGGGCACAAGCCGGCGTGAGTAGGTTAAACGTTGAGTTTTATAAGGGCACCACGGGGTGACCAGTCCCCCCTCACTCAGCCCCACCACTCCCACCCCCCACCCAGCCCCTCCCCACCCTCCCCACCCAGCCCCTCCCCACCCTCCCCTCTCCACCCAGCCCCACCCCTCCCATTTTTGGATGCAGGACGGACGGACAGAATAATCCCCTATGGGCTGGTGTAACCAGGAGGTTCCTACCAGTATAAGGATTGGCTTAGTAGGCCTGTCGCAATTGCCACCCTTATCGGTGATTCGATGAATTGTCACGATTTGATTTCAGATTTTTTTGGGGGTACAAACATTTGGCATCTTGTTGGTAGTTTCAATGTTT
Source organism: Entosphenus tridentatus (assembly GCA_014621495.2). Classification (NCBI taxonomy): domain Eukaryota; kingdom Metazoa; phylum Chordata; class Hyperoartia; order Petromyzontiformes; family Petromyzontidae; genus Entosphenus; species Entosphenus tridentatus. The sequence goes on from CM025655.2 coordinate 8,025,802, forward strand.
TAGTCTTTATCCTTCAGTTTTTCTTGGTATATTAGCCTAAACTATGACATGAGCATATCATTTGCCTAAGTCGTACATGTCTTCTCACAAGTCCGATTCGATGCACGTGTCGCACCGATAAGAATCGATTTTAATTCTTGAATGGATGCAGTTAGGTGCCTTTGGCTTATGTGCAGCGAGAACAGCCTTTTGGAGTTGGAGTAAATAAACCATGGCAACATATATGCTTTTTAAAACATTTAATTTTTCATTATATACACAGATGTTTGGTTTCATGCATGGTCCCAACGCTTTTAAACAATACTGTTGTGCCACAAGAATAATTTTCACATTGGCGTAAAATCTCGATCAATGCCTTTATAAGGTAGCCTTAAAAAAAACCTTTTACAAGCGTGGCATATGATTAAACGTCCGATAAAATACACTCCACTTTCAACTTTAATTAGGCCTGTGTTGTTATTATTAAAAAAAATTCAATTCACCTATCAGGGTAAAACCATCAAATTAAATGACGGTGGTAAAACGAACAAGAGGCAATATACGCAATAAAGCATATACGCAGTTGCTGTCACACAATTGAGGTGTGAAAATAATATATTTACCAACAATAAATTCACATGGCTAATGAAACAAGGCTCATGGAAGGCAAAAAAAGAGTGCTTTAAAAGTGCTCTTTTCAAAGAAATTGCATCTTAAAGATAAAAACACTTGAAACCAATTGCACAATAAACAAGTTTGGCATTGATAAATCAACATCGCATATTTATTCGTGGCTCGAGTAGTACAACAGCACTAACTTGTGGATTTAATAAGAACAATATTGCTCGAATACATTAGCGTAACTGAAGGCAAATGAAAATGCCATTTTCTTTCAATTTCAAGGCTCATCCATAAGAGGTTGTTTTGGGTTCGATCGCGTAAATATGTCGTTAAAACCCGCCACAGCCAACTAGTAAGGGTTGTCAGAACGTGTCAATTCGTCACTAGTACAGCAACACCGGTGTGTTGGAGAGCCAAGCCACAACATTTACAATCCGAGTACGACGTTTCGCCAGTAATTACACCTAGCTTCATCAGGGGAGGGGATTACCGACTCAGTAATCCCCCCCCCCACACTTTGCGCAAGAACGCAGAAGCGTGGTCACCACATCTACGCCTCTGAGAAACGAAACAGGTGGACTTCTCCACAAATCTGGCTGTCGCCTGATGAAGCTAGTTGTAATTAATGGCGAAACGTCGTACTCAGATTGTAAATGTTGTGGCTTGGCTCTCCAACACACCGGTGTTGCTGTACTAGTGACGAAGTGGCTACGTTCTGTTTACGTGACAATTCTTACTAGTTGGCTGTGTCGGGTGGTGGCGGGTTTTAACGACACATTAATATATCTACGCGATCTAACCCAAAAACACCTATTATGGATGACATTGGTCGCGAAAGCCTACGTGTTAAAAGGCTCATTCTCTTGGACATAAAAGTGAGGAAATATCCGGCCGTCAAACTCCTGCGATGCAACTTCGCGTAAAAACTTCGCTCGAACATAAATCGGTGGGAGTCCCACGTTGTCGATCTGAAGCCAAACTTCACGTCGTGAATGCCTTCTATTGGAGCACATCTTTTAACACATTGATTTTCGTACAATTTAAGGTGGGACAAAACGGTTGACAACTATTCACTTTCTGCTATGCATCGAGCAGAGGAATGTTACCAACCTTTGCCATCCATCAACTATTTTGCCAGTCGTCAACAGGCTTCGCTTTTAAGGTGTGCCCAGAAGGCATGACACGCATCATTATAATTTACGTATAATGAGCGATTTTCTTCAGCCCAATGGCATGCCACTGAACGAATGAGAATGCAATATAAGGTAGACGGATTGTGAGTGTGGAATTTTCACATTCTCGGAGCTGCTTCAGGAACACATGGTATCGGAGACCTCGAGGATAGGTTCTTAAATCTAATTGTGACACCGAATCAAGGCAATTCAATAAAATTGCTGCAAGGATGGACAGGCAAATGAAGTGTTTAATGCCTAATGCTGTTATGCAAATTTAAACCTACAGCAAAACACATTCTCCTTTTGCCAAGTGGCTTTTATTTTTTTTTACAAATAAAATATTCTTTCACAAATTCAAGCCGGAATTCAGAAAACAAAGCGAACAGTGGGCATTTATGATTATTTCATATTGAACATTGGTGACAGCGCAGCAAAGGTACATTTGTGATGAACCTGGCCTCAGTCGACACTACATTCAAGGAATAATCTGCTCTTCCTGTTGGCGATCAATGCTTACGCCCCGAAGCAAAACATTACGAGTCTCCATGTGAAGTGAAACGACCAAAGTTTTACCTCACCGTCGGTCTCCTTTGCAGTCCTTGCACCGTAGGGCCCAAAATTGGCTTATCCGGTTACCAACTCGGGATGGCAATCACTGACAATTATTTATTGAAGCATTTTATTTCCAAAGTCACAAATATGGCACGAAAGCTTGGTCACCGTGGCAGGCGTTTGTGAAAGAGTTTTGGTAAATAATATTGTATAACGTTTGACATAAAATATCATTTTGGAGGGGGGAATGCTTTTGAAAACATCTACATCAAAATCAAGCATGTCGCAAAAACACGGTGTGTGTATATATATGCTGACCTTTCGACAAGAATAGTACTCGCCATCCCAGGGAGTAAAGACCAACCCCCCCACTCGGATCACAGGCTGTTCATTTTTTTGTTCCGTTGCAAACGTAGGCTACTTTTTTGTGCTCAATACAAAGTAATGTAAACATGAGATTCACTTAAGGTGTATGCTATTTTTCAACAAACAAATACAATTATCAAACGAGAAGGCAATTGATCCAATTGCTAATCAAAGAACCATCTTTAAAGTATTTGTCTCTATGTCCAAGACTCCTTATTGACAGAGGTCTCAATGCAATGCACGGTCATCTGACGTGCACACACAATGCATAACTGGTTCTAAAATGGTTAAAATAAGTTGGCATCAGACCCTAAGATGGAAGACAGTTGAATTAGGCGAATGTAAAGGCATGCTTTTAACGTTTAAATGTAGTGTTTTACATTTATACGACCCCTTCAATGTAAACAAAAATGCTAAATAAATATTTGCAAAGAAATAAACAATTCAGCTTAAGACTTCTCAATACATCGACATTAACACTGTCGCAGAATGTCCAAAATGTGTTGCCTTTTCAGTGAAAGACCTAAGCTTTGCCTTCTCCATGTCGGTTTAGACAAACGCAAGCAGCATCCAAATTAAGGAAGGTCCGTAAACAGAAAGGGAAAAAGTTAAAATTGCACTGTAGCGTCAATAAAACATCATTGCACCGGGCCACGAGCTCGCCGCTTTACACCCAGCACGACACAGCGTGGCGTTACGAGAACACGCCGAAACGATCCTCCATCTGCGCTTCCCACGCCGTGAACTTGTACAGGAACTTGGCTGGCGTCCCTCAGACTATGGCAGTGCACGGCTGTTGAGCGAAGAGGACATGAAGCCATCAAGGGCAACAAGGCGTGTGTATGTGTGTTTGTGCAAGATGATTTCCAGGTGCCTGCACATTCCTGCGAATGAAATCCAAGACAAAATGTCCCGGTCTGGCCTCAGGATTTTTTTGGTATAAAATATTTGGAACAAAATTAAATTGGCCTGAAAACAGATATACATCTCTGTCTAGCCCACCCTGCCAAAAAAACAAGTACCATATCTGCTTGGCAAATAAATACTTTGTTGAAAAGGCAGATCATTTATTTACAATATTTCCCATGGAAAATGTGTTTATCTTGGTAATTTATGTTAATTACAGCACACTATCACAGCCAAACATCCAATAACAATTCCCAGTCGACGTATCATATTAATGGTTATTGTTTGTGTTGGATGGATTGAATATTGCAGAGATTACCCACTTGGGTTATACCAATGTGCCAGCCGATGCTTGTCGCAGTGCCCTCGGTGTGCAACAAAGGTCTTTAGGTGAACTAATGAGTGAGATAAAGTCGATTCATTAAAAGCAAACGTCCAGCAGAGACCGTATCGGACCGCCTTGAGAAATGTGGTGTGTGCAGCTCGGCAGCATTAAACTGTACACAAGCAAGAATAAACGGACCTCCTTCCACGTACAGTCTCTGGAAAATGTGAGATTTTTTTCTGGCCGTGGAAAAATAATTCCTGGAAGTGATACATCTCGTTCCTAAAATTTTAGTTTTTTCTCTCCAAATGTTACCAAAATCATACACAGAAAGCATGCAAACTGACAAGAACATCGTTCTTCACTCAAACCTGACCTTGGGGCAGAGGGGGGGGGTTGTCATTTTACCATCCAATTTTCACACAATAAAACAAGCAAAAAGCCCTAGGTACCGATTAACAGGTCACAAGAATCTCTGCAGGAGACGGTGAAGAAAGTGGGCAAGTCCTCTGCAGAGGTGAGTTCCTGCATGCAGAAAAGGGGTGATGAATTTGAATTCATTTCACACTCATCCCTTTCACCGGTACCATCGTCAACCAAGTCAAAACAATTTAGGAGTCGCATACTCAACCATCGATCATTCAAAGTGAACAGGAGTTGAATACATTTAAATATCCTTTTTTTCCCAAGTTTGTAATCGGGACAATGTATCGGAATCAACATTTTCCAACGCAGATGGCCACAGAAGAGCCAGGCACGACTGTAAACCGTCCTGCCGCGGACGGGCCCGTCCAGGCACGCTACCGAGACGCTTGCTCAACATCGGCCGCCTGTGCCTCCGCACCCTCCTCCGAGCACCACGTCTCTCCACGGAGGTAGTCGGCGAACAGCTCCTTGGCGCGGTGCAAGATCTTGCCGACGTTGTGCTTGCGCACAAGCCGGTCGAAGTGCATGGCCAGGTCGTTGTAGTCGAGTGCGTTGCGCATTATGTGGTCCCTGTGCTCGAGCAAGATGGCCAGGCACATGAAGAGCACAAACGGGTTGCCCTTGCCAAACTCCGGCGGCGGAGGCAGCGACTGCGCGGGTTGCACCACAGGCGAGCCTGGCTCTATCGCCTTGGCGTTGATCAGGGCGGGCGGCGCGTTGCCGAGCTTGTGTCCAGCCACCGAGAGGAGCGACGCTTTGAACGACAGCGACAGGCTGCTCGCCGAACGCCTCATCTGCTCCAGCGCGCTCGTGTCGGGGTCGGGCTCCAACACCTTGGGGCTCATCAGCGGCTTCTCCTCGTCCTCGTCTTCCTCCGATATCTCCGACGCGGCGCTCCCGGACGACTTCCTCAGCGAGGGCCGCCTGCCCGCTACGAGGCCGAGGCACCGCTCGTCACGGGCGGTCACGTTCAGGTTTCCCACCGGGCAAGGCGCCATCTGGAACACGTTTCCGTTCGGCACCGCGCCGACGGAGGCGACGGTGGCACCGGCTCCTGTGGGCGTCAGCGTGGGCGTCCGGTAGTTCTCCGGCTGGGACTTGGCAAGGGCGGCGCGTGGCTGAGCGGGGAACGTGCCGGGGGCAGCACCGGCAGTCCTGCAAGCGGTGGAGGTCATCTGCGGCCGCACCATGCGGCGGTGCGGCGCCTGCTGGCTGCACTCCGTGCCATCGAGGGGGGCGCCCTTCAGCTCGAGCTCCACCTGAGGAGGATCGGGCGGAAGCGAGCTCCACATGATCTCCAGCATGCGCAGCGCGTCCTCGAAGGCGAACTCGCGTTTCAGGTCGAGCAGCAGCCAGCGGTAGCAGAAGAGGAGGTCGCTCGCGCCGCACGACACCAGGTAGTTGTGGAACTCGGGGTCGTAGAAGCGCAGCAGCAGCGCCAGGTGCCGGAACTTGGTGGACATGACCTCGCCGTCGGGCAGGAAGTTTCCCCGCAGGCGCTTCATGATGCCGCAGAAGCACACGTACGCGTGCGCCTCATTGTCCATGATGAAGAGGATGGGCGACGCGATGTCGCTCATGCCCTGGCAGTAGGAGACGCGCGGGTGGTTGACGGCGTACGTAATGAGCAGGTCGTGCAGCGCGCGCACGTGCAGGTTGTCGTCGGAGCCGGCGTAGTACGGCAGCGTCCGGTCAGTCCTGAGCACGTCCTTGAGGACCATGCCGACGGTGAACTCCAGCTCCTCCTTATTGGCCTGCATGCTCCACTGGCTCTTGAGCGCTTCGTACTCCTTGGACTTCTTCTTCATGTAGTCCAGCCTCTCCTGCGCCGTCAGGCCCTCCGGGTACACGTTGAGGAGGTGCCTCCACACGACCTGCGCATTGCGGCGTGCCGGCGATCGGTGTCAACGAACTGACTGCGAAAATGTTTTGAAATTCTGCGATTGCCTATGAAAAGGCATTAACAAGGATTGCCGATTTTGGTCAATAAAGTAGGGACGTTAAGGATTCAACACCCTCCCTAGCGATTCGTTGTAACAACAGAATCGGCATGACAAATCAAGAACACATCGAACACAAGATGATAACTGGTTGGAAGGGGGTTGGAAGGGGGTTTGGAGGGGGGCGGTTGGGGGGGCGGGTGGGGGGGGGTTCGTGTGTGCAGCACCTTGCGCAGGGATGGCTCCAGGCCGCCATGGTAGACGCGCAGACGCAGCTCCTCGGGCCGCACCAGCTGCCCGTCGCGGCTCAGGAACGAGTGGAACTCCGCGTCGCCCAGCGGCGGCTTTAGGGGTCGCGCCACGTCCTCCGTGTATGACCAGCTCAGCACCTGCTGCACCTTGGAGAGCGTGCGCCCCACCTGCACAGGGCACACATGGCAGGGTCCGCAGTTAATGTCTTGTCGCTTTGGCGAAATGTTAACTGCCTCGCCTGGTATGCAAGAGGACGTGGGTTCAGCCCTGACGCCTGTATATTTGTAGTTTGCACGTCTCTCACTGCGTGTTCGCGTGGAATTTTCTCCGGGTCTTCCGATTTTTACCCACACATTTAGAATCGTGCATTTGGTAATATTGTTGTTGGGTGCCACAGTGGCTAGGAAATGTTAACTACCTCGCCTGGTATACAGGAGGCCGTGGGTTCGATCCCGACCCTGACGCCCTGTTGTGTATTTGAAGTGTTGCATGTTCTCCCTGTGGTCGCGTGGCTGTTTCTCCGAGTTTTCTCTCCATACTTAGAATCAACGTCACGCGTTCAGAGTACTTGGCTGCTATACATTTCCACGTGATAAGCCATTTCGTTGAGCTATCATTTGTAGATAGGCCGCTTCTGAAAAAAAGTTATATAGCTCAGTGGGCCTTACCTGGTAAAATAAAAATAGTTTAGTTTTGTACTTTTAGAGTTTATTGATACCACGTTGTAAATAAATGCTGTTTTGTACACAAACAGCTGTTTGTCATTTCACTGCTGGATGAGGATCCCTCTCCGTGCTGCGTGGGTCGTGGAGATTATTTGATCACACTTCACAGGCTGGTCGGTGCGGGTTGGTGAAGAAATGGCAGCATTGCACAGAAGGACAATTGCTTTTAGCTGCACAGCCTTCTATTGCCCTCTAGTGCCCACAATGCAGTCCCTATTTTATTTTGCCTGGTGCAAATTCTGTCCAAATGAGTAATGTCCCACTACCAAATCTAGCCAGGCAGGGGCAGATGTGATGAAAAAAAAACAATGATAAAAGTCTAAGTTACATTGTTTTTCGTCCTTCACTTTCAAGGTCATCAAAATAATCAATGGTAACATATTGTGGTATAAATCTAGCTGCAAACCGAGCTGAACCTCGACTAGTTGTGTCTTTAATCTATTATTATACCTACTATAATCACCCAGGAATGTCCTTAACGCTCGTGACGTCACTCCACATCGACCAGCTCCCCTTATTAATATTCATGAGCAGGTGATGTCCTCCAAATGGACCCCCCCCCACCCCGACTCATTAATAATCATGAGCGGGTGACATCACTCAATATGGAGTACTCCACCCCCCCTCACCAATAATCACGTGCAAGTGACGTCACTCCACATCGAACAGCCCCCCCGCCCTCATTAATAATTATGAGCAGGTGACGTCCTCCAAATGGACCCCCCCACCTCCCCAATTCATAATAATTTGCAGGTGACATCACTCCACATGGGGGGCCGAGGCGCCTCCTCCCCCTCCTTGGCGTCAACTCACAACCCTCGCTACAAAGGCAGAACCCTCACGTCACGCGATCTCCGTAACGCTGTTGAGACATCGAAGTAAAAAGGACGTCGTGATGAACAAGGGATTATAACCTTAGAATGAAATAGGTCTGTGCCACCTCGCCCTTTCCACACGCATTGATGCAACGGATATCACGTCGCGTTCTGCTTTACGCTTGCAAGTTTCAGATTTACTGAAAGACACCCGTCCTTGGATGGGCAAAAGGCTAGTTGTTTATAATTCACAATGACCTAACAATTAGGTCAACCCACCTACAGCAAAACAGTTGGTTGCATAGAAAACCATTTATGGGGAAGATAAATGTATTGTGCAAGTTGTGTTTTATCGTTACATAAACATTGTACAAGGAAAACTTTATTTTCAAATAAAGTGGGAGTATTTTGATGCCTTTAAATGTATCAAGAAAATGAACTGAAACCTTATAATGCTTTGAGAAGACGTTCACGATTAAAAAAAAAAGTATTATAATGGCAGTTATTGAAGGTTGACCAAGCAAGGTTTGATTTACTATGCTCGATTATAAAAAATGTACAATATTTAACTTTCACTTTGATATCTTAATCAGGAAACCCTTTTTAGCAGCATGCAATATTTCCATCGCATAAACATTACTCTACAACACGGGCTTCACAATCTGGCCGTCGCAGTGGAAACTCCTAGGTAGTGGGGTCGAGTTTAACCAAACCCTTCTTAATACGGGAACCCATTGTATCATGCAGATGGCCTTTGGCTGCCCTCGCTCCCAAACGACAAATGCGCTCGGCACCACCACAACACCTATCCCTAACCGATTCGAACCCCTCTGTGCGAGGCATGGAGCAGCGATCTTGCGGTGATCTATGGCTCCCTCGTGGAACCGGTTAACAAATCACTCTGACCACGAGATGCTTTCTCAAGGGATTCCGTCGAGAGGCGGAGATTGCCGTAAATTGCACGCACATGCAATGCCTGCGTCTATAGACACAGGCATGCGTGGCTTGGCTTTGTAAGGCACACCTTGACTACATTGCACGAGCAAGCCGATTGAAGGATCACCACCACCACCTGTGAGATGAGGGACTGTGTCAGCAGGGGGATGGGCCCGACGTTGAGGCTCTTCCGCTCCCAGAGGGTCACTTCGCTGCCCGGCAGCTCCTTGGGGCTGATGATGTCCCAGTCTTCTAGCACGGGACCTGAAAGCGAAAAAGGATGGAATGGTCATTGGCATTTTTCTTAAGTGTCCGTGTTTTGATAACTGTTTTTTTACCATTTGATCTGGCAACAAAACTGACACCTTTTTTACAAGGAGTCATGTTTGCATTGACCACAATTTCTGCAGTCGGAATGCAAACAAAAACATAACTCTGATAATGCATGCACTGTCCTTGAAATTGATTGGTTCACACCCGAGACAGCTTTCTTTAGAGCCTAGTCTCACATGGTGTTGGACCAGATGACGCCAAAAGGCGCACAACTCAAAGACAATGAACCATCAGAGTATGAGAGCTCGGGGTAAGCATTTACACCACGTGAGACTACGCTCTAAAAAAAGCTGTCTCGGGTGTGGACCAATCAATTTCAAGGACAGTGCATACATTATCAAAGTTATGTCTTTTGTTTGCATTCCGACTGCAGGTATTGTGGTCAATGCAAACATGACTCCTTGTAAAAAAGGTGTCAGTTTTGTTGCCAGATAAAAGAGTAAAAAAACAATTATCATATTTTGTTGCTGGCAAATGAGGTTCCAATGGTGTCCGTGTTTTATTTATGTTTTTCAGAATGCTGCAGTTTGAGTTGAAATGTTAAGTCTACTCTGTCATTACCTTTTCTACATGCAATTTGCTTACATTCTCTGCATTGAATTATAATCGTACCTACTGGCCACTTTTGTGAATACATGTGGTAAAACCTGGGATAAACTATTGTGAACAAGAAAATTGTGTTAAACAACATTAAACAAAGATAAAATTAACAGTGTTAACTGACTTATGGTATCATATATTTAAGCAATACATCATGCTTATGATAGATATGCAGAGGTTTCATAAAGGCCAATATTTGTCAATTAATCAAATCAATTAAGCTTTGGACTAAGGCACACTAATTTTGTTATCTGGTAAACATTAATTACCGGTGTAAAGTAAAAATGCTGCATACTCTATAGTAGAAAACGTGCAAATCATGCCGTGTTGCAAATACTCGTATGCAGCCGGAACAGTGACAGATAGGCAGGGATATACTTTATTTGCAGATCGTCATTGTGACGGACTCAATTATCAAATTAATCAACTTACCCAAACAGCATTGACTTTTTCGTTTAAATTCAAGACCTTGTATATTTCGTTGTTTCGTTGTGATATTGCATTTGGCTCAATTGATGTAAGGATAGTGCCGTAATCATCCAGGAAAGCCTCACAATGCAGATGGGCCTTGCATAAAGATGTTAGCCAATAATTTTTGAGCACAGAAAATGGAGTCACTGAAGGAAGCCTATGTAAACAAGAGATCCGTTCACAAGCCTATTTTTCCACTGCTATCTGCCGACTACGTTGAATCCAAGCAGATTTAGATGTTTAACAAAGTAGCACGATCAAACATCCATTGCTTTCAAAGCACTGGATTAGCGTTAATTCAAAGAACAAAAGCCAGTCTATCAAACTAGAAAATATTGGCAAGGTTTTGATCTGATGGTAGTATATTATTAAACGGAGTGACAAAGCAATAGTTTATCTTTCATGTCATGTCATCTCACACCACCCCTAAGGCTTGGGCAGAACCACACTTCCATTAACAAAAAATAAACCCTTGCCAACGAGAATTACACAGCTGGCACATTTTGCTGCACTAATGCCAAATTTTTTTTGTTGTTGCTGGAATTGTTCCATAGATGATCAGGTGAATTAAATAATCACATCAACCACATGCGACGTGGGCTTGGCGGGCACATACTCTCTTCAAAAGGCTTCACGTCGATGCGGAGCTGCAGGAAGGGCTTGGACGCGCTGCCAAATGCAGACTTTAAATCCCAGTCGGAGAGCAGAGACAAATACATCTCCTCACCGCTCGGCTCCTGGCACAGGTAACTCAGCACAAAGTTCTTCTTTCTGTATGCAGCCACAAAGAGAAAGGCGCAACAATGTGCTCAACTTTGAACCATTTTTGGGGTTACAGCTTGACAAAAAATGCCAAAATGTAACAGTAAGAGCGACTCTTACCCGCTTAGTTCGAAGGCTCGGACTAAAATGTGATGCAGGACGTCCAAGGATGTGATCTGAGGGTCCACAGAGAAGGTCCTGAACTCGGGTTGCATCAGTCCGTCAAATTTCTAGGCGAGAGGATTGGGGATTACAAAGTCAGCAACGTGTTGAAATTTCGCCAAATCCACCAGTCCGGGATTCCTAGAAATCACAAATGTAGGGTTACCGCTACGATCCGGAGGTAGATTTTCATGCGTTTTGCATTACAAATTTGTTGGCTACAACTTGGTATACAATTGAGTAAACTTGGAATGGTACATTTGGCTCACTGACATTGCGTTCAGGTATGCACAATATATATGTGCAGCGGTTTTGTCAAACCACTACTGCATGAGGGGTCTCCCCCAATTCCGTGCGAGTCTTGGGGATTATTTGACCATACTTCACCACACTGGTTAATGCGCGTTTGTGGACACAAGAGCATTGACGTGGGAGCATAGTAATGTACAACAATGGATTTTGCTGTTGTCCTCCACTGCACACAACGTAGCCCCCTGCAGCAGCCTATAACACCTGTTCCACACGTGGTGGTCACCCATCGAGCACAATCCTGGCTCAACTCTGATGAGCTTCCGAGATCTGAAGAAATCGGGAGCATTATGGGTTATTCGAACAAAGGCACACATATACTGTCCAATGGAAGAACACTTACAGTAACATCTACATTTGAGACAACTATGAAAGGTTGCAATTACAGGTCATAAACCTACACTACAAGTTCCTACCAGTCCTGCATATGGGTATCTCGCACATTATGGGTACATCTCTGTGAACCGCTGCTCCCCCCCCCCCCCTCTCCTCATCATCATTGCAAGCTCCAAAAACCATGGCTACAACCGAACTAATAAAAGGTATATTTTGATGAAATAAGTACTTATAATCAGCCAATGATTATCTAATGCTAGATAATGGCTCCTCGTCCTGTGATGCCACAATCTATCTCACTTCCAGGTGCATCGTCTCCGTCGGCTGCCATTCAGTTGGTCCCATCATTCATCAAGCCCTCATCCCTTTGATATTAACGTCTTGCCTCAAAGAGCCTTGCCTCAAAGTGCCTTTCCACAATGTCTTGCCTCAAAAGCCCACATGCAGTCAACGTGATGTCTCCGACTCGCGATTTTCCGATTGGAAAAATAAGATTAATCTCATATTTTTAAAAACCCAAGTGGTTTCCCACTGAAAATCCTGGTCTGATGCTCATCTGTGTACAGCTCGTTAGGCCATTGTCGTGAAATTCCACATTACCATGTCAGTGGGGGGAGGGGGGCGAGGCATCTCTTTGCATAAGCAATTCACGAAACAACTGCCCAAGAAAGTGGTACCCAAAAACCATTCATGAGCGGGTGCATAGAGGACATTGTGTAATATACTCGGTGGACATCGAATAGCAAACAAATGAAAGGGACGATTCCATCGTCTGGCTACCCCCGGTCTTTTCCGCCGGGGCTGACGTCACCCCTAACAGGAGTGGTCCCTTTAAGAAATAAAAAATAAATCTGCCTCCCTTGCTGAAAAACAAAAAGTTCCGTCTTTCACGAACAGGGCAACGACGACAAAAATAAAAGGGCAAATCTTACTCGCCACAACCAACCAATTAGCATCGCTATTTTTTTGTTAACTCATAAAATATAACGCCGGACAACAACATTTGGCCCACGAATTCACTCTCTCCCCAACGTAGAAGTTCGGGGCCTGCCTGGGCCCTTGCCGCCTTGAGGCAGTAGGCCGGCTCCAGTAGGGAGAGAGGGGGGTTACAATCACAGACACCGAGGAAGGGAGCCTCCTTCCCTCACCCGGTCTCCCCTCAAACACCGAGGGGTAGAGGGGTAGAGGGCCTCCTTCCCTCCCCGGCCTCCCCTCCCCGAACCCCGCGGGGCGAATTCGTGAGGCCCTTCACCGGCCCCGGCCTCACAGTCAACCCACCTTCACTTTGACCCTCACCACGTCGTACTCGTCGTTGAGGTTGATTCCCGCCATCGCAGGGTGGGGGACGACGAGAAGGTCTGTTTGTGTCTACAGTTTTAATTCTGTAAAGATGATGGTGGTGGTGGTTGTTGTTGTTGTTGGTGGTGGTGGTGGCTTTAGATGCGGGCCCGGTGCCCTGCTCAACCCCCCCATCACCACCACCGCGAAATCCCTAGCGCGCTTCCGCCCCGCGCCGCCCTTTAGATTCCCTCGCGCGGATGCGCCGAGCCTCGCCGCTCATTGGTCGAGAGCCCCTGCTGGGGGGGAGGGTGGGGGCGGGGAGTGACGTCACGTGGGGGCGGGGGCTACGGTAGGGATGATGTCATTTGATTTTTTTTGGGGCGCTTTGGTGGTGGAATTTTGTTTTCAATTGTGGGGTCCCATCCCTCCTCTCTCCCCCCTATGCAGAGGCGATGTGATGTTATGTTTAGAAATAAAGGATATATATATTTTTTTAACATGGTTAATTTTTTCTCGTGTCAAGAGGGAAAAGGAAGCCACCGGATTTTTAATTTACATTTTTTTCATCAGCTTCGAATTCACGTGTTTGCAGAAATTATATTTCTCGCATATATGATGTAAAATCATGAGGTCATTTGGACGATTGATTGATACGGTATTTTCAATCCGAATGTGGTCGAAATGGACACATCTCCACCATTTTCGGCCGGTTTAGTTTCTTCCGACATGTGCGTTTTCTATAAGCAGACGATTCGACTCAACCGACATGGAATGTAGAGGCGAATACAGTGCAGAACCAATAACAAGACCACTATTTTGGCCTAATGGGGAGTCCATTAAGAGAGGCTTTCACCCCATAAAAAAATCGTGTCCTTTCATCTGGACGAACGATGAAGACGCATATCTGGTGTAATGGAAATCTCGTGAGAAATTAAAACGTTTGAACATGTGCGAGTTGATATTTCAGAAAAAAATGGAATATGTCTGAGGTTATACTGTACTATAAGGTAGTATTCTTCCACGTCTATGCTCCCTACCTACATGTACCAAGACACAGCGACCTGCAGTGGGGTAAAGATTGGCCAAATAATCCCCGTGATTTGAGTGGCACGGTGAGGCCCTCATCCAGCAGTGGATTGACGAATGGTTTGTACACATGTACAATATACAACGAATATAGCGTTGGACAGTGAGTTACAGTGTTTAAACATAAACAGGCAATGGCGTCATCTAATTTATGTAAACTTAAGGTGTCAAGGTGCTTTTCGTAAATTGTAACATTTATACGTTTAAACACATTTCATATGTTTAAACATGAATGTGCTGAAAACGATGCAGTCGTGGCAAGCCTAAACGCATCTTCGTCATTGGCCACTTGGTAAATATAAAAAAGTGGATATTTATTGTAACATTACATTTTATTTTTAAAAGCAAGTACAATACAGGACATATAAATCCCTTGCACGATGTACACTCATAAAAGATCGCAAAAACAAGAGTACAGAAGTCTGTATTTATTTATCTTGACAATAAGCTGTGGCAAAGTTTCGACACCACAATATACTGCAGTAATGAAATGATCAGCAGTTCATGTCTTTATGTAATAAAAAAAATTGCACAGGTAAATCTCCACTCCGCAATAAACGCTCATCTTCGATCAAGTCGCATTTATAGGTGATTGGGTCATCGGGTCGATGTTGTGAGCTCTCAGAGGTAAAGCAGAGTTAATCTGGGACAGTGCTTCGACACGTGACTAACGTGGACAATGGTAAAAATAAGAATAGGTTTTACCCTTTCTGGCACTAAAACATGCTCTCACAATATATGGCATTTTTTTCACACCTGATGATGATTGCTTGTGTTGCAATCGAAACGTGAGAATGTAATTGTTTTATTTTTATTATTTTATTATTTCCCTTCTACGTGACTTTGCCGAAAGAACCAAGAATATATATGGCATTGTCTTTGAAATTGATTGGTGTAGACCAGAGACAGCCTTCTTTCGCGCCTCGTCTTACTACCAGTGTCAGACCAAAAGGCGTTCTCTGGTCTGACTGGTGGTGAGGTTAGGCCCTAAAGAAGGCTGCTGTCTCTGGTGTAGACCACTCAGTTTCAAAGACAATGCCAAATATTATTATCAGAGCATGTTTTTTTCTTTGCATGTTCACCACAAGTACGTGTGGTTAATGCAACCATGATTCTTTGCAAAAGGTTTATATTTGGTGTGTAAACATCTTAACACCTGTTTCATTGCCAGAAGGGGTAAAACCTATGCTTATTTTTTTTCATACTTTGATACTGGCAAAAAAAAAGGTCCCACGATATGGACAATAGAGATTGTCATCGGGCTTGTGGGGCTACGCGCTGGACAGCAGAGGGCAGTGGAACAAAATCCGTGGTGGCGGTGTCCTGTTACGCTCCGACTACTTTGCCGTCTGCCTTCACCAACCCGCACTGACCAGCCTGGTGGTTTGGCCAAATAACCCCCACACGCTGTGGTGTAAGGGCCTCCATTTAACAAAAGGGATTGCAAGTTACATTTCATTGAAGGTGCTGCCTTCTGGCAGTTATTTTAAAAAAGAGCACTGCCCACCGTCTAGTGGGGAGTTTGGAAATGTTCTGCAAACGCTCTTTGCTAAATTAAATAGAGGACCTTTTAAAAATGTGTGCAATTGTTTTCTAATACACATACAGTAATCACGTGCTCATTCAGGTGTTTTTTTTCCAGGATTGTATGACGGAGCTTCATGACCTTTTCAAAAGGGCTCTCCTTTGGAATGCTTGTTCATGGATTAAAATTATGTTACGTGTGGATATCTTACAGTTACAGGTCCGCCCTGACCAATTCACCACCCACTCTCAGTGCTGTATTGGTGCACGGTGTTAACCGTCAATTTCAATAGATATTCACAACATCCAATCTTTTCAAATACAGTCATTCATTCTAAGTCTCGTGTGCATTCACTTCTACTTCTACATTACTGCAAAGCATTTTCCCATGGTGAAAGCAGTGTGCACTTTATTGTCTAGGAAAACCTATTTGCGCATGGTGGTGTAACATTTTTTTTTTAGATGTTCACCAATTCGACCTTTTCACGCATCCGCCTAAACCGCAGTCCATCCCCCAGCGAGGTGGATATGTGACGTGCGGTATTTTTGTGTGGGGGTGGAGCCCCCACGCTTGGAGAAAACCCATTAATATTATGTTTTACGATTTTCACAATACTATTTAATTCACCTACTTTCCCAATCCGTATTTGCTCGTGACCCTTGCCAACACGCGGCACCAGAATTGTATCTCATTTCATCAACTGTAAATCAACGGGTGCTGATGGTTACGTGCCTCAGCGCCTTATCTAATGTATATGTAAATGCTTTGAGATTACTAAATGTGAAAGTGTGGGCATTCGGCGGCAGAAAGTATGTCTTTTTTTATTTTATAACCCACTTACACCCACTGTGACTTATTCCAGCCATTTTCGCAGGGCACTGGCAATTGTGGATATTTACATGCTAAGGCTGGCTATATCCTAGGAGCTTCTCCATAGCAAATTTGGAAAACGAAAATGCAGTTAAGATGCTTTGTTTATACATGACGCTTAAATCATATAATGCTACCCACATCAAATCAAGTCACAGTCTTGTGTGCCATCACATAAGGTTGCTGGTACGGTAGAACTCTCATCCGTGCACACATTACCCTGTTATCTGCAGGAGTTGTAGGGTCAGTGAAACCTATTATCCATGATCTTATTCTTCCTATTATCCACAATTATTCCTGGATTTTCCCACGATGCTTTGTGGTAGAATGGTTTTGTATTATTCACACATTTTACACATATAGGTGGCATTAATGATCAAGTTTATCCAATTAACCACGACGTTCACCCTCACGTGACCACGGATTATTGGAGTTATACTTACTAAAGTTGCACTTGTACGTTTCCCTTACACACATGTGGAGGAGAGACCCGCTCCCCCCCTTCCCGCCGACACATTAATTCCAGGCAGGGTGACTAAATAATCACTCTGCAAAAAATGCCTCCACAGTTTTTCTTAAAATCCAATGCTCCATGCAATCAGTCTCATTGGCATGGGCCTAGTGTGAGCATGTGATGCCTTTGTCACATCACTCCTTTCTCTTTTGGCAATTAGCCTTGCCCACATTTTTTTTTCAGTTTAGCACACGAATAAATAAGTTCAGGTACAATGTAATATTCGTGATTTCCAAAACAGTCGTTTGACCTGGCTTTTTGGGTGGGCAATCAGGGTGGTCACCCAGAACTCAAAGCTGTGCGGAGCGTTGAAAACGTACGAATACTTAGACCTCTATGGCTTTTATCCAGTTTTACAGATGTGGCATAATACAGTTCATACATACAGCATGTAATACTTCACACACACACAAGTGACATAGCTGACATCGCTGAAAACTAAAATAAGCAATTATATACGGTTATTATCAGACGATTATTTGAACGGGCATTACATTGTCCGGTGCACCATTCACATTTGGTTCTGCTTAGTTCCTTTTGATAGGTAGGCGGACTGGTTAAAGTTTATATTCTCGTGATGTCTGCGGAGGTGTAAGTTTGGTCTAAGGGTGGTTTTGGAAATGCACCACAAAGTTATTCTGAAATACTCAAAGAACACCGTTTGCTCCGTCTTCACGTAATGCACATTTCACATTTCACCAACGCCACAATAATCCAAATCGTGAGTTTTCAGACATCTTCACCGGACACCTGTTGGGGGCAGAGTGAACAGAGTCCCACATTTCATTGCTAGGTACTCCTAATGACAAAAAACAAAGGTCCCACGTATAGCCTTAACAGACTGTAGGGGCAAGTGCTGTTAGCGAGCACCTTTGAAGGCCGGAACGGTACACGAGGGGGTGGGTGGCCAGCACCACGCCCGACCGCCTTTGTCTCCCTAATCGTGATGTTTGCACATCGCACCAGGTACTCATTTGAGGCTGAGTCGACTTAGGGGAAGCCCGAGACCGGTTTAGATAATCGTCACTGGTATTGGCCGTGAGCGGGAATCGAACCCGTGTCGCCGGGTTCGTAGCGCAGCGCGCTAACCGCTACACCACCGCTCCCCACTCCTAATGAACACTACATGCCATATGCATTTTACTTTGTTGTATGTACGCATGTTAAACATCGTACGTGGCCAACCGTGCCAATCGAGGTGCGGGGGAAGAACAACAAACTAAACATAAAAAGCCGTTCTAAGGAATCTTGATTTGAAGCTTTCGTGACTGCAGGAATCCATACTCTTTGGTTCTTTCGGTAAAGTCACGTAGGTAGAAAAATAATAGGTCACGACGTTTTGATCGTAACACAAGTAATCGTCATCAGGTGGGACAACCACAACAAGAAAAAAAAAACTGCTGAAGTAGGCGAGAGATCTGCCCTGGCACGAGGTTATATAGTAGTGTATAGTGTAGTGTATAGTGTAGTGTATAGTGTAGTGTATAGT